>CAOKZL010002179.1:0-471625 GCA_948472985.1 Iguana delicatissima
GCGATGCCCAGCAGAGTGGTGGAGTGGGTCCCTCCTTGCCTGTTCACGTAGCAGACCGCCGTCGTGTTGTCGGGGAGGATCAGCACTGTGCGGCCCGTGACCAGGTGTTGGAACGCTCTCAGCGCTTCGTGGATCGCCAGCAGCTCGAGAGCGTTGATGTGGAGGGACGTCTCGTCGTCCATC
The DNA here is from genome assembly GCA_948472985.1 of Iguana delicatissima. Taxonomy (NCBI): domain Eukaryota; kingdom Metazoa; phylum Chordata; class Lepidosauria; order Squamata; family Iguanidae; genus Iguana; species Iguana delicatissima. The sequence continues at coordinate 184 of CAOKZL010002179.1, forward strand.
CACCGGCCTCGGACCCGGAGATCGCCGGTGTGTGCTCCCCAGCCGAAGAGCGAGGCATCTGTCGTTACCGTGACCGATGGCTTGGGCTCGCAGAACGGCATGCCTGACAGGAGGTTTCTGTACAACTACCACCACAGGAGCGATCGGCGTACCAAAGTGGATCGAAGGCCCTGACGAACCAGTGCTGGAGCGGTCGTGTACGTAAATGAAGAGGTAGGTTACGGCGGTGGTCGAGGCCATGTAGCCAAGGAGCTGCTGAATTGTCCTCGCTCACATCGTTGCGGCCGCGAACGCAGCGGATGCTGCCCAACAAAGCGCCCGCGCCCTCTAGTCCGGTAGGAAGGCCCTCGCCAATACCGCATCGAGGGTCGCCCCAATTAAGTCTAGAACCCGGGTGGGTTCGAGGTGGGACTTCTTGGGGTTGACGCTGAGTCCGAGCCGAGTGAGAAGTGACAAAGTCCGATGGATGTCTTTGTACAGTTTCTGTTTGCAGGACGCCACCAATAGCCAATTGTTCAGATAAGGGTAGACGGAGACGCGTTTCGTCCGCAAGAAGGACACGACCGGAGCTATGCACTTGGTAAACACCCCTGGTGCGGTGGAAAATCCGAACGGCAGCACCCAGTACTGGTAGCTGGTACCGTCGACCGCAAACCGTAGATATCTTCTGTGCTGTGGGCGGATGGAGATGTGGAAATAGGCGTCTTTGAGGTCTATGGACGCAAACCAGTCCCCTCGCCGAAGAAAGGGGAGGATCGAGGGCAGTGTGACCATCTTGAACCTCTTGGGGCGGATGTATTTTTTCACCCCTCGGAGGTCTAGGATTGGCCGCAGGGATCCGTCCGCCTTCGGTACCGTGAAGTACCTCGAGTAGAAGCCGGTGGTCTTGGCTGAAGGCGGGAGTCTATCGATTGCTCCCTTTTCGAGGAGGGACTGGATCTCTTCCAGCAGAGCCGAGCTGGCCGGGGTGGAGTAGTAGACACCCCGTGGCGGAATATCCTGGAACTCGATGGCGTATCCCAGGCGGATGATGGTAAGTACCCAGGAGTCCGCAGTGATCTCCCACCAGTGATCGAGATGCCTGGCCAGGCTCGGATGATGAATGAGATCTACTGGAAGGGCGAAGGATGGCATGGGTGGGCAGAGACCATCAAAAGCGTGTCTTCGCTCCAGAGGACGACTTCTTCGACGACGAAGATGGGCACCGTCTAGGAAGCCTCCTTGAAGCCGAAGACATCGATGGCCTTGACACGGTCGACCACGGTTGGTATGCCGAAGATGAGGAGGACCTTCTCCACGAAGGCCTCGGCTGGAAGGTGCGGTGGGATTGGGCAGGCTGGTCAGCATTTTCGCAGTCAGCCGGGCCTTGACGAGGTGATCCATAGCCTCGTCGGTAGAGATGTGGAAAAGCCCTTCGCCATCGAATGGAAGATCTTCAATCCGTCGACGGCTGTCCTCCTGGAGCCCAGAGGACCGGAGCCACGCATGGCGTTGTGATGAACGAATGAGTTCCAGAAGGGAAAAGCACGGTCCTGAACCAGACTGCAATGGCCGCGCGCAGTGCATTGTTGGAAGGAGGGGTTTGGATTGTGAAGCGAAGATTTCTTGAACTGTGAAATTGAGAACACACAGAATACCGATTTGGCTTGAGAAGAAAGTTTGCAAAACAATAGGGACTTGGCACCAACAGAATGTACTCTTGAGATGCATAGATCCAGAAGTGTGGCTTCCTTAATTGCCATGTGATGTTGCCTACAATGCATATCTTCTTTGACTGTCTTCATGTCTCATCCACCTTCACGAATTCACGATATTCAACAGTGATCAATACCTTTATTAAGAAAACAGTTAAATTCTTATGGGTAAAGGCAGAAGAAAACGAGGAGCCTTTTGCTTGGCACACCCTCAGACAGGCCAGCGGTGATGTATTTCTGACCCTACCTACCCTGCATGGCCGAGAACCACTGAGGCATTGGATACATTTCCTGACAACATGATATATGACCAATTCTTCTGCAAGCAACCTTTTATTAGTAAGGTACAAGATGATATGAACTATTCCTTTTAATTGCTTGATTGCCTTTATACAATGGAAGTACTTGGAACTATAGCAACCAGAAGAACATGTCCTTTTCCTCAAGAAATGGAGAATTTGACTATAAAGAGGGGACGATTTTTGACTCATTTTCATGACCCTTGGCTGCAGCAGAGGGCATCCATACCTTCGAGGACATCTGGCCCATGTTCGGCGAAGGACCGGCTTTTCGTGAGTATGTTGTATGATTGAGTGGGTGAGAGCAAGCTCTTGATACGGAAATGTGATTTGTGTATTTCATGTCTTAATAAATGTTACATGCATAGTGGTTAAACCCAGATCTGGTTTCCTGTGTGTCTTCTGTTGGGATCCTATAGTCTAAGGTGGCTGAATCTCTCTCTGGGTCAAACGTACCAACAATCTCGGTCCATGACAGCGTCGGAGGGCTACGGCACCGACCATCACCCTCGAGGTGGCCTCCACGGCTTGCCTCGAGGTGGCGATCTGTTGGGTAGCCACCGCAACGGTCTTGCCGAAGATCTGGGTGGCTGAGGCACGTGATTCCTCCGGCAGGTCAGCTAACAGCAGCGCGAGCCGGTCCAGGAGGTTTTGATGGTATGCCGTGAGGCAAGCCATCGTGTTCACCGTCCTGGCCACCAAGGACGACACCAAGTAGAACCGGCGACCGAAAGTGTCGAGCTTCCAGCCTTCACGATCCGGAGGGGTGGTGTGCGCTCGAGTACCTCCCTTGGTCTGGGCCGACTCGACGACGATGGAGTTCGGTACAGGATGGTTGAAGAGGAACTCTGCGTTCTCCTTCTGCATCCTGTGCAGGTGCTCCAGCCTATGTGGAATAGGCTGCGCTGACGCCGGCTTCACCCACGGCTGCTTCATCGCCTCCACCAAAGTAGGCAGGAACGGCAGCGGTGCGATTGATGGTGGACGGGTCTCCAAGTATTGGAAGACCGGGTCCTGGGTTTGTGGAGCAGTTCGGTCACCTTGAGGCCAAAGGCTGTAGCCATCCAATTGGGCCACGGTAGACTGTGGCGTTGGACAAGTAGCTGTGGCCGTTGTCCACGAGGGTGGTGAAACAGCCCTGTAGCAGGGGGAGGGCTCCCCGGATCTTCGGTGACTCAGCGATCGACGCAGCGGTGACCGTTCATAGCGGGGGTAATGGGTCTCCCGCGTTGGCGAGCGAGACCGGTGTCCAGGTGACCAGTACCGTGGATCTGGATGGTACCGGTCCCTGTAGGATGGCGAGTAAGAATAATAAGAGCCGGCCAGCTCGTGCCACACCTGCTCCTGGGCGTACCTTCCTAGATAGGCAGGGGAGTAGGCACTCTCGCCCGAGCGAACTCTCTCCGGGCGCATCTCCCGATAGCACGGGGATGGAGGCCTGGCCAGCTGCTCTGGCGAGCGGGACTTGTCGCGTCAAGAGGCTGGTCACTACCTGACCATAAACCTCCTCTCGGCAGCCTGCCGAGGGCAGACGGCGATTTGGCGGAGTGATCTCCACAGTCAGCTCGGGAGGATGAGTGGGTGAGGGCTGCACGGCTTGCTCCTCATCCGACACCTCGAGGATTTCCTGTTCCTCCGGAGGCTCCTCTTCCTCAGGGGGCTCCATCGGTTCAGGTTCCTCGGCAGGCTGGGTGGGTGATGGAGTCGGGGGTTGCACCATGACAGATGGAGAGCGCCGCTTCTCCTTCCTCTTCCTCTCCTTCCCCGCCCCTTCAGTGGCGGGGCGCTTCTTCTGGGCCGGGGTGAGCGGCCTGGAGGAGGAGGAGGCCTGCGAGCCCGCAGGGTCCTCACGTGCCCGAGTTGCTGAGATTTTAGGTATTCTCGGCAACTTCATGATCGGTACCGAGCCCAGTACCGATCCGGATAACGTGGAGGGCATGGCAGCCGCAGCCGCTGCCAAAGAAGAAGAAGAGGTCAGGCGTTTCTCGGCCATCGTCTCCGGTGTCTGTGCACGCAGAGATTGCTCCCAACAATGGGATTTTAACCTTGCAGCCCTGTTTCGAAGAGTCTGGTGGGAGAACTCTTTGCAGATAGGGCAGGCTTGGACAATATTCCCTTCACCTAGACAGAACAGGCACTTCGAATGCTGGTTGGAAAGAGCGACCTTCCTTCCACAGGAGGCGCAGTTTTTGAACAAAGCCGACATAAAACAAGGGCAGGGCGAGGTGAGAAGTCAAAAAATCCAAGAAAAGCAAAAACAAAGCACAAGCAAAGCACAAGCCAACGAGAGAACCTTCTGTATGCTGAGGCAGACAAGAAAGAACTGAGGAGAGACCGTTGCTTGGCGGGAGGGCATGCGCAGTACTAGTGTGGGGGAGGGGTTCCCGCCAAGCTAACGAGCTCTAGAATCTTCCGAACGCTACCGCGCAGGCGTGAAAGCTCCTAATGTATGAGGCACAGAAACCATGAAGAAGAACCACCTCTACGTTCCCTTTGCTATATCCCCTATCCATTTTCACCTCTTTTCCTTCTCAATAGGCCTTGTGCGTGTGAGTGCGTACGTTGGTGCGTGGTACTATATTCATTTAATAAAATTCATTTGTTTGGTACATTGTCTGGCTTTTGCTTGGCCTGACCTCGTAAAGTTGGGTGAAAGATTCTGCTGGGTTACCCTGCTCCTCGTTTTTTTATAGCCAGTGCTCCGCTAATTTCCCCAATCTTAGCATTTTTGGAGCAAATCAAAGTGTCCCCCAAGGGGCCCCCAGAAGTCAGGGTAACACAGGGCTGGCATAGATCTAGAAGTTGCTGAAAAATAACTGATAAGCCCTTTTAAAAATAATTAAAACTAAAAAAAAGTCAAGAGCTCACTGAAATGTTGAGACGCAGAGACGCTGAGATGCTGCCTGCGGCCATCTTCGATCAAATATTTTAGAATATTACGAAAGACATAATGAAAAGCAAGGATTGATGGTCTTCGAAGATGCAGAGAACGCTTTTGACAATCTGAATCAAGAATTCATGATATAATTATTGTAAAGAATGGGTTCGGGGAAAAATTCGTAAATCAGATTACACAAATAAATAAAGATAACAAGGCTCAATTAATTATAAATGGAAATAAGGCAGCGGCTATTGAAGTTAAGAACAAGGCAAGGATGTCCTTTATCGCCATTTCTTTTTATAACAATGTTAGAGGTACTTCTAAGGAAGCTGAGAGTTGATGATAGAATAAAAGATAGAATAAAAGGAAAGAAGATAAAAGGACAAGAATATAACGTAAAAGCCTACACGGACAATCTTGTGATATTTCTTGAAGAACCGAAAACAAGTATTAAAAGAGTGGTAAAAATATGTAGCGAATTTTGAGATGTGGCCGGGTTTAAAATAAATAAAGAGAAAACAAAGATCTTGAACATAGGAAAGAAGAAAATACAGGAATTGATGCAGATGACAGGATTTAAGGAAGAGAAGAAGATTAACTACTTGGGAATAACGATAACCAAGCAAAATAATGAGTTATTTGAAAAGATGAAAAAAAAAGAAAGGTAGTTAAAAAAGATGTTCAGATATGGACGAGACAAAATATATACACGATTGTATGTGGTATAATAAGGCGAAGGTAGACAGAGCATGTAAATTATGTAAATCATTACATAAGAAGATCCCTCTTGGAAATTTGGAAGGTACAGAGAAGAAAAATATACCTAAGAATACCACTGTGGGTATCGCCCCATGAAGCTCTGTATGGAAAGTGGAAAGGAGTAACAGATAGATGGATAACATATAAAGATTTACTAATTTCTATATATTCCGCTTAAAGAACGAATAAAAATGGACAAGAAATTAGAAGGCTTAGAAACATCTACTGAACCGAAAGAATTTGAAAAGATAATATTTGAGAAGAAAGATCATCTAACATACATTTGTATAAATTTATGATTGAACCAGAGCTAAAAAAGGAAATTATTAACGATACAATCAAAATATTGGCTAAAAACATAGGTAACGAAATTCATTCGGAACATTGGAAGAAATGTTGGGAGAACATGCAGAAATTCATGCTGGCACAGAGTTTAAAAGAAAATCATCTTAAATCATCTTAATCATCTTAAAATGGTACACAGATGGTACCCGGATCCTGAGAAATTAACATGTATAAAAGTAAAAATAAGAAGGAGTGTGACATCTTATACCACATGTGGTGGCAATGCAAAAAAGCAAAAAAATATTGGAAAAGAATTCACGAAGTAATTATTAGGATTTTGCAAATAATGCTGCCACTCACACCAGACATTTTCTCACCAGCTAGATAAAAAAATACTATAATTATAAAAATAGGTTACTTTACATGGTAACAATGGCAAGGACTGTATATGCTAAGAACTGGGGAAAAAATACAATGGCAGAAATGGAAGAATGGCTAAAGAAACTTTTACAATATGTCTCTCTAGAAAGTCGATCACTTGCTTCCATTTCCTGTACATGTTTTCACTTAACTCAGCTGAGAGTTCTTTAGTCAACCATTCTGGTTTCTTCAGACGCCTTCCATTTTTCCTCCTTAATGGCACAGTTTAGTTTTGCCTTCAATATCTCCCTTTAAAGAACACTCAGCTGAGCTAAGTGTTAAAAGAAACATGTATAGGAAATGGAAGAAGGGGGAAACCACCAAAGAAGAATTTAAGCAAGTGGCCCAGAGATGTAGGGAGGAGGTCAGAAAGGCTAAAGCACAGAACGAACTTATGCTGGCCAGAGACATTAAAAACAATAAAAAGGGCTTTTTTAAATACGTCCGCAGCAAAAGGAAAAAGAAGGAGACGATAGGGTCGCTGCGCAGAGAAGATGGAGAATTACTAACAGGGGGAAGGGAAAAGGCAGAACTACTTAACACCTTCTTTGTCTCAGTTTTTTCCCAAAAGGATACAAGCACTGTATCACTGGAGCAGGTGAGGAAGCAGGGGAAATGAGGCACATAATAGGTAGAGGGGTGGTACAAGAATACCTGGCCACACTGGATGAATTCAAGTCTCCAGGGCCAGATGAATTGCATCCTAGGATATTAAAAGAGCTGGCAGTGGTCATTTCGGACACAGAACTTGCTATACGCTTGCTATAATCTTTGAGAAATCTTGGAGGACAGGAGAAGTTCCAGCAGACTGGAAGAGAGCGAATGTTGTCCCCATCTTCAAGAAGGGAAAAAAAAGGACCCAGATAATTATCACCCAGTCAGCCTGACATCAGTACCCGGAAAGATCCTGGAGCAGATCATTAAGCAGTCAGTTTCTAATCACTTAGAAAGCAAGGCGGTAATCACGAGAAGTCAACATGGATTTCTCAAAAATAAGTCATGCCAGACTAATCTTATCTCTTTTTATGATAGAGTTACTAGCTTGATAGATGAAGGGAATGCTGTGGATGTAGCATATCTCGATTTCAGTAAGGCCTTTGACAAAGTTCCCCATGACGCTCTTGCAAAGAAACTAGTAAAATGCGGGCTGGACAGGGCTACTGTTAGTTGGATTTGTAATTGGTTGACCGACTGAACCCAAAGAGTGATCACAAATGGCTGCTTCTCATCCTGGAGAGAAGTGACTAGCATGGTTGAGTTAAGTCCAAATTGACAAAGAGGTAGACTGTATGCAAATGTACACCGCTTGGCATTTAAGCTTCTGGCTTGCCAAGTTACATGCTTGGGGCAGGGAGTCCTTTGTAAACAGCGTGCATACATAATGAGGGTGTTTGCATAGAGGTCTACTAAAGCGGTGATCTGGCTATTTATGACCTGCCTGTATTGTCTTGGGATATTGCAGCGTTTGATGGCCTAGCCTGGTTTTGTGCTGTCCGGGGACTTCACAAACACAAGTCTCCTGGGCTAGATGAATTGCATCCTAGGATATTAGAAGAGCTGGCAGAGGTCATTTCAGAACCTCTTGCTATAATCTTTGAGAAATCTTGGTGGACAGGAGAAGTTCCAGCAGACTGGAGGAGGGCAAATGTTGTCCCCATCTTCAAGAAGGGGAAAAAAGAGGACCCAAATAATTATCGCCCAGTCAGCCTGACATCAGTACCTGGAAAGATCCTGGAGCAGATCATTAAGCAGTCAGTTTCTAATCACTTAGACAGCAATGTGGTAATCACGAGAAGTCAACATGGATTTCTCAAAAATCAGTCATACCAGACTAATCTTATCTCTTTTTATGAAAGAGTTACTAGTTTGATAGATGAAGGGAATGCTGTGGATGTAGCATATCTCGATTTCAGTAAGGCCTTTGACAAAGTTCCGCATGACATTCTTGCAAAGAAGCTAGTAAAATGCGGGCTGGACAGGGCTACTGTTAGATGGATTTGTAATTGGTTATCCAACCGAACCCAAAGGGTGATCACGAATGGCTGCTTTTCATCCTGGAGAGAAGTGACTAGCGGGGTGCCACAGGGTTCTGTCCTGGGCCCGGTGCTGTTCAACATTTTTATCAATGACTTGGATGAAGGAATAGAGGGTATGCTCATCAAATTTGCAGATGACACCAAATTGGGAGGGGTTGCTAATATGCCAGAGGACAGGATCAAAATTCAAAATGACCTGGATAGATTGGAGAGCTGGGCTAAGGCTAAGAAAATGAAATTCAACATAGATAAGTGTAAGGTCCTACACTTAAGTAGAAAAAATGGAATACAGAAATATAGGATGGGGAACAAGTGGCTGGATAGCAGTACATGTGAAAGGGATCTAGGAGTCTTCATAGACCACAAGCTGAACATGAGTCAGCAGTGTGATGCTGCAGCCAAGAAAACCAATGCAATTCTCGGCTGCATCAACAGGAATATGGTGTCTAGATCGAGGGAGGTACTGGTACCATTCTACTCTGCTTTGGTTAGACCTCATCTTGAATACTGTGTCCAGTTCAGGGCACCCCAATTCAAGAAGGACATGGTCAAGCTGGAGCAAGTCCAGAGAAGGGCGACCAAAATGGTGAGAGGCCTGGAAGACATGCCCTATGAGGATAGACTTAGAGAGCTGGGTATGTTTAGTCTGCAGAAGAGAAGGTTAAGAGGGGACATGATAGCTATGTTTAAATATTTGAAGGGATGCCATGTAGAGGAAGGAGAGGGCTTGTTTTCTGCTGCTCCAGAGACCTGGACAAGGAGCAATGGATTCAAGCTGCAGGAAAGGAGATTCCACCTGAGCCTCAGGAAGAACTTCCTGACAGTGAGGGCTGTCCGGCAGTGGAATATGCTGCCTCGGAGTATAGTGGAGTCTCCTTCCTTGGAGGTTTTTAAGCAGAGGCTAGATGGCCATCTGTCGGGAATGCTTTGAGAGTGTTCCTGTATAGCAGGGGGTTGGACTGGATGGCCCATGTGGTCTCTTCCAACTCTACATTTCTATGATTCTATGAACTCCCATGCATCCTGTACTCCTTTCTCATTCACTATTCCTAAACACGGAATTTCAGCCAGCAGCTCCTTCAGTTTACTGAAGTCTGCTTTTAAAAATCTAAGACAAGAGCCTAGCTACACTTGTCTTCTCTTCCCCACTGAATGCCAAATTCTAATAGGGCATGGTCACTCTCTACTAAAGATTCAACCAGTTCTACGTCATTAACAAGGTCTTCCCTGTTGGTCAGGATCAGATCCAGAATATTTGATCCCTTTGTCGCCTCTTCCACCTTCTGGACCATGAAATTGTCTGCAAGACAAGCAAGAAACTTGCTGGACCTTGCCGCCTTTGCAGAGTTTGACTGCCGACATATATCCAGGTAGTTGAAATCTCCCATTATTACTGTATCTCTCGTTTTTGAATGTGCAGTCATTTGGTCTACGAAAGCGCCATTGAGGTCCTCCGTCTGGCTTGGAGGTCTGTAGTAAACCCCCACCAGAATATCCCTATTGTTTCTCGCTCCCTTAATTCTTACCCAGATGCTCTCGACCTGGCTTCCGGTGTTCAAGTCATGGATCTCTTCACAAGTGAAAACATCCTTGACATATAAGGCTACTACTCCTCCTTTCTTATTTGCTCTATTTCTACAAAATTGGCTATACCCCTCTATTCCTACATTCTAATCGTGAGACTCATCCCACCAGGTCTCAGTGATGCCTATTAAATCGTATTTGCTTTGTTGTACTAGGAGTTCAAATTCATCTTGTTTGTTTCCCATACTCTACGCATTAGTGTAGAGACACTTAAGTTCCCGTGCCCTTCCTGCAAGTCCCATAGCATTGTTTCCACCCCTCCCACGATTGGATGCTATTCCTACTTGGCCTTTGGGCCTTTTTCCCCTGCACTTGCCGAGTCCTTGTCCTGAATAATCTTGTCTCCCTCCCCAGCTGTACTTAGTTTAAAGAGCTGCTAATCCTCCTTGTGAGACTGTTTGCAAAAACGTTCCTGCCAAGTTTCGTGAGGTGCAGCCCATCCCTTGCCAGAAGCCCATGTTCCTGGAATTTCAAGCCATGATCCAAAAAGCCAAACTGTTGGCGGTGGCAAAATGTGCGGAGCCAGCTGTTGACCTCTACTATTGTCCTTTCCCTTCGTGCACCATATCCTTGAACAGGGAGGATTGATGAAATGACCACCTGCGCACCAAGGACCTTAAGCTTTCTCCCCATAAGCTCGTAGTCCTTTGTGATGTGGTGAAAGCTGCACCTCACAGTGTCGTTTGTTCCAACGTGAACCAAAAGGAGGGGCTTACGGTCAGTGGGCTTGACCAGCCTGGTTAGCCTCTCTGTTACATGGTTTATCTTGGCCTCAGGAAGACAGCAGACCTCTCGATTGAGTTTGTCCGGTTTGCAAACTGCCGGTTTGGTTCCTCTGAGCAAGGAGTCCCCAACCACTAGAACTCACCTCCTCTGAGGCCTGTCCGGGGTTCTTCGACAAGCAGATTTTTCCAGGATTGCCTGGGCATTGTGTTGAGACTGGGAGTGCTCGTCTTCCTGATGTTGGATGCTGTCCTGTTGGTGTTCAAGTTCCTGTTGCCGAAGTTGGATTCCTTCTTGCTGATGTTCTGTTCCCTCCTTCTGGTGTTCCTCATCTTTCACGGCACCAAGAATGTTGAAGCGATTCTGTAGTTTGAGAGTCTCTGTTTCCTTCCTGGCCCTTCTACTTCTCCGTGTGACATTCCTCCAAGCATTGCTTTCCTGGCTCACGGAACTGATTTCCCCATCTGGCAGCTCCTCCGCATATCCGGTCTTTAGGAAGGTCCTCTCTGCCCTATCCAAGAACTCCTCACCTTCCCTAATAAGACAAAGATTAGAAACCTGTGCCTCCAGCTGCCAAACCTTGTCCTCCAAGAAGGTGACCAGCTTGCACTTGCTGCAGGTGTACCCGACAACATCTTGTGGCAAGAAAAGGAACATGCCACAAGTGCTACAGGTGACAGCAGCAGCTCCCTCACCTTCCATACTTGATAATACAGAGAATAGTTGTTTAAAAAAAAACACTGGGCCTTCTTTCTCAAATTGAGCTGTATAAGCTGTGTCTGCTCAGCTAACTGCCAAGCTCGATTGAACTCTTATTAAATTTGTTCAGTCACTATAAGGATTGGTTGTTCCTAAACTTGAATGGTTGAACTTGAAGGAGTGAAGTAGATGAGTGAAACTGCGCGTGACATAGGCACGCACCGCTGGGAGTTCCTAATACAGCCTCCTTCCCCTAGCAGGCTCCTCCCCCTAGTTTGATTAACTCCCCCTAGTTTGATTGACAGTTAACTGACTAACTAACAGACAATTAACTGACAATTAGGCTGTGAGCTCAGGGAGAGCACACGGCCAACGCAAACAAAAAAACAACACAGAGAAATAAGCGAACAAACTCAGCCCCACAATCCTGTAAAAACACCTAATCAAAGATGTCTTCACAGACATAGCTCACCTTCTGCTCTCTCCTCTGGAAGTCCTGTGGCTGCTGCTGGGTCCTTGATGTTGCGTTTTGTTGTTTGTTTGGGAGAAGTAGATTTACGAGGGGCGATTTTCCCTTTGGCAGTATCAGGTTGCAGTTCCTTGGCATTGCTGGAAGTTTTGTTTTCAGGGCAGCTGCTGGAGAGATGTCCTGGCTTTCCACAAGAAAAACAGATGCCCAGATGGAGGCATCTGTTTCTTTCCTCACTGTTGATGAATGTGGATTGGTGTGGGGTTTTTTGCGGCCCCTTTCTTGAGCTTGTCGTTGTTGAGTTAGCTGGACAGTTTGAGTTATCCTTTCAACCTCCGTGGCCAGCTTAATCCATCCAAGCAGCGTGTGGGGGTCAGCTTGAGTCAAGCAGCCATGCAGCACAGTAGGGTTCAATCCATCCTTATACAATTCCCTCAGGACTTCATCAGACCAGGATACTTTTGCTGTCAAGTTTCGGAATTCTCTGGAGTATTCTCCCACATTGTCTTTGCCCTGTCTCAGTTTTTTCAGCTGATATTTAGTTTTTTCTTGCAGATGTGGATCTTCGAAGTGCTCATGGAGATGGTTCATAAATAGTTGCAAATTCTCAGTCTCTGAGGCACATTAATCATATAAATTAGCCACCCAATCAGCTACCAAACCTTTCATTCGTTGACTTATATATCTGATTCTGGCTGCATCGTCTTGGAACAGATGCCCATAATCCAACATATAATTGGAAGCCATGGTTAAGAAAAAAGAGAGTTTTTGTCCCTTTCCATTAAATGAAGCTTTCAGCTCACCAATATTCCTTGAGACTGTGGGCGGTAATGCAGGGGCAGCTGGTGGCACCGGCTATAGGGGCTGTCCGTCTAGCGGTGGCGCAGCTGCTGCCAGATCGGCAGCCGGGATTTGTGGCTGCCTGGCTGGTGTTCTTCTTGATTTTGGCCCCATGGCATGCATTTCATAGATCAGAGTCCAGAGTTCCAATATTCATCTTTTTTCTCCATTTCTTCTTCTTTATTCAGTAGTTCATCCATAAGGGCTGGTTCTCTCTCTGAAGTGTCCCATCTGGCTGCTCTTCGGCGCTGTCTCCCCGTAGTTCTAGGTCTCTCTCCCCAAGCCCAAGTGTGACCGCTTGTAGGGGTGGTGGCTGGTATGGACAGCTGTACTTTGGGTTTGGTGTCCGGGGACAATTCACTGGCAGTAGCCCCGTTGGAATCCGCTGAATACGGTTCCTCCTCCGTGGGGGGGCTTTCCACCTTTTCAGTAATTTGATGCATAGTGGACTTCTGTCTTTTCTGTCAGGATCAGACTCATACACAAGTTCAATAAACATGCATTACAGATTTATTGAAAGATGCAGAGCAGTGAACACAGATGTCAAAAGACAGAAGTGGCAAATATTCCCAAAGTCTCTAAGGTTAAACAGTTCAGTTTCACACGAGAGACAAGCGAGTGCATATTTTCTCTACTGCACATCAGGATGACTGCCAGGTCACCATAGCTACTATCTTTCTCCTCTAGCGAATGTTTTGAGAACTACTACTTAGGAATGTACACCTGCTACATCCTTACTACAAAGCCATCAGGAAAATTACTAACAGTTATGCATGTTCAATCTACACACTAAACCATAATCCCCTCATATGGAGGGCAATCCCGACACTTTCCTTCAGCTGACTGAAACTACCCTTTGCCACAACTGCTGTTCACCAGGGCCCACACAATTCCCCACCCCCACCTCAATTTTTAAATATACTCTCTCTTATTTGGAAAAGTACTGACACTTTCATAGAAACCCCAATCCAGCAAACAAAAAGTTTCTCAGGTATTCCAGAATAGAACATCCTTGCCTTTACAGTGTGGTTGGCCATGTCCAGCTGGAAAATCTACAGGTACTGGAAAGCTGTATTATTAATACTTGGGTTGTAGCCCATCATGATTAATTAGTTTAACTAGTTTATGCCAATGTTATACATCCCTTAAGCATATAGATCCTGTGTATAGGGTGAATCTGGGAGTTAACTCCATTCTTCCAGAAATCACTGGGCCCCTTATATCTTGCAAACTGTGACTCTTGTTGGGCTGCTTGACCCAGACTATGATTCTTTTTTTATTGTCGAATTTTTATTGCCTGTAATCTGTTTTGTGCTGCTTGTGCTTTGATTTTGGATAATCTGACTGTGCCTGTGTGTCTACTGTCATTGGGACTGATTTGCTCCCAACTAAAATATGGCCATTTGACATCATACTGATTGCTAACTCTGCTGTTGCATTGCCTCTATCTGCACTGTTTGTTGCAGAGTTAACCCTTGTACTGGACATTTAAGCCTTGCTACTAGACTTCCTGACCCTAGATCAGGATGCTGTAAATCACAGTTTCCACAAAAACTAACAATTACTTTAACAAATTAATTGATTATTAATACAACCAAATTAATTTTCTGCCTGCCCAGCTTTAGCAACTACAATTTCCTCTGACCCTCACATATGCTACCTTCTGATATTTGCCTCATGGAGTTTCTAGAATGAAAACAGTAATTAAAAAAGAGTGGTGAGACAAGCAATGAGAAGATAATCTGTTTGAATAGACATATTAGGTAGCTGCAGATACTGAGGTGAGAACATTGAAAAAAGAAGTGGGAAAATCAGGCCCTCCAGACTACAGAAACACATACTAGGTGTCATGTGCTGGCTAACTTGCTTTTCCAAGGAAATACGCAGACTTCTAGCAGCAGCATTTATTAGAATCTGACAAGCAAAATAGCAACTTCCATAAGTTGCTAAGACTGACATGTCTTGTAGAGTAAGAGGTATTTTACATTAGTATCCAAATTTAGACAAAAATGACAGTAATTGGTCACTTCACCCGACCAGATCTCTGAGTTTCCCAGACCTTCCCATTATTTACATACTTTCATATTGGGAACTTGTACAATTCCTGGGTTCTCATCTTGTCCAGTATGGTTTTTCATGCAACACCTACTTGTTGGTACCACATTCCCTCCCTCTCTGATCTCTCCACCACCAGGACTAGAAGCCTCCAGGCACCAACTATTAACAGATCATCTCCATATGCACCTTGAGCCCTTTGAACCTACACCCAAATGCAAGATGCAAACAGCAATTGGTAATTGATACATTGATGCAAATGGCAACCAGCAGTGAATACATTGTAGCAAACAGCAATTAGTAAAAGATACATTGTAGCACTAGTGATCTCTAATCCTTTTCATCTACTGCCTGAGCTAAATCTTTTTTCCCCAATAATGTGACAGGAACCTAGCCTTCTGACATGAGGCCAAAGAGAGAGAGATTTGATAAGAACAGGACAAATCTGTAGACAAAAAGCAACACTTTTATAATTATAACTTAGGCAGGAGAACATATAATAGGAAGAACACAATCTGCAGCAGAACACAATTCAATGTTAATTGTTTGCTTGCCTGAGCTGTAGCAAGTATTGTGGGCCACATATATGTAACACTTATAAGCACAGAAAGAAACAAAGTACAGGGGAAGATTAAGGAGAAATTACTTGCATGCAAAGACAACCATATGGATACAGCATATGAATGCACATGCACGATTTCTTTATTTATTGGCTCTGTAACCCACCTTTCTTCTGGGATGGGATCCAATGCAGCTTCCAGAAGTTTAAAACAAGATTACATCAAACTCTCAAAGTCCTAGTACCATGTGGGTAGCACCACTGAGGTTTCTGCACCCTCAGACTCTTAAGCAGTGTGCACCCACTCTGGCCAGCAATGTTCTTGGCAGTACTCTGAGCTAAAGAACACCTTGCACCAGGACCACAAGATGTGGAGCTCATGTTTGGAAAGCTATGGTATCCCCAGGACTACAGGGAAATGGGAGGCTGCTACCAGGAAAATACTGTGCCTGCTTGACATGGCCTTGGACCCCCGGGTTAGCTCAGGGGTTTGATGTGTCACTGTTCCAGAATTCAGGAGTTGCCCATCAATGGTATCAATTTGCCATGATTCAGAAAGCATGAGCATGAGTATGTGCTGCTGGGTGGCAAAGCCTAGATCCGTGAAGTTCTTAGAGATCGCTGAATCGATCATGGCACCAACAGTCATTGGCTAGTTGTGAACTATCCAAATTGTTGCAGCAACCAGCAGGGGGTCTCACTTGGGCTCTGTAGGAGGTGTTGATGCCCTTATTCCTCACTCTCCCACATTGCAGAGCCCTTCTAAAACTGTGGAGGCTGTTTCCTAGCTTGGAGGGGCCTCCAAACCCCTCTTGGCAGGGCAAAACAGTCTGGCAAAGTGGCAGGGCACTCTGGCAGGGCACTCTGGCAAAGTGGCCCCCCAGCCCTCAATACAAGCACAGTCATCCTGCCTCTTGCACTCCTTTTCTCTGGCAGTGAGGCAAAGACCTGCTCCCTAAGCTGCATTGGTTCCTCAGGAAGGATAAGAGTAGTGGAGGGAGCACTGTGCACCTGTGGTGGCTGGAGTGGAGGAGGCAGAAGGTCTGGAGCCCTGGGGAGTTGTGCCTCTACAGGCCTCGGTGATGGTCCTCCAAATGGCCATCTATTCAGAGAACCTGCTTGTTAAGCCGCTACAGAATAACAGGAGGAGGACTGCAAGCCAGCTTATCTGGAATTTCAGGAGACAGATCTGTCCTATACTGATCACAGAGGGCAGAATCATTGTAATCTGGGCCAAGAGATGGAGGGCTGTGGTGTAAGCTCACAGAGTCCCTTTCCCCTGCTACAACTGGCAAAGATGCTGACTGACAGTCTCAGTTTGCACTGGGTCCCCCCCACACACAGTTCTTGAGTTCTTGCAGGAGAGCCTTCAGACTCTCCAGCACAGGATTGTTTTGACACAGCAATGGAGTAACCCATTTAGCAGCCATGCTAGAAAGCAAACTGATCATGAAAGTCTCTCGAGTAGTCTCATTGTGAAAGTCCTTTGCTCTGACCTGTATATACAGTTTACAGCGGGCAATAAAAGGCTTCCAACCGGGTTGGCTTCCCAGAAAACTTTTCTAGCATGGCCACTGGCACCTTAGCATGGGCTGTATGAAGCTGATCCAGCAGCAATTGCAAGCTGTTGACTGCAGCCATTAGCTGAGTGAGTTATGCCTTTCAAGTATCACTTTCCTCTTGCAGGCTCTCCATGCTATCAGCTATAGTTGTGGTCACAACTTATTCTGTCCTATCTAGGGCCCTTTCCGCATCTTACTTTTTCGCGGAGGTGGGGGGTGGCTTCGCGTGAGCAGTCTCTTGCACAAGGTACTCACTTCACTGCTCCTTCGTCCCACAGCTGGCTTGCCGGTAGCGCAAGCACTGTGTGAACGCCCCACCCCTTCCTACCGCAGTGCAACCTGGGGATTGCAGGCTAGCGCTGAAGCAGGAAGCATGACCAGCCCACTCGTCCGATGCACCGTAGGGCAGGTAAGTGCGCAAGGGCCCTGGGATCCTTGCGTGACTGCGCAGCGTTTTCAGCTTGAAGCCAAAAATAAAAAAATGCGTGTGCAGTTCATGTTAGGCTCATGAGCATTGCGTAAATGGGAGTGCATTGTACGGACCCTCAAGGGGCCCTCTCGCGAAAGAAACTGCGTGCGAAAAGGGTCTAGGTCAGGGCACCATAGCTGATAACTCAAACAAGCAAACCAAATAGCTCATGGCTTGTTATTTACTTTTATTTAGTAAGCACAAGGTCATAAATAAAGTCCAACAGAATCCAAAGCGAGCAAACAAGTCCAAAGTAGGTACAGAGTTCAGGAATATAACCAGCCAGGAAGGTCAGATAAGTTCTGACAACTCCTTGAGGGGAAGGGCAGTTCCTATATAGGTCATGA
Organism: Iguana delicatissima; assembly: GCA_948472985.1. Classification (NCBI taxonomy): domain Eukaryota; kingdom Metazoa; phylum Chordata; class Lepidosauria; order Squamata; family Iguanidae; genus Iguana; species Iguana delicatissima. The sequence continues at coordinate 17,865 of CAOKZL010002179.1, forward strand.
GCTTAACACAGTTGTTGCCTAACTAATTGTTGTCACCTATAAATCCTTTGAAAGCAGCATAGGTTCTCTCTTTGCTGTCTACACTCAGCAAAGGTAGGTATAGATAAGTTGTCTGCTGTTTCTGAAGGGGCAGAACTCTTTGCGGGAGCTGGCACTGCCCCTTGTTCTGTCTCTGGGATCCGTGGTACTGTAACTTGTTCCTGTTCAACAGGTCCTGGCATGTCCTCTGTTTCAGTCTCTGAGGTAGAGTCCATGTTCTGTAAGTAGGGCATGACAAATCCTAAACCTCCTCTTTCCTTGACATCCTGTAGTATTTTTAAATTCTTGGTTTTATTCCTTCCCAGACAAAGGCCCTTTCTGCATGGAGTCGAAAAACCGGTGGCAGCCGGTCAGGGTCCCATGTTTCCGCATGACATCATCGTAATCACATAGCTATTTCATTGCAAAGGGTCGTAAGAACGTAGTTTTCTACCAATAGAAAAAATCCATATTGTAGCACCAATACCGCTGTAATCCCATCAACCAGCTTAATGCAGAAACGTTATAGTGCATCGTCATGGTTCAGAGGCATCACCAGGGGCTTGTGGACATTCCCAAACTGTTCCCACCCACAAGTACAGATATCGCCATTTTTGGTTGCCATTTTTTGCTCCATGTGGTGTGAATTCTGGTAAGTGTTTTGTCAATGATCGATGTAGGAAGGGGATGTAAGGATTATTATCATTAATGTTGTTATTATTTAGTATAATGTTTGTTGCTGTAACTGTTTATCTACATTTTTCTTAACTGTTCCTCCCTCAGTAATGCTCCTGTGAAGACAACAGAATGGCAGCAAACACTGAGGGGCTTTCTTTTCCAAAGTTCTCTGCCATGGGTATGGGGGGGGGAAGAAGGCCATAGAGGAAGCAAGGGTTGTGGGAACTCAAGATCCATTATCATCAGGTAAGGTGGTAGTGGCTGATGGCTTTCTGCACCCACATATGTCTCCCTAAAAAGTCCCTCCGCCCTCCACCCCACTGGGTCTCTCCATGAGTACCGAAACCACCCTGCATTGCCTCTGCCACCACCCCTTGCCAGTGCTCACATGACCAGGGATGATGGGAGATGCAGTACCAAAAAGAACAAAAGATTAAAGGCTTGTTTAAAACAAATATTTTAATTAGCAGTAACAGTATTAGTAATAATAACAGTAAAAATAGTAATAATTATAAAAGAAAAATTGTCATTCATATCACAGCAGTACAATTAAACTCCTCCCTTCCCCCAGACCAACCAAATTGCCTATCTAGGTGTGTGCACACCTCGCACAGCCAACACCACTGTAGCAGCACCCTGCATGAAGGCTCGCTGTAGCTCATCAATTTGGTGGGTCATTTTCGCATGCAGGTTGCCCATTTCTGTGGTCGCACCCTAGGTCAATGTGGTCTCCATCCTTTCCAAGGATTGTGTGAAGGATTCCAAGGATTGTGTGAAGGCTGTTCGGAGGTTTATTACCTCCACAAATCACCCCAACAAAGAGTTCTCCATGAAGCGATGGAGGTTGTTACGTAGGGGAAAAAAATTGGTACAGGAAGTTAGCTATGAGTCAGTGAGGTGCACATAGTAACACTAAAAAGTTTGTGGGTTACCTTGGGAAGGAGGAGAAATGCCCCTAGAAATCATTACACTCACAGTGCCCAATGATACAGTCTTCCACGTCCTGCATTCGTTGCAGGAGAACTGCTGGCAAGAAAATGTCTCCTCCTCTGTCGCAGGTACACATACTGAAGCAGAAAGAAAGAACATGTGTTTCATCACAGGTGGCCACTTACCTAACCATTGGAACTGTTGGCAAAGGAGCCCAGCTCCTGCCATGTGCCTCTGAACCCGATGAGGGCCCTGGTGCGTCTTTCTCCACTTCCACCTGACCTGAAAGTTGTGAATGTTCAGCAACTGTAAAATAAAGATGGCAGAGAGAGTTTTTATCTTGCCTTTTTTTTATATCCAAGGAATCAGCAGTGAAGAATCTAGTTCATCGCCAAATCTATACTGAGTATCAAGCCCCTGCATTTACGGAACATAAGGCCAGCCACAGGAGAGGGAGAGCTTTCTTCAGCTCCAGCTCCAGCCTCCATTTCAAGGTCAGAGGAGGGGGAGTGGATATCTAACTTAGCAGGGATCTTTTACCCAATGTATACAGCGTCAGGTCAGTGAGCAGTCGGACAGTTCAAAATAGCGATAAGATTTATTAAACAATCATTAAGAAAACACAACCACACTGCTAACTAGAAAAGGAAATAGAGTGTTGGGAGTATGGGTGATACGTCAGCTATCTCGCAGTCCTAGAGAATCCAATGGAGGGCAGGAGGGCTGCCGAGGGGAGCTCGCAGAACGAAGCGGCAGCAAGACAGGAGAGCAGTCCAAACGCAAGTCCGAAGAACTCTCGGAACTGGAGGTTTTTATCAGGGGAGAAATGACCATGGGCTAGTCTGGTCTTGGGCAAAAACAATGAATTTTTGGGCTGGAGACAATATCTCCAAAAGGTCAGAATTTACATGATTGAGTTATGGTCCGAATTGACAATGGTATAGTCAGTATGTAGGTGCGGCTAGCTTGGTAGTTAAGCACTTAGCTTGCCAGGGTGCCCTCTCAGGGCAGAGGTCTCTTTGTTTTGATACACATCCGTAATGAAGGCGTTTGTTTCGGGACATCCCCTAAAGCAGATCTGGCAGTTTCTGGCTTGCCTTGGTGTAAAGAAATATGACTCAGCGGATAATAGCCATGCCTAGTCATGCCTAGCTTCGCGCTTGTTTGATGGCCTCACAAACACTTGGCTGGTGGCAGAGCAGGGCCGAATTATGATATCAAAATGATATCTAAGATTACCAAAGGCCAGGCCAGTTCATGGTGGTAACACAACCAGGGAAAAAACACACAGGAATCCACTCACATCAAGAAGCAAAACAAGCAAAAAAGCAAAAGAAAAGGGAAAGGGAAAGGGAAAGGGAAAGGGAAAGGAAGGTCAGAAAAACAAAGGGTACAATTCACACAGGCAAACAGAAAAGTAAGCAGTCCAGAAAGGAAAACTAATTAAAAATAAAAACAATGTAGGAACACAATCTTGCAAAGGCAAACACACACAGCAACACTCACAGCATCAAGCACCAAACACTTCACAACAGCAAACACCCAAGAATCTGCAAGCTCACCACGCCCAAAAGAAGGAAAGAAAACACAAGCCGTAAAACCTTTCCCACCTAAGAACGATACAGGGCCACTGTTTTTGCCTGGCAACTGGTCAGCCATTCAGAAGCAAAATCAAGTGATAGTTAGGCGGCATTCCTACTGGGTCAAGCAAGCATCTTAAGCAATTATGTTATTACAACGGTACTTGTTCTTACATTTTTATGTTGTCTTTTCTTAAAGTGGGAAGATGGAGGAGGAAAGTGAAGCAGCCAGGTCAAAAAGAAGGGGGAAGGCATGGCGAAAGCTGAGATTGTGGATTTATTAGCAGTTTTGGAGGAGGAGAATGTGCAAGCGGAGTTTGGACATTCAAACCAGAGTCAAACCAGAGAAAAATAGATATTTTTGTGGATGTGGCAAGGGAGTTGAAGATAAGAGGTCATTGTCAAACTGCGGAAGAATTCTGCTCAAAGAGGAAGGCGATGCAGCTGGAATATTGGTGAATGGTTGCCTGGGATTCACTCACAGGGAGGCCAAAGAAAACATGTTCCTACTATGGAGAACTACACAATATACTAATAGGGGATGCTAGTGTGAAGCCAAAGCATGTGTGCCGTAGCCTCAAAATTGAAGTACCAGGGGGTACTGGAGAAGTATGTGTAGGCCCATCCACCACTGTGCAGGAGCACACAGTCTCACAGGACAAGGGGGATCGATCTCCCACGTTCTCGGGTAACAACACTAACAGAAGAAAGGGGTGTGGAGGAGGGGCTGCTAGGGTGTAATATGCAGGAAAAAAACTCAGAACTACAGTAAGAGGGAGGGAGAATGTTCTTCATCTTTCCTTGCCTGCAGATATGTTGGCCATTTCTTTTCCCTGAAGTGACACCACTGGAAGTGAGGGAGGAAGATGGGAACTCCTCTGACCTGTTTAAAAATGGTGACTGCATGTGAGGTAGGATGATGATGATGATGATGATGATGATGATGATAGAATAATAAGAAGGATAATGACGACGACGACGACGATGATGATGATAGGAAGGGTAATAAGAAGGAAGGGTAATAAAGTTGTGGAGATTCCAACTTTGGAAAAGCAGTGCATTAAGGAAGTGTGCATAACAGCTCCTATTTGTCCACTACAGCCAAAGATGAGCCTTCAGAGAAAAATGATGTCTTACCTTCTGAGGATGTAGCTAGCAGTCCAACCATGTCAGGAATAGGTGAGTATGAGAACAGGAAAGAGTACCATTTACCCTTTGTAGGATACTAAATGTTCCTGTATAGGAATATGTCTCAGGTAACCCACCGTTCTACACCCTCTGTTTCCAGGGCCTCAGGAAGATGAGCCCAGTACTCCCACAAGCATTTGCATGGCATTACTTTCCTCCATTCAAGACTCAGGCATGCACGGGCTCGAGACCATTCTGGAAGAGGAGGAAAAGCCATCGCGATAGCTATGATGGAGCAGATTAAAGAGGAGGGTGCTACATCCCGGGAGGAACATCAGGTCAACCATGAATCCTGTAAGGAGGAGATCAAAGCACTCATGGGCAAGCTGGAAGATGGGAACAAGATTTTCCAAGATTTAGTGGACAACATTAATTGAGATTTGATTGGTTGTGCAGAGGAGGGGCAACAGGTTCTGTCACTCCTCCAAGTAACCAACAGGGCAATCTCCTCCCTGGAGAGGCTGCTAGAAAATACCAAACCAGTTTCCAGAAAAAGTTATGCCTCTGTATCCACTTCAAAGGATAAAGCTTCTGAAATTCCCAAAGAAAGTGTGCCTGGGCCTAAAAGAGGGTCACAGGGAAGTCATAGAGCAGGAAAGCAAGTGTGTCCTAAAAGGCAATTTGAGCGTTATTGCCCCTAGGATGGCAAGATAGGAATGGAGATTGTAGGCTCCATCTTCTTAAGAGTTTTTTCTGTTGCACTGTTACAAAGACGGTTATGTTACTTGCAAAATGTGTTCTGTAATGGCTTGTTAAACATGAGAAGCCAAACCTAAATGTAAATGTATGTGTTTAAATTTAAATTGCAACTGCAGCAGGGAGTCCTCTCCCGACTTATGCTTTCCCTTCACAATAATATATAATTATACTTTCATTGCATTTCAATGTTAAAAATCCAAGATGCAAGGCTTCTCTCACATCTTGCCATTGATATGTTATAAATGATTTAATGTTCCAGCACTAGTCTTCAGGTTTTTTTCCTGCAGTTAAAAAATGTAACCTCCTCCCTCTATCTTTCCAGACTCCACATCCAAACACAAGGAGAACATTTATACTGACAAACAAAGCTTCTTTACTTGCCAAATCACAATAGCATGTTAGATTTTACAATTGGCCAGTTTTAGTTGGTCTAATAGGGAACCAAAAACAGCATCAAATGGTTAGAAATATTGCCAAACGGGGAAGACATTCCATTAACTTGGAGAATAATACGTAGTATGTCTAGCCAGCAATGCTCCTTCCAATTGCCCCTTTCACTCTCTCACCTTCCCTAAGCCTCCTGCCCCCAGTTGCCTCTTAAGGGACATCAGTAGGAGTAATGTTCACAGGTGGTGATGTAAAGTCAGGATGTAGAATGTTGCCCTTGGACTCATAAATATTGTGGAGAGCTACACATGCAGAGACCACTGGCAGGTAATTTTCTTCAGAAACTGTCAGTGGGGCTGAGAGGCAGCCCCATCTTGCCTTCAGCCTTTCAAATGCACGCTTCACAACATTGCAGCAATGGTTGAACACCGTGTTGAAGGCAATTTGTTGGGTATTCAAGTGACCCGCATAAGGCTTCATCAGCCAATGGCAAAGGGGGTAAGCACTATCTGCGAGGATAAGCAGGCCAACCTCCATGCCATTTATGGTGACAGTGGGGTTTCAGGGAATAAAAACGCCTGCTTTCATTACCTGTCACAGGGCAGAGTGGTGAAAGACATGCACATCATGCGTTCTCCCCATATATCCCAACTCAAATGTCCACAAATCTCCTGGAATGATCTGTGATACACTGCAGCAGGATGGAGAAGGAATCCTTCCTGTTTAGGAGTCTTCATAGACAACAAGCTGAACATGAGTCAGCAGTGTGATGCGGCAGCCAAGAAAGCCAACGCAATTCTCGGTTGCATCAATAGGAGTATGGTGTCTAGATCGAGGGAGATACTGGTACCACTCTACTCTGCTTTGGTCAGACCTCATCTTGAATATTGTGTCCAGTTCTGGGCACCCCAATTCAAGAAGGACATGGTCAAGCTGGAGCAAATCCAGAGGAGTGCGACCAAAATGGTGAGAGGCCTGGAAGCCATGCCCTATGAGGATAGACTTAGAGAGCTGGGTATGTTTAGTCTGCAGAAGAGAAGTTAAGAGGGGACATGATAGCCATGTTTAAATATTTGAAGGAATGCCATGTAGAGGAAGGAGAGGGCTTGCTTTCTGCTGCTCCAGAAACCTGGACAAGGAGCAATGGATTCAAACTGCAGGAAAGGAGATTCCACCTCAGGAAGAACTTCCTGACAGTCAGGGCTGTCCGGCAGTGGAATCTGCTGCCTCGGAGTGTAGTGGAGTCTCCTTTCTTGGAGGTTTTTAAGCAGAGGCTGGATGGCCATCTGTTGGGGGTGCTTTGAGGGTTTTCCTGCATGGCAGGGGGTTAGACTGGATGGCCCATGTCGTCTCTTCCAACTCTACATTTCTATGATTCTATTATTCTATGATTCTATGAATTTGTCTGCTCTTCCTTTTGGAGGATGCACAGGAATGTGTGTGCTGTGTACCACGCCAACACACTATGGCAGTCTCAATTCTTGGAAGCCTTCCAATATCTGTGGTGGGGAGGAAAGAGGATAAACCATTATGTAGGTATTTCAGAGCAATCAGAACTTTTTCAGCTTAGAAATTGTTCTGATGAACATTTCTGCAAAGGCTACGGTTTTCACATTTTCCTACTTTAAATCTCTCACACATCAAAATGTATTGTTAAGCACACATCAACACCACACCTATTATCAGCATAGATGTATCATGCACCCATGCTTCTGAATGATACTGGGTAGCATTTCTCATGTTTGGTATGGACGGATGACAAATAAGGACCCACCTTTTGGTAGTCTCCCAAGCAAACAGTGGATGGAAGCAGTACATGCTCTATTGCCAGGCAGGCTTCAACAGCAATCTCAGCAACAGTAGAAATTCCAAGGTCAAAGGTGTTGAATGTCTTTCTGTACATGAGAGGGGGTAGTTAGCCACCAAACTTAGCGGGGCTCTTTTACCCAACGTATACAGCGTCAGGTCAGTGAGCAGTCGGACAGTTCAAAATAGTGATAAGATTTATTAAACAATCATTAAGAAAACACAACCACACTGCTAACTAGAAAAGGAAATAGAGTGTTGGGAGTATGGGTGATACGTCAGCTATCTCGCAGTCCTGGAGAATCCAATGGAGAGCAGGAGGGCTGCCGAGGGGAGCTCGCAGAACGAAGCGGCAGCAAGACAGGAGAGCAGTCCAAACGCAAGTCTGAAGAGCTCTCGGAACTGAAGGTTTTTATCAGGGGAGAAATGACCGTGAGCTAGTCTGGTCTTGGGCAAAAACAATGAGTTTTTGGGCTGGAGACAATGTCTCCGAAAGGTCAGAATTTACATCATTGAATTATGTTCCAAATTGACAATAGTATGGCCGGTATGTAGATGCGGTTTGGCCATTAAGCACTTAGCTCGCCAGCGTGTCCTCTCGGGGCAGAGGGTCTCTTTGTTTATAATGAGGGTGTTTGTTTCGGGAGGTCCCCTAAAGCAGTTCTGGCAATCTCTGGCTTGGTTTGGTGCGAGCAACAAATAATAGCCATGCCTAGCTTCGCACTTGTTCAGTAGCCTCACAAACACTTGGCTGGTGGCAGAGCAGGGCCGAATTATGATATCAAAATGATATGTTCATCTTACATGCTTGATCTTGCATTTCCCTCATCAACTCCTGTTATGTTACAGTTATTCCTCTTTAATTTCAACCATAATTCAGACATTTTCATTTGGCTGTTCCCAGCAATTACCCATTACAATCTGCCATTCTGCTTTTATCTGATCATCTGATTTCCCTTTTAATCTTTGTGAAACAATATCCTCATTTCTATTCTCAATAAATGTCCCCCACCATTGTTCAATTGTGAGTATTTGCTGAGACTTCCACAATTTGGCATATTCAATTCGAGCTGTCATTATCATGTACAATATTAATCTCCAATGCCTCTTAATATCAGTATTCTCAAGAACATTTATCACGTCTAACAAATAAAATTCAGGTTTTTTTACAAATTGAACCTTCAGTATTTCACACATCTTTTTATGTATTTCATTCCAATATTTCTTTGCCTTGGGACATATGAAATATTGCACCTCTTTCTGACATTTCCAACACATTCCCACACCTGTATTGTAAATCTTTTTTAACTTGTCTGGTTTCATGTACCATCTATGAAACATTTTAAAATAGTTCTCCTTGAGATTCTGAGCCATTGTAAATTTTTGTGTCCTTTTCCAGCTCTGTTCCCATTCATCTAATTGAATTGAATGCCCAATATTCTGTGCCCACAAAATCATGCAGATTTCACAGTCTCCTCCTGTCTCTCCTGTGTTAACATTTCTTGATATATATGGGCTAACAGATGGTGGATTGTCAAAGATCCATTTAATCACTCCTGTCCTTTCTTTGGATTCTATTCCATAAGTTTTCAAGTCCATCTGGAATCTCTCATTTAGCTGCCTGTACGGAAATCAACTTAATGGCAATCCTTCCTGTTCCAATTTTTCTCTTGATTTGATCTTATAAGCATTTGTCATTGTTTTCTCTAACATATCCTCAGCCATTTCTCTGTTTCCTTCCATCTTCCAAAGAAAGCTTCTTGAGGGGATACCCACATGGGTAGCTGCCTTATGTTTTTACTCTTATATTCATTCCATATCTTCAGAAGTGATTTTCTGATATCTTTGTCAATTTTTGCTTTATCATAAAACATATAGGCATGCCATCCCAACCTCAGGTCTGCTCCCTCCAGTGCAAGCATTCTTATATCTTGTAAGTCAATCCAGTCTTTTAGCCATATGAATGCTGCAACTTTCTAATATAATTGAAAATCCAGTAGTCCAATTCCTCCTGAAGAATTTGATCTGTCATAATATTCCATTTAATTCTTGTTTTTTTCCCTTGCCATATAAATTTGGTCAGGTCTTTTTTCCACTGTATGAAAGGTTACTGTTTGTTATTATGGGGAGATTCTGAAACAAAAAATTCATCTTTGGAAGAATCTTCATTTTGATAGTCGCTATTCTCCCCAACATAGACAATTTCATGAAGGTCCACCTTTCCAAGTCTTTAATTATCTCTTTCCATTTTTTCTCATAGTTATTTTGAAACAGCTCATTATTCCTTTTTGCTATCCAGACACCTAGATATTTTGCTCTTTGTACTTTATTAAATCCAGTTGCAAGTGCTAATTCCTTCTCCTCTTTGTCTTTCATGTTTTTCATTAGCAAAGCTGTGGGTTTTTTTTATTTATCTTGAATCCTGAAAATTCTCCATATTCTTGTATTATTCCAATAAGATTTTGTATGCTTCTTTTAGGATCTTCAAGAAACAGAACCAAATCATCAGCAAAAGGCTTTAAGTTTGTATTAATAATTCTTGATTTGGACTCCTCTTATAGCATTATCTTCTCTTATGTTGTTTTTTAATATCTCCATTGTCAATATGAATAACAAAGGGGACAGAGGACATCCCTGCCTTGTTCTTCTGTTAAATTCAATCTGCTTAGTTCTTTCTCTGTTAATAACCAATCGAGCTCTTTGTTGGTTATATATTGCTTCAATCCATGAAAGAAATCTATCTCCAGCTTGCATTTGCTTCATTACTGTTTTCAAAAACAACTAACTGATCATATCAAAAGCCTTCTCTACATCAACAAATATCATGGCCATTTTCTTCTCATTATCCTTTTCGTAATGTTCAATTATATTCAATACTGTTCTTATATTATTTCTTAAATATCCTTTTGGTATAAAACTACATTCTGATCTTCATGAATAAGCTCAGCCAAAATCTTTTTAAGTCTCGTTGCAAGGATTGAAGCAAAAATCTTATGGTCTATATTCAAAAGTGAGATTGGTCTATAATTTTTGACATCTGATAAATCTCTGCCTTCTTTAGGAATTAGCACCACATTTGCCTCTCTCCAGGTGTCCGGTACTCCTTTCTTTATAGTCTCATTTCTAGTACTTTGCCATGGAATTGAAATCTCATGTTGTAGAGTCTTGTAATATCTTGCCATTAAGCCATCTGGACCCGGAGCTTTATCATTCTTGAGATTCTTAATCGCTTCCATTACTTCCATCATAGAAACTGATTTATTCAGGATCAATCTGTGATCTTCAGTAAATCTTAATTTATGTGTTCTATCCAAGTATTCTTCCAGTTCCTGTTGTTTTTTCACCTTAGAAATCTTGCTCATCAGTTTCTCATAATACCTCATAATGCCTACTTTATTCCTTCATGTTTAGTAATTCTCTCTTCTCCAGTCTTTATCTCTGATATAATATTCTTAGTCCATCTTCTCCGCAACAGATTGGAGAGAAGGTTTGAGGGTTTATTTGCTTGCTCAAAATAATTATGTCTTGTTCTCCCTACTTGTTCTATTTCTTTTGGGTTAAGTTGATTCAGTTCAGCTTGGCAAACTTTCATTTGTAGTCTGATTTTCTCATCAAAAGGATATTTCCTCATCCGTTTCTCAACTTATCTCATTTTGTCCAATATTTGCTGCTCAGCATTTCTCCTTTCTTTCCCAATTTCTGTGGACCATCTGATACAGTTGCCTCGCATCACTGCTTTACTTGCATCCCAAATAGTCCTCATCGTCAAATTCGGTGTCATGTTTTCACTGAAATAGTTAATCAACTCCTTCTTCGTTTCATTTATGTATTTCTATTTATTAAAGATTTCATCATTTAATCTCCATGTCCTTTCCCTTTCCTTAATCTTCATCTTAAGAAGCAATGGGTTTTGATCTGAACATAAATTCAGAAGAATGTCTATATCTGAAGCCTTCAACAATAATGCTTTAGATACCAGTATCATATCAATTCTGGACATTGATTTATGTCTGTCTGAAAAAAAAGTGTATCCTTCTAATTGTCCATTTTTATACCTCCATACATCAAAGAGGTTCATATTAAAGAAGCTCTTAGGTAATTTCCCATTGTTTCGGGGGATCAATTTCTGGACCAATCTATCTAATTTTGGATTGACAACTCCATTAAAGTCCCCCAGCACACCAATGTTCAAATTGCCAGTGTCACTCATATATTTCTGTATCTCCTCGTGTACTTTAGGAAAAAATTCACCCTTCACCCCGTTGGGTGCGTAGATTCTGACTATCAATATCTTATTTTGTTTAGTTGTAACTTCTACGCCTAGGTATTGACCATTGCTGTCCTGGAAGACCTGATGGGTTCCATACCTTGCATTCACATATATTTTCACTCTCCGCTTCTTTTTGTCAATTGTTGCTGCGTAACAGCTGCGATGCTCCACAATTTCAAAAAGAGTGGCTCGGGTCATACGAAAGTGGTACAGCCACATTTCATCATCCCATTTTTCTAATACCTCCTTTGTCCACCAAGAACACCGCATGCACTCCCTTATTCACCATCTCCTTAGCCATGGAAGGCTCCCCATCCAGCAGACTGCGTTTGGGCGCAGAGGTGGTTGCTGGTTCTGTGATATCATCTGAGACAACAGTGGCAGAAATGAGGTGGTGGCATTGTCTGACATGGTGGCAGACGGACAACAAGGTCCTTGACTTTGTCTGCTCACGCTCCCATTGTCTTTGTAAGAGTGCAATGGAAGAGCTGATAACCCGGATATGCAACTGGAGAGCAATACTGGAAATACGGAATATGTGAACCAATTCCATACCTACACAGACAGCAAACCAAAGAGCACACACATGAGGAGTGGGAAAATGGTGGCTGCTACATAATCATGGCTGTAATGTGTCGTGTACCTATGTAATTACGTCAGTGTACGATATTAAAAAATAAACAATCAGGGAAGATGGAGTGGACTGAAGGTGGAGTAATGGTGTTCAAGAGGAATGGCTAGGAAGGCTATAATGCTGGACACACACCAACAGCAATCCCAATAAAACTTGAATTAAAATGGAATGGTGCAGAATGGAACGAGCCTATAGTGGTAATACCTAACACAATATTGCAACACAACAAGCCAATAAGGCCGTCTCATGCAGAAAGGTCCAAAATCAGAAATGTCTCTTTGGTACATTTTTTAAAAACACCATTTCATTTTGCATCACAGGTGTAGTTTGAAATAAAAAAATCATCTTAGGATGCTGAGATTCTTCCTAAAAGATATAGTTTCAGATTATTCCATCTAGATAGATATTTCTAATTTCTTTCCCATTTTTTCATAGTTGTTTTTAAACATTTCCAAATTTTTCTTTCTTAATTGTATTCCCAAGTACTTCAGTTTCATGCTTATATTATATCCTCATAATTGACATAACTCTCTTCTTCTTTCAATATGTTTTAGGTCAGTATGTTTGGGTTTTTTTCTTCATTAACTTCAAGGCCAAATATTTTCCCAAATTCATGTATTATTTTTTTCTGTTCTTCTATATTTTCTACAGATTCTTCTAGAGACATCATGAGGTTATCCACAAATGTTCTTATTGTATATTCTTTGCCTCTTAACTCCCTTAATCATAGTGTTGTCTCTTATATTTCTAATCAGTACTTCAGTAATCATCAGAAATAATAATGGGGATAATGGAATTGCATCTCATTTTATTTCAATATTCTTTGTTTTTTTTTCATTTATAATAATTTGTGCACCCTGGTTTTTATAAACTACTTTTATCCAGTTCGAAAATTTATCTCATGCATTCATTTTTGATATATTTGTCATAAAAATCCAAATTTATGTAATCAAATGCTTTTTCTATGTCAAGAAAGATTAGTGCCATTTTTAAAAATCAGGATGTCTTTCAAAGTTATATTTACTACACTTCTCATATTTTAGTTGTCTTCTGGGTAGAAATCCACATTGATCTTCATGTATTATATCTTATAAGGCTTTTTTCAATCTATTTGTCAGTATAGCAGAAAAAAAATATTATAGTCCATATTTAGGAGTGAAGTTGGTCTACAATTTTTAACATTTAAAGGGTCCTGATCTTTGTGAATCAATATTATATTTGCTTCTTCCTATGATTTAGGAATTTTAGCTAATAATACCATATTCGTAGTTGCTTGCTTTGCTTGCTTGCAAAGGTAAAAGTAATTGGTCTTCCAGAATTTTATAGTAAGAAGCCAGAAACCCATCTGGAACCAGAGTTTTATCTTTCCTTCATAGCCTCAACAAATGCAGTTATTGTTATAGAATAGTTTTGTATTTCTCTATGTTCATTTGCCATTTCCAAAAAATTCTGATAGTTTTAATAATTTCTAATTGATTTTTCATCTATTTTATAATCTCTATAAAGTCCTGAATAGTAGTTTGAGAGGATTCTCTTTATTTTTTCACCATCTGTATATATTTCTTCACCTTCTTTAATTTTGGTAATCATAGATTTTTTCTTTTTCTTTTTTTGTAATCTATAGGCCAACCATTTTTCAAATTTGTTTGTCCACTCAAAATGGTTCTGTAGTATGTATAACAACTTTTTATTTAGTTCAGAGGTTAATTCCATCTACAATTGTTTTTGCAGTGCAATAATTTCCTTCTTTATGTTTTTATTTGATGGGTTATTTTTTAGCTTTAACTATTTGACTCTAATTTGATTCTAATGATTCTAATCATTAATCTTTTGCATTTTTTAAAAATTATAATTATGCATTTTGCTGTAGAGAGAAACCCTACATCGCAGCTTTACTGGCATCTCATCTGTATGGAGATTTTCTGGAAAATATAATTGGATAGTGTTTTTGGCCTTCATTAAAATTCTTTCATCATATACTAAACTTTCATTTAATCTCCAAGTGAAATTTTGTTTATTTTTCTTTAATGGCAGAAGAATAGTGTTATGGTCCTCGGAAGAACTTTCATTTATTATTTTTACTTAGTTTTGGAGATCAGAAACATATTTAGAGATGCATGTCTGTCTGGAAAAAGTATGTTCTTTAGATGTTCCATACAAGTGTTACCATACATTTATTTAAGACAGATTATCCATCAGTACTTTGACTGATTTTGGAAGTTTTCCTTGTCCCTTGTTTATATTTTTGTCAGATTTTCTGTCCAGTAATGGGATGGTTACACTGTTCCAGTCCCCTAATAATATTCTTCCTTGCCTACAGATATGTTGACCATTTCTTTTCCCTACAGTGACACCGTTGGAAGTGAGGGAGGAAGATGGGAACTCCTCTGTCCTGTTTGAAACCAGTGACTGAATGTTAGGTAGGATAACAGTAGTAGTAGAAATAATAATAATAATCATAATCATAATCATAATCAGGATAATAGGAAGGATAATAAGAAGGGAGGGTAATAAAGCTGTGGAGGTTCAGACTTTGGAAAAGCAGTGCATTAAGGATTAATTTTTTATTCTGGATCAGTCTAGTTTTTTTCCTATTTAATTAAATTTCTTGGAGACAGACAATGTCATATATTTTTTCCAAGGTAATGAAAGATCATACTTTTTTGAGATATACTAATTCCTTTGATGTTCCAGGATAATATTTTCAAGTTCATTTTTTCCCTTTTTATCTTTTGTTCCTTTACAGCTATTGACTCAAATTCCATTTGTTCTTTACTTGAAACAACTCTTCCTCCCGTCTTGCCATGTTGTCTTCTTCTTTATTCTCTTCTCCCTCTTCTCCCTCTCCCTCTTCTTCTGTTTCTAAGTATAAGCTTCATCTTATTTCTGCTTCTTCCTCTGGTCTTCTTTAGTTTTAAAAAAATCTCTCACATCTTTCTCTGTTCTAAAGTGTCACTCAAATTCTTTTTTATGTCTTTTCCAAAATCTTTAGCCTCTTGCATCAAATTAATTCCGTATATCTTTTCTCTCAAATGGAAACTTAGTCCTTCCAACCCCCCCTCCCCAATAAGATATTCCTTTGCGTCTTAACTGAGTAGTTAAGAATTTATAATCTTTCCTTTTACAAAGTATTCTTCCAGGAATATCTTTATAGATAATGACCTTTTCATTATTTATCTTAAAGCTGTGCTCTAAATTTTGTTGAATAATATCATCCCCTGTCTTCTCCCTTACCAGATAGACAGCAATGTCTCTTAGAAGATTGTTTTCCTTCTCCAATCTAGAATTGATTCTGAATATCTTATCAATCTCCCAATCAACTTTTCTCTGAATTGGCTCAAGAAATTAGCAAATGCTGGAATTGTTATTCCACATAAATGTTCTCCTTTCTGTTCTTTTAGATGTCTAATCTAAAGACAATTCTCTCTTTATTTTAATTCCAATAAAGCTTTCTCATCCAGTTCTCTTTCTTCATTTAGCATCTCACCTTCCATTTGATCCTCAGCATTTTTTTTTATTCTTTCTTCCAATACATTAATGCAAATCTTCAGACAAACATTCTAGTGAATGTTTAATCTCTTTTAATTCAATCTTAAAATCTTGCTTGATTTCAAATCTCATTTCTCTTATTTCCTGTTTCATTTATTTCTTAAACTTTTTTATTTCTTCTAGAATTGAACTTTGTCCCATCAATCCAAAAGTAGTCTTCTTTGAGATTATGTTGCCATTTGTGCTGTTGTTCTTTTAGTGCCAATTGACTGATTCATTTGTCACTTAATTGTTTCTTGAAATTGTTTCCCAATCAGTTCCCCACCCCCACCCCCACACACCAGTAATACAATAGTATTTCTTTTAGAGTTTAACAATTGTGATTCATGGTAAAGTTCATTACTTATAGTTAATAAAAATTATTCTTTTACCCTTTTACATTTAACCCCTCTTCTTAGTTTGTTATCTGGATTTTCATTATCTCCAATTCAGTCAGACTTCAGTCACTCAAATTATATTATCTAGCTTATAAAATTTACAATATTATATATTTATATCTTATATATCTACTTATATTATCTTACATCAACTTATCTTCTAGAAAAAAAATTCATGCAAATATATAAATTGATATACAGAACAAAGTCAACTAATATTTTCCACTTCTCTACAAATTAGTAAATAAGAGCTTGAGAATCAAAAATCAATTAAACATTAATCTATTTTTCCCCATCTACTAAAATTATACTAATATATATATTTAGTTGTATAAATCAGTTCAACAAATACATTGCATATCATTGAAGATATTCTAATTCAACAGAATTATAGATAGTCAACACATAATCAACCAATAATCTGATCACAATCCTGAAGAATAAATTCAAGTCTATATAATTCATGTATCTGTTTACCTATTCTTTCACCTCCTTTCATTAGTATTTCTTAGTTGCTCTCTCTCCTCACTCTCACAAGTTTTTTTGGGAAAAAAACTTTTAATTTTCTCCTGCCAACTTCTTAGAGTCTCCACTCTTCAATCTTTCCAGTCATCAACTTCTTTTGGCATTCACATTCTCTGCTCTCAGCCCTCAGTCCTCAAATGCCAGTCTGTTTTCTTACTCCCACTTTTAATGTGATTCCACAGTCTTTTTGAAAAGCAGATTGTCTTCTATTCAGTTCCTCTATGCCTTGGCAGGAGGTGTCAAACTCAGTCTCTGTAGCTTCTTGTAAATCAAATTTAGGAAATTTCCAAAATTGACAGGAGATGCTAGGCAACAAAGCTCAGCTTCTCCCCAGCATTAG
This sequence comes from Iguana delicatissima, assembly GCA_948472985.1. Taxonomy (NCBI): domain Eukaryota; kingdom Metazoa; phylum Chordata; class Lepidosauria; order Squamata; family Iguanidae; genus Iguana; species Iguana delicatissima. Next base: position 34,846 of record CAOKZL010002179.1, read on the forward strand.
AGTGCCTATCTACAATAGAGTTGATTAAGGATCAAGACACCATGGCTTATAGGAAAACAAACTGAAAGCTTTATTATAGGAACTCCATACTACAATAGGAAAGTTACAAGGTACTATCTACTCTAGCTGCATTCTTGGGGAGGACTGGGAAGAGAGAGGAGGACTTAAGAAGGAACAGAGAAGCATCTCTCAGAGTATAGCAATGGCATAGCAATAGCATGTGCATTTCTATACCGCTTACCAGCTAAGTGCTCTCTAAGCAGTTTACAATGTTATAAGCTAATTGCCCCCAACAAGCTGGGTACTCATTTTACTGACCTGCAGAAGGATAGAAGGCTGAGTCAACCTGGAACCTCGCAGGATAGAATTCACAACCTTGTGGCTGCAGTACCGGCATTTAACCACTGTGCCACCAGGGCCCCTTATCAGTTTGCATCAGGCAACACTGCAAGGGAATCAGGATAGGTAGAGCCAAGAGGGAGGGACACTTTCAGGTCACCCTAACTGCTTTGCTCGATTACTACTGATCCCTGTAAGACATACTAGATTCTTCAGTGCTAAGTGTTGTTGTACATCTAACACTCTCTTGTTACCATGGCATTCTGGGCTTGTTTTTGGTGAACTAAGATATCATTTTGATAGCATAATTCAGCCCCTTTCCCCCCCATCAGCTGCGTGTTTGTTAGGCCCCACTGGACAAGCGCAAAGCTAGGCATGGGAGACTTGTATTTTCATCAAAAGTACCAGATATAGCCAGTTCCACTTCAGGGGGTAGCCACCCGAAAACAAACACCTTGATTGCAAGACAAAAAGGACTAAAGCACCCTGGCAAGCCAGGCACTTAACGGCCGAGCTAGCCACATCTGCATCTCAGCCATACCATTGTCAATTCAGTTCATAACTCAATCATGCAAATTCCAACTTTTTGGAGCCTTTGTCTCCAGTTTAAAACTCATTGTGCTCATGCAAAAACCAGGCTAGCCTGCGGTTGTTCTGTCCCTATAAAAGATGTCCCACTTTGAGAGCTCTTCAGAACTCTCACTGGACTGAGCTGAAATCACTTAAACTCTTGCTGAAATCACTGGAATTCTCATCGGACCAAGCTGAGCTGAAATCACTAAGCTGAAATCACTTGAAGCTCCTCTTGGATCTTCGCCCTCACCTCGCAGCCGCTCAGCTCCACAGATTCCCCTCAGTCTCCACACCGGGTTTCCTCCCTTCCCTCCAATTGGTGTCTACAGGACTTCGGACAGGTGGTGTATTGCTTATTTCTCTAAAACTCTCTTTCTTTCCTCTCTAGTTAGGTGTGTTTGAGTTTTATTATTTTCTTTGCTTAATAAAAACTGTTAGCATTTTAAACTGCTTGGCTCCTCACTGACCTGAACCGGTATACATAGGATAAAAGATCTCGCTGCGTTGCCCTGCCTCTCGTTAGCCAAGAGAGTGCTCCAGCTAATTTTCCCCGTTTCTGCTTGTTGTTGGTTGTTTATTTGGGCCTCCCCCCAGTTTACAGGGTAACACTTTTCAAAGACAGTCAGCAGTAAGAGAATCCAATATAAATCATTCAGAAGTCTTTCCTCCATCATCTCCTCTTTACTGCTCAGAGGCTTGCCTTCCAGCGTGATTAAACTCAGTTCACCATTTCTCTCTCTCCAACATCTTCACTCATCAGATCACTTTAATTTAAAATAGCACTCACTTAGTTCTCTCAAAAGCAATCCACCATGGGTTTTAACTCTTTATCTCACCAGTTGGCCAAACATGTTGTTACCACCATGAACTGGCCTGGCCTTTGGTAAATTTTAGATACAATTTTTTGATATCACAATTCGACCCTGTTCTGCCACCCTCAGCCATGTGTTTGTGAGGCCACTGAACAAGCACTGAGCTAGGCATGGCTATTATATGCTGACTCATACTTGTTTACACCAAGGCAAGCCAGAAACTGTCAGATCTGCTTTTGGAGACCTCCTGAAACAAACACCTTAATTAAAGATGTACGTAACACAAAGAGACCCCTGCCCCAGGCAGGCACACTGGCGAGCTGAGAGCTCAACGGCCAAGCTAGCTGCATCTGCATATCGGCTATCCTATTGTCAATTCTGTCCTTAACTTAATCATGTAAATTCTGACCTTTTGGAGACATTCTCTCAAGCCCAAACCTCATTGTTTTCGCCCCAGACTAGACTAGCCCGTGGTCATTCTTTCTCTAATAAAAACCCCCAGTTCCGAGAGTTCCTCGGACCGTTCCGGAGTGCCATCCAGCCTTGCCGTCGCTTCGTTCTGTGAGTTCCCCTTGGCTGCTGTGCTGAGTTTCCTCTCTTCAATTGGACCTATTCAGGACTACGAGAAAGGTGTCATATCACCCATTTCCCCCCAAAACTCTCATTTCCTATTTCTTAGTTAGCTGTGTGGTTGTGTTTTTCTTAAATATTTGTCTGCTTGTTAATAAATATCATTGTTGCCATTTTGAACTGTCTGACTGCTCACTGACCTGAACCTGTATACATAGGGTAAAAGATTCCCGTGAAGTTACCCTGCCTCTCGCTAGCTTAAGAGAGTACTCCAGCTAATTTCCGCACCTTTTGTTGTTGTTGTTTGGTTATTTGGGCGCCCCTCACGGAACCCCCAGTTCACAGAGTAACAATGCTCTTTAGAGATGATCAATCTCAAAAGCGCACACTGATTTCAAAGGCTTCACTCTGCTGTGTTATCATCACTCTCTGGACTCAGACTGTCTTATCACCCTTACCTGGGCTCAGACATAGTGTTGCTTACTAGTAAATTTTAACAAATTCAAAAGTTGCTTCTCAAACAATCTTTGATTTATTTTTATTTTTATTTATTTCTTTGCTCCCCTCTACTCTTCTATAAACATAGTTCATTCAACAGAAGCTAGATTGCTGAAAATCATTGGATATAGTAGTTATTTAAAAAAAATCCCTCAGATAGTCAATTCACTTGGATCAAATATAGCTCGGGACCTTGAGCTTCATTAAATACTGAACACGGGTAAGATAGACCACAACTTATCACATTTCTTTTTGCTTGTTTGTTTGATAGCTTCCATTTTGCTCGTGAAATCTTTTCTTATAAGCAAGTAGGTATTCCAAATATCTTTGCCAAGTAATTAAAAGTCCGGTGGCAGCATTAGTGCCAGACAAATTAGCTGGCTGCAATGGCTGTTCTCATGCCCTCCTCTCCGTCCACTTCTGCCATTTAACTTAAATGACAGAAGCTAGAAAGAGGGCAATGGATTTCCAGAATCCCAGTTGCTTCCCCTGTGCCAAGGAAAAGGTTTAATCAGGCCAGGTTATCACTGGACTGACTCTTGCTCTAAATGCAAGGGCTTCATGCCACCATGTCTCAGACAGAAAGTGAGGGGGCAGCATTATTGTTCAGAATAGGTTGTAGTTCATTGATGGTACATCTGAGTAGTCTCAGTTGGGAGCTGCATGTCAGTATTGTAATCAGTGTTTTTAAGCTAAGTTTTTCAGCTTCACTGGCACTACGTACATAATCAAAAACAGAAATGCAAACCTTCCTTAACAGTTTCTAACATCTCAGATACATAGTAGGTGTAGGTGTCATGCCCCCATCCCAAGATCCAGACAAGACCTTTCCGAACAGCCACAACACAGAGACATGAGAGGGACAATATTTACAGCAGCCAGTGTATGTGGAAAGGGAGAGTCTGGGAATCTTGGAGTATTTGTGTAAGGACTCATTAATTAGGGAAACAGCTAGGAAAAACTCACCCTATATAAAGAAGGGCCAGAAGAGGAGCAAACTGGTGCAGTCAGCCATTCCTATTGGTGGAAGCTACCCAGCTTACATTCAGATTCCTTGCTCATGCTCCTAGAAACCTTGAACTTCACATTATGTATGGACTTCACTACTAGACTGTTGCTCTGGATTTACTGTGGGCTCAGACTGCAAAACATCGACCTGTAATTTGCTAACAAACAATTACAATATTTGTTTGTGACTGCTGATAAGAGGCTCTAATTAGAGAGCTGTAAGCCTTGGCTGGCTGCCAACAAAGGGCAGTAATGGATATACAGATGAAGTTTGCATATATGCATAAAATGCACAGTGACAAACAGTTTCAAATATTGATGCTCCAAAGGCTCTTCCATGACAATCCTATCATTATGTTCCAATAAAATGTTGGTTTTCAGTTTTTATTTTTCAAATTGAACACACTGAGTAGGAATCAAAAATAGACTTAAAAAATGAAGTCTGGTCTTCCCAGGCAAACCACAAGTAAATAACATAAGATTATCTTTGGTTCTTCAAGTGGAGAACCAAATTGCATCATTCTTCTTTCATCGCCCTCGTTTTTTCCCAGTTTGCTGAGGATCATTGGGGCCAATGCCTGACGAGACTAACTTGACAGTCAGCAAGTTTCTTCCTCCATACCATTTCAAGACAATGTGCAGGCCTGTATGACTGTAAAACTGTTCCTTTTCTTTCCTTCCTCCTCCTTTCCACAGCATTTTGGGTACTATCTTCACCAAGTGAAGAAACGTGTGTGATCTGACAACTTGCAGAGAAAAATGTGTGCCTTTTAGATCTACCTAGACATTTCTTGGACTCCAGGACATCAGTTCAAGAAATGTCTATGCTTTTTAGAACGATAAAGAATGGAATTGAATCACAGGTCACTAAAAGGATATTTTTGTAGAAAACAGAGGTTTAAAAAAGGCAACGATCATATTTGACATTTAGAGTTGCCAGACTGAAAACTGGAGAGGGTTCCTGTACCTTTCATAGTTGTGTGGAAGGAAGAATTTCAGATGTTCCTTATCAAGCAGTCAGGTAACAGGTAACACCTACTGGAAATCCAAATTAACGTTAAAGGAGCCCTCTTCAATTTTTGCTCCAGCAACCCTATTGACATTGTAAGTTTTCATGATAAAAGAATCTACATGCAAGGAGGACCTAATTGATACCTTGATACCTGTCTCTTGAAAGAATGAACCTCTTGTTTGCCTCTTAAAAGATGGAATAAGGCCGTGCCCAGTCTTACACAGTGCTAAAAACAACAATAACAAACAGGCAAAATCAGTTACAAAGATCTCCTGTACACAGGTGTTTTGCGTCCCCCTCAGATGGATATGGTTTATTTGTCAAATATTATTTAAAAAATTACCAACTGTAAATGGGAGATTATAAGGCCAATCAGCCACAGCCCTTGTAGGCACAGCCAAAGTCATTGTCAGGCAGATAACAAGGCATCTCTGGAGATAATAGACTTAAGCTGAAGCTGCACACCTCTATGCAGAACAGAAAAGTTCTCACCAAACAGTGATTGTTTCAACTCTGTTCCCTTACCCCTGAATGTTTTCCTGTATTGTCTCCCAAACTTCTCCACAATACAGAGCTATTATGACAGCCATTAACCCTTTGTCACCTAAACACTGAGACCTTTAACTCTGTCTGAACTTCATTGTTTGGGTTGCAACTCCCATTGTCCATTTGGCTGGGAGAGTTGTTCATACTCATACCCACAGGGTAGTTTTGGGGTATAAAAACTCTCAGTTTTAAGTAATTCAGCACAGTCTCTCACCTTACTGAATGCCATGCTGTCACCCAGATTTCTGAATGAGAATTGTCCTTAGGTGGCTACTTAAACCACATCGCCACTTTTCTTCACTTCTCTCAGGACTGGTAATTATCATCCAAACTCTAAATTTCCTCTATCCACAACTTTCTACCCTTTCTCCTTCAGCTAGTCCTTGTGTGAGCGCGTGAGTGCATGGATCTTTTGTGTGCGTTTGTTAATCGTTCAATAAAACACATTTTAATTTACATTTGGGATTCTCTGGCTGATTCTTTCCTGTGTGACCCTGTAAACATTGGTGGAAACATCTCATTAAGTTATCCTCCTCTCACAGGCATCCCAATTTTGAGCTATTTAATGCCCTTCTATGATGTGGATGTATTGGCACTGCGGGTGGACACCTGAGCCACCTAGGTTTTGGGATAACACTGAATAGGTGTAAAGAAGAAAAAATTGTAAAATTTCCAGAAAAAAATGTATTTATTGATGAGAAAGCAATAAAAACAACACCACATGGCAAGCTGGTCTTTTGCACTGCCAATGGGAAAGTGGCTGCTTCTCCAAGAGAGAAATAAAGCTGAGTGTCTCACCAAGGAACAGCTTTCCCCTCCCAGTTCACAAAAGTGCCATTGTCTTTCTCTGAGAGGTGGGCAAGGGTATTCAGGATCCCTTGTACACTCATGTCCACTGTCAGCGGAGCCTGGCCCTGGAAAGAGAGATTAAGGAGTAAGACATAGGAACTTGAGGAATCCAAAGCAGAAGTAACATGGCCTGAATGCACACTTCATACTATCCAAATCCAAAAGACAAGCAGAGAAACATGTTCCATTCCTGCTGTACATGGATTCTGTATCAGCAGACTATTCGCTGTTAATACCAGCCTTTTACAAGTCCTAGTCTTGTCTTTAGAAATGGATGTCAAGCTGGGAGGGAGGATGGATCAGGAAATTACAAGCTGGCTAGTTTAGCATCTCTTATATAAAAATTGGTGTAAAACAGTGGTAGGAATCATGCAGCCTTCCAGACATTACTGGACCACAACATGATCATTCCTCATCAGTGGTTGCACTTTTTAGGGCTGTTGGGAATTACAGTCCAACAACACTTTAAGGTTGGCAGGATTCCCAATGCTGGTACAAAACATTATTAAATACATCATCATCATCATCATCATCACCATCATCATCATCATCCTGATCAGCCTACCTTTTCCCCAAAACTAGTAAGTAAGGCAGCTTAGAAACATTAGAACAAGTTAGAATTATATTGAAGAACAAATCCTGTTTAAAAAAAAAAAACAGCTGTGCAAAGGAGACCCCCACCTCAAAGACCTCACTAATGCACCAAAAGGTATGTAGAGAAAGATGACCTGACAGATATATGCTTTCCAATAAATAATCATAGAATCATAGAAATCACAGAATCATAGAAATGTAGAGTTGGAAGAGACCACAACCCTCCAATCCAACCCCCTGCTATGCAGGAACATCCTCAAAACATTCCTGACAGATGGCCATCTAGCCTCTGCTTAAAAACCTCCAAGGAAGGAGACTCCACTACACTCCAAGGCAGCAGATTCCACTGCTGGTAAGCCCTGACTGTCAGGAAGTTCTTCCTGAAGTTCAGGTAGAATCTCCTTTCCTGCAGCTTGAATCCATTGCTCCTTGTCCTCTCCTTCCTCTACATGGCATCCCTTCAAATATTTAAACATAGCTATCATGACCCCTCTTAACCTTCTTTTCTGCAGACTAAACATACCCAGCTCTCTAAGTCTATCCTCATAGGGCATGGCTTCCAGACCCTTCACCATTTTGGTCGCCCTCCTCTGGACTTGCTCCAGCTTGACCATGTCCTTCTTGAATTGGGGTGCCCAGAACTGGACACAGTATTCAAGATGAGGTCTAACCAAAGCAGAGTAGAGTGGTACCAGTACCTCCCTCGATCTAGACACCATATTCCTATTGATGCAGCCAAGAATTGCATTGGCTTTCTTGGCTGCCGCATCACACTGCTGACTCATGTTCAGCTTGTGGTCTATGAAGACTCCTAGATCCCTTTCACATGTACTGCTATCCAGCCACTTGTTCCCCATCCTATATTTCTGTATTCCATTTTTTCTACCTAAGTGTAGGACCTTACACTTCTCTCTGTTGAATTTCATTTTGTTAGCCTTGGCCCATAAATAAATAAAAAACATCAGATATCAGTCACCAAAAGTACTGCAAAATTACTGAAAATGGGTTATCCAAATTTATTTACCACCTTACTAGGCTTCATATTTAAGGAGGAGACAAATTATTTGAAAGTGTAAAAGAATTATTCAGAGAAACATAAGGAAAGAGAATTATTAGGAAAACCTAGGCCCCTGGGCTTTCTTTTCCTTTTTTTTTAAAGAATAACAATGGATACAAATACAACAGAAGGATCATATGTTGAATGCATACTGTCTGTATGACCATCTAGATGATCAAGGTTTGTGGAGATCCAGCTTGAATTGATCCATTTTAATTTAGTATTTTAGAATTTAAAACTGAAAATGGGTTGGAGACATCTAATACTATGCTGGATGGTGCAGTGATTGGGATTTTGTTACTGAATCAGACCATCAGATAATTTAAATACCAAAAACTGTTTATGCATTCTGAACTTTACTTTGATATAAGCCATAGGAGCTAAATTAATTTGGTGACTTTTTTATAGTTCTGATATTTCATTGTGAATTACTTACTGCTACACCTCCCAAGTCTGTCTGCACCCATCCAGGATGCACAGCAGTGCACAGGATCTCATCTTTTGCATATCCCAGGGACTGGCACTTAGTGAGCATGTTCAGAGCAGCCTAGGAAGGAGATAGGTCAGAAGCAAGAGATGAATGATGTACCTCAGTTCTCTAAACTGGCAATGAGTCAAAAGGAGACCTGTGTAAAGAGAGTTAGGGAACTTATTTTCTATCAGGCTAATCTATGGTAAACAGATTTGTCTGTCTATAGCAAGGGTGGCAAGCTCAGAGGATCAACTATTCAGTTTCCCACCTAGAGATTCATGGATCCCATTGACTCCCCCAAACAACAGGACTGGCTAGAAGCCTACTATCAGTTTTTTAAAACCATTGTACCAATTAAATAAGGTGCCAAGGGCTACATGTTGTTTAAAGGATAGTCATCACTTCTTGAGCCTTCCAGGGAAAGCTAATATTTCTTGCTGATTTTATTTAAAAACTGTGGCCCTGGCAAGCAAATGATTCCATCCCTGGTCTTCAGATAGACAAGTTTCATCTTGGGTATCTGTTGAAAGCTTTATGCTGGCAAAGGAAGAGCCAAAACTGTGTTCTTTTGCACACACACCCTCTGCCAATTCTTCTCTGTTTTGGCTCAATCCTTCTCTATCTCATTCTCCCTCCCTAACAGACTGCAATGGGAGGGACAAATTATTCTTCTCACCAATAAGAATTGATCACCTTATGAGAGCTCCTCCCATTTTCATCCATGGGCACTGCAAGGCTTGACTACAGCAATGTCCTTGGATATCAGGGGCCATATATACCTGTTGGTCTGATTTCACAGAGGTAGGGGAGCTCAGGAGGAGATGTGCCACAAGGAGCATATATTCTGCCGATAGATAGATAGATAGACAGAAAGACAGACAGACAGACAGACAGACAGAATCCAATGGGCAAAAATGTTGGAAGGAGGAGATTGTGTATGGATAAGTCCATTTCCAAATTGAGAAAGAGGATATGGCTGGAGGATAGGGAAAAGAAGAAGATGCAGGCACAGCTCTATGATGACAAGCCCCAGAAACAGGTGAAAGGCCCTCCCTCCCTCCCATTTGCCACTGCCCTGGTTGCAGAGGGAGAACGGAAGAGGCTGGACTTAATTCTCTCCCTCATTGCCACCCCCTTCTCCTTTTGTGACTCCTAGGGGTTTTTTTTAATCCTTTGCTGCAAAATGCCATCAGCTTATAATTATTATTGTCACTAGCATCTGCAATTTTTTTTTAAGGAGAAGCCTGATGTTTTCCATTTTCAAGATAAACCAAACATATCATTCTTTAAAACTGATATATTGATTTCTAAACTGACAAGTCTCTTAGAATGGGATGTTACTACTGAAGATGGGTAAAGGGTGAGAGAGAAGCCCTGGGACTTTTTCAAACAAGATTTTCCAAGAAATCTAAGGTGAAAATAATTGAAAGTGGAATTCTTATCAAAATGAAGTTAACAGAAATGTTAACTTTTAACTTTAACCTTTCCTTACCTTGCTGCAACGATAAGACACAGCCTGTACAAAATCCCACATTAAGACATTGGTGATAGAGCCGCCTTCACTGGATATGTTGATGATGGCAGCTTTGCTGCAGTTCATCCCCTTCTGGTGACCTTCCTGAGACGCCTTCCTTAGTAAGGGTAGGAATGCCTGTAAAAGGAGAAGGAATCAAAGACAACCAAACACTTGGTGGAGACAACTAGAATTTCCAATGCAAATTTGACTGCTGGAGGAGGGGGGCAAATATGAGAGAAAAGTTAGTTGCCAGAGCCATGCCAGAGTTCCTGTAGAATTCCTTCAGATGGACTGTGCCAAGAGGGTCAATTGTTAGCAGCTCGATTTGCATGCTGCTGCAGCTTTGCAGGATTTATTATTATATTTAAGGTTAAGAAGAAACAAAAGGATTCCAGAGGGGTAGAATTTCAGTCTCCTGGATAACCGTCTCACAAATAAGCAGAGGATTGTCTGGCTGTGGCATGTGCCTGGAAATTATAATGCTCAGGAGTCATAAAAATTCACCAAGGTCAGATAGATGGAAGCTTGTCCAAACGAGAATTTGCAATATGATTAACAGGACCTTTGATGGCATATGCTGAACAGAGATGGAGAAACCTCCTACTCAGTTAGAGATTTACTATTTGCATTGTACTATTTGCAAACAATTTGCAATGTAAATATCTGAAATCTGGTCTCCATTTTTAAGTACTTGTAATTCAAAACCAGTACCAATAGATGGAGTGTACAGAGCTCAAAAGAGCTGAAGTCTATTTAAGTCTATTGGACTGGAAATAAGGAATAGACTAAGCATTTCTAAGACTCAAATAATTTCTGTAAAATTAGAGAAATACTAGAAGTGATCCCATGGGCAGGGATACTTCAAAAGAAGGGAGTTCATGATTGATGGGAGTTTCTTAAAAGTGAGATGCTGAAGGTATAATTTCAAACAATTCCAATGAGCAGGAAAAACAGGAGGTATCTAAGGATTACAGGATGGATGTCTAAAGAATTTTCAAGGGAGCTAAGATTTAAAAGGAACATGAACAAGAAATGGAAAAAGGGTAAAATCACCAAAAAGGAATTCAAGCAAAATGCCAGCAAAAGTAGGGAGAGAGTCAGAAAAACTAAAGTGCAGAATTTCCTCAGGCTTGTTAGAGAGGTTAAAAACAATAAAGGTTTCATTTTTATTTATTTATTATTTATTTATTTTTGTTATGTGTGGAGCAAAAGGGAGAACAAGGAAACGGTAAAGTCTCTGAGGGGACAGGATGGTGAAATGCTAGCTGGGGACATAGAAAAGGCAGAACTATTCAACACCTTCTTTGCCTTGGTCTTCTCCCAAAAGGCAAAGAATGCTCTACCTAGGGAAAATGGAGCAGATAATGTGGTATAGGAAATGCAGCACAACATAGGTAAAGAGGGAGTATAAGAACATCTGGGCTACTCTAAATGAATTCAAGTCTCCAGGACCAGATAAAGGACATCCAAGGGTATTAAAAGAACTAGCAGAAGTAATCTCAGAACCCCTGGCAACAATCTTTGAGAATTCCTGGAGAAGAGAAGAAATCCTTTGTAGACTTGAGGAGGGCAAATATTGTCCCCATCTTCAAAAAGGGAAAAAATTAGGACTCAACCACCCAATCAATCTGACATCAATACTGAGTAAGAATCTAGAGCAGATTATTAAACAGGCAGTCTGTAAGCACTTAGAAAGTAACACTGTGATTTCTAACATAGGTTCTCAACAATAAGTCATGCCAAACTAACCTGATCTCTTTTTTTGGTAGAGTTACTAGCTTGGTAGATGAAGGGTGTGAACATGCTGTGAACATAGCATATCTTGACTTCAGTAAAGCTTTTGACAAGGTTCCCCATGATAGTCTTGCAAACAAGCTAGTAGAATGTGGGTTAGACAATGCTACTGTTAGGTGGATTTGTAATTGATTGACTGAACCCAAAGAGTGCTCATCAATGGCTCCCCTACCTTGGAGAGAAGTAACAAGTGAGGTGCCACAGGGTTCTGTTCAGGGCCCAGTGTATTCAACATCTTTATCAATTATTTGGATGAGGGAATAGGGGGCATTCTTATCAAATTTGCAGATGACCCCAAATTAGGAGTGGTAGCTAACACCACAGAGGACAGGATCAGAATTTAAAGTGACCTTGACAGATTAGAAAGCTGGGTCAAAACTAACAAAATGAATTTTAACAAGGAGAAGTGTAATGTACTACACCTGGACAGAAAAGAATGAAATGCACAGATATAAAACAGGTGACACCTAGCTTGATCACAGTACACGTGAAAAGGATCTAGGAGTCTTAGTAGACCACAAGCTGAACATGAGTCAGGAATGTGGTGCAGCAGCTAAGAAAGCCAATGTGATTCTAGGCTGCATCAGTAGGAGTATAACTTTTAGGTCAAGGGAAGTGATGGTAAGTACCACTCTATACTGCTTTGGCCAGACCCTTCCCAGCATACTGTGTCCAATTCTGAGTACCACAGTAAAGAAAGTATATTGACAAGCTGGAATGTGTCCAGAGGAAGGTTACTAGAATGGTAAAAGTCCTGGAAACCATGCCATATGAGGAGAGGCTTGGGGAGCTAGGTATATTTTAGTCTGGAGAAGAGGCAAGATGGTAGCTATTCTTAAATATTTAAAGGGATGTCACATGGAGAATGGAGTAAGCCTGTTTTCTATTGCTTCAGAGACTACAACACAGACCAATGGCTTCAAACTTCAGGAAAGTTCCTAAATATTAGGAAGAACTTCCTGGCAGTAAGAGAAATTTGATAGTGAAATGTGCTGCCTTGGAGTGTGGTGGAGTCTCCTTCTTTGGAAGTTTTTAAACAGAGGATGGACATTTGCTGGAGGTGCTTTGATTGTGTATTCCTGCATGGCAGGGGGTTGGACTCAATTCTATGATTCTCTTATTCTATTCAAAAGGCTTAGAACCAAACATTGTTGCTGATGTCAGAAATCAGGTAGAAAGTGTCACATAACATATGACAGATATCATAAAAATGGCTACTAGCAAAATTTTCAGAGTAGGGTTGAATGAAACTAAACTGCTGCTTACTAAAATTCAAGCTTCAGTATCTGAGATCTCTAACCAGATTTTAGATCTGAATAAATGTATGTTAGAGGGTAATGTCAATTCAGAAAAGAAGTTTGAGCAGAAACTGAACTTGTTAAAGTTAGATATTTCAGGTCAAATACACCATCTCAAGGAGTCTACCAAACAGCAGTTAAAGTGATCATAGCATCCGTCCAGAATCTCACAGTCACTATACATAAACACAAACAATAAATCTCTGATAATTCAAAGGGAATTGCTATTTTATGGCAGGATTTGCAAAAGACCCATAATAGAATTATGATGATGGATTTAAACTCAAGGGAAATACAAATTAGGCTAGGAACTGTGCCAGAGGAGCTGACTGATTTAAAAAAGGAAATTTTAAAAGCTATGACAAATTTTACAAGCAGCAATTCTGCACAGCTTGATAAGGAGATTGAAGCAATATATAGGCATAACTGTCATATAGGCATAACTGTCATGCTTTCCAAGAAACATGCAAAGTGTAGAAGGAGTGTTTTTACTGAAGTAGCACAGCATTATAGCATTTTGGTACAAGTTTCTAGGACTGAGGTACATCACTGAGCCCTGGTGGCGCAGTGGTTAAATGCCAGTACTGCAACCACAAGGTTGTGAGTTCGATCCTGCCAGGCTCCAAGGTTGACTCAGCCTTCCATCCTTTCGCAGGTCGGTAAAATGAGTACCCAGCTTGTTGGGGGCAATTAGCTAAAATACATTGTAAACCGCTTAGATAACACTAGTTGATAGGCGGTATAGAAATAACTGCTATCAGTTAGTGTACAGGTTGAGTTGAATATGCAAATTCAGTTGAGTATACAAATTTGGGCACAAACAGCATTGATTAGTGAGGGTAATAAATGTTACTTTGCCCTCAGACCCACAGGTTTCCCAGGCACTTTAGGATGTTTATACACTTTTCATCTTAAGAGTGTGAACACTTCCCTTGCTCTTATCTGGCCCTCCTGGTGTTTCTCACAGAGCCTCCTTGAGATCATACATTCCATTCCCTTGATGTTCCTCCTCCTCTGGCTGGATGTGCTAAGCCATGTCTCTGGACACCTGGAGGCCTTTGATTGTATGCCTGGGTACATACAGTAATTGGTTTTCAATATATTGTTGCAAGCTGACTGATATGCAATACATTGTTACAAGTTGCCATTGGCATTAGTTACATTGTTGCCACCACACAATCTATTTCTACAAGCTGGCTAAGCAAAGAGGTTTTTCCTTTAAGACCTTGGTAGAAGCTGAGCCTCCTGACACTCAATGGATAGTTCCAGAGGAATGCAATAAATATACAATAAATTCTTTGGTGAGAATATACAATAAATTCTCTGGAGGAGACCCCAAAAGGAGATTTCCCAGAAGTTGAGAGCTATTTTTCAATAAAACAACTAAAATGAATCTGAAAGTAATTTCATGGAATGAAGATGGAAAAAATTCACCTCAGAAAAGGGGGAAAATGGCACTTTCTGAAAAAGCCAAATACAAAATTGTCTCCAAGAGACTCATATAGGAAAAAGATACTTTGAGTTTTGAAGAATAAAATTATGAGTCTAGAATCTGTGTCTACAAACAACACTAGGAGAAAGGGATAGCCTTTTTATATAAACTAAACACTACAACTTAAATTGAAACATGTAGATGGAGAAGGCAGATGTGTAATTGTGCGAATCAATTGGAATGCCAAATCAATTGGCATTCTGGGAAAATTTATGAAGAAAGACATCAAGAACTTGAATTACAAAATCTGATTTGCATGTGTGACTGGAATGGAGTTGTTGATCCAAATAAACATAAGCATTTCAGTAAAGAAATTAAGATCAAGGGATACTACTCAGAGCTTTCTTTAAACTATACAGAGTTCTTTAGATGAGTAGGTGGCTGAGGGAAATTTGCAGGCAAATTCCGAAAACTATACCTTTTTTCCAAATTGTCATGAATCTTTTTCTATAGTAAATATGTTTTGGATCTCTGCAAATATGGCCAAACTAGTAAAGAAGATGAGCATTTTGCCAGAAACGTTTCCACACCATAATCCTATCACAATGTCCCTGAAAACCAAGCAAATGAAGTTTAGATGGAATCTTAATGAATATCTAGTTTTGAAAACAGAAATATTACAATCAAAAAACAAGAACTGTGGAAATTCTTTGAACTGAATTTAAGTAAGGACTCAGATATCACTGTAGATCAGGATGAAAGTAAAGCTTATATGAGAGAACAATTTATAAAATATGGTTCCAAACTGAAAAAAGAAAGAGAAGCAAAAGAAGCAGAAGTAGAAGCAGAAGAGGAGCAGGAGGAGCAGGAGGAAGAAGAAGAGGAAACTGATGGAACAAACAGAAATTCTGAAGGAAAAATACAAGAAAAACTTTGATAAAGAGATTCAACAGAAGATTAAGTACTTTTCTTTTGTTTAGATACTCTTCAAAATAGTTCCTGAGAGGGTTTTTGGGTTTTTTTTGCTTTTTTAAAGATTTGATCATTTTTTAATAGATGTTCATTCACTCTCCAATGAAATGGACATCTTTTTCTCTTCTATGACAAAAGAACCAGGTCGTGGCCTGAAAATACTTAGGAAATAGTAAAATTTCTGTGTCTTTCAATTCATGTATAAGTACACAGGAAATCAAGAACGTATAAATTCTTGAGAAAGATTTACGTCTCTTTGAGTAGAATGAATATGCTTCAGATGGTTTGTACAGGGTTCTTCATGCATCTGTAAAGTCCCAATTATCTACCGTATTGAAAAAATATTTTGGAAGTTTTCCTTACTTCTCTTTTATTCTCTTTTGCTACCTTCTATCAATCACTGGATTAATCACTCCTTTAAAATCTCCCAAAATAATAATTGAACTGACTGTTAAATCTGAACTCTTGTGTTGTAGATCACTAAAAATTTAGCCTGATTTTCTATCAGAGCATATGGTCTGATTACAAAAACTTTTTATCTCTGTAGTTTTACTTGTAGTGCAAGCAGTCTTCTTTGTACATCATCAGATATCTTTTCTGGCTGTAGATTAACTTTAGCATAAATTGCAACTCCCCATGCTTTCTTATCTGCAGAAGATGTAAATTCTAATCCTAATTTTGGATTCTTCAGATATTTAACATCCTGTTTTTAAATATGTGTTTCTTGTAAAGAAATCAAATCCGAGTTTTGTTTTTCCAAATAATTAAAGATCTTTTTTTTTCCTGCTGAGTTGATTCCTTTAACAATATAAAAAATAAAAATTTCATAGTCATGTTTAACTTTCTTCCTGTACTGTCAAAACTGGTTTTGTCTGAGTTTGATCCATGTCTGCATCTTGAGGTGGTTGTTCAGAGGATCTTCTTCTACTCTCACCCATCTCCTTTTCCAAATTCCTTAGAAAGTCTCTCATCTTGGATATGATATTTAAGTCATGTTTCCTCTGTCTACAGTATACTACTATTCCTACATTGGCTCATCTGAAACGTATATACATTGTTTAAGCTTGGATCTCAAAAAGGAATATTTCCTTTGTTTTCTCAAAATTTGAATTGGTAAATCTTTAAAGACTATGATTGCTCTTCCATCCATTTGCAATTTATTCATGAAATGGCATTACACTACCCGGTCTCTTGTATTCTTTTTCACAAAATAAATTACCACAACTTGCAGTAAATTTCTTTGTGTCACTATTCTTGAATTGCAGTCCTCCATCCACATTCACCTTTGTGAGTTTGATTATTTGTGAGGCACGTGCTTGTTCCCTCCATTCTCCACAGCAGAATTTTTTAAAAAAAGAATTAAAAAAGAAAACAGAAGAAAGAACGAAAATAAGACAAAAGAGAAAGAAAGAAAGAAAGAAAGAAAGAAAGAAAGAGAAAAATAAAGGGGAAAAAAAGAAAAGAAAGAAAGAAAGAGAAGGGAAAGCCCCCAGCAACATAATCTTTTTTCTTTTAGGGGGAAAAAAGGGAAATTTGAAAATTTGAAAAGAAAAATTAAAAAAAGAAAAATTTTGATTTTGAACATTTTTAAGAAATAACATTTAAAAATTTAAATTTTACATTAAAAACAACTTTTTTCTTTTTTCTTAAAAAATTCAAACTTCAAAATTCCAAATTTCATACTTTAAATTTCAATATTATCAAATATCTTCTCTTATAAAGTTCACAAATTTCATAAAATTCAAATAATCTTTCATTCTTCTTTTTAAAAAGTAGGTTCTGAAACTGCAAAAATGACAAAGTCCACTTTACTGTTTTATATAAGTCCTCTGGTATAATGCATTTGAGGTTGCTCTTCTTTATTAAGTCAATTTATTAAGTCAAGTCAATCCTAATTCTCTTTCCACTATTGTCCATATGGCTTGTCCGTATGGCTTGTCAATATAGCTTGAGAAAGTTTTACTAACTTATGCACAGCTCTGTGTAAGGAAGTTAGAAGGAAGATTCTAGACCTTATTTTCTGTTATTATTATGAGGAATGTGGACTTGTAAACCAGCCAATTCCCATGGTAGGCTATTTCAACATCTATTAATATAATGTTCTTAATCAATTTTAAGTCAAACTGCATGAATAAGATGTTATTTTTGAGCCCATGGTTTAACAACCAGTTTTTAGCTTTTCTTCTTTTTTCTCAGCAACACAAGGGTGACCATAGGGAAGCTATGTAAAAGCATGACATTTAAAATGAGAATAACTCACTTTAAAAAGACAGTAGAACAGATTTTGCTGAGGTGATGTTATGACCAGCCCAGGAAGAACTTCTAGCATAACCTTTTGAAACTTGATTTTAAAAATCAGTGGCAAGGAGATTAGTTGCTAGCAGCAGGCACAAAGGTACCAGGAAGCACCCCAGTCATGGCTGATCCTCCAGTGCTGGAGAGGGCTTTTTCTCCCCTCCTAAGCCACAGATAGGCCAACATGACAAAGTTTGGAAAGCCTCGAATGATGGTCTTAGCTAAAACTTTCATTCTTGGAAAGAATATCAGCAATTAAATTGATTGTTTTACCTAAAATGTTGTTTCCCATATCGGACAATTCCAATACTAGTAAATGACTTACCTTTTAAACAATGGTAGAGAGATATTTCAAAATGTATATGCCAGGGGGAAAAGAAAAAACAAAACAAGAGTGAAGATGACGACAAGATGAAAAAGAAAGAGGGGGCCTGGCTCTTCCAGACTTAATTTTTTTTTTTTTTAAACAGCAGCAATGCTCTGGTTGAAACATTGGGTGACACTACAAGTGTCGGATAGCCCTCCATATTTTAGTTATGGGACATATAGTAGGAGTTAAGTAGCAGCTTGCTTGTAACAAGGTATGAGAACCAGAGACCCTTAGATAAACAAAGCTAGAAATGTAGAGATAAGCGCTACCAGGCTAAACCAGAACTCCAAGGTCTCCTGCAGGCAGGATGAGAAACTCTTTGCCTTTTATGTTTTGAATTTTGCTATGCTAATTGCCTCCAGTTCACTCACTGAAGTCTCGTATTATGTATCATGCTCCTAATAAATAGTGTTTATGCACTGTTATATTTCTGTGTGTGAATTCAGTTCCTGACAACAAGACTTTTAAATTTGGAAGCATTTAACTTAAGATTTGGTTGGCATGTTTTCCTATGGTATGATAAAACCAGAGTAAATAAAAATTTCAATCACCATTTTATAAGATGCGGTGAATTGATAGTATGGTTGAAATATAAAAATAGAATATGCTCTAAAATTCCTTTACAGCTTTCACCACATGAAGCTCTTTTCAAAAGAGAAGTAAGTTCTATTGACAACTTGATAATTTGTGTTGACTTAAAGTTACTAGGACACGAGTCTATATGAAGGCACATGATGAATGAAGGGAGAAGGGAGAAATATAAGTTGGTCTGCCTGTAGGCAACTATCTGAAAGATTTAAAATTGATAAATTAAATGACTGACACAGATAAACAGACTTTCAAAATCAACAATGTACTAATAATAAACACCTAACCGCCAAAATGTATAAAATGTTATTGAAATTTGAATTAGAAGAGGAACATGTAAAAGTTTATATGATTAAATGTGCACAAAATATAGGTAATATAATCCAGAGGGACTGATGGAAGAAACTTTGGAAGAAAAATCTGAAATTTTCTTTAAGTTATGATTTAAAAGACCATCTTTATAAAATGATGTGTTGATGGTATTTATCCCCAGACAAAATCTCAATGATGTATAAGGGTTCCTCAAATGGACATTGGAATTCTAATCATACTACAAGATCCTTTTTTCATATGTGGTGGACTTGTGAGAAAGCTAAAAAATATTGGCGGATGATACATCAGATGACGGAAAAGATTTTTAAAAATCAAGATTCATTGTATTCCAGATCTGTTCCTGTTAGGAATGATTGACAATAAAACCACTAAAGACTGTGTGAAAATTATGCAACACATGGATGGCAGCTGTGAGCATTTTATAAGCTAAGTACTGGAAGAATAATATGACACCATCCCAAGAAGAGTGGGTTTTGAAACTTAGATACTGCAGAAATTGGTAACTTGACAAAAGTAATAAGAGATAAATCTATTGATGGATTTAAGAAGCAATGGGAGAGGGTTATGTTATTTTTCTCATGTACTGAAGGCATGTATTGATATTTGGATTTGATTGAAAACTGAATTTAGAACATTTTTGGTAGAATTATATTTCATTGTCTACTTTTTTCTTTTACTTATCACATGTATTTGATAAATGTATTTATATTACTGATTCTAAACTATCAGAGTTAAAACAATAAGAAAAAGATTATAAATCATAAGCAGTAGAACCTTGAGAATGTAACAACATCAGTGCCCTGCAGAGTGGGAAGTTTATGACAGTAAAAGACAATTTGAAAGTATTAAGAGCTTTTGAGGAATATTATAGAGGTTTATATGTGAGAGGCTGTAAAAATTTCAAATATGGAAGATTGTTTTGATAGACTTCTATGGCATAAACTACATTTGGAACAAAAGCAAAGTCTGAATGGGCCTGTGAAAACTATGGAACTTATTGAAGCAATCAGTGTCAGATCTTGGAGTGTGTGGAGGGGGGCTATGGCATGAAGGGCATGGTCACTGTGCATGGGGACGTGGCTGTGGTGTGTGGGGGCATGGCCAGGGCATGCAGGGACTTGGCCATGGGCTGGGATACCCCAAAAACATTGCCGCCTGGAGCAAATCATCCTTTCTCCCCCACATCCCTACGTGACTGGAAGCAATTAAAATCTGAAATCTGAAAAAACGCCAGGGACAGATAGACTATCTGCAATATACTACAAGAAATTTGAGGATGAATTATAACAACCATTAAAAATGATGTGTGATGAAATATTAGGAAAAGGATAGATCTCTGACACATGGAGAAAAACCTGTGTTACAGTAATTCATAAAGAAGATACAGATGAGATACTAACAAGAAATTATAGACCTATCACGCTACAATCTATTGTGGTAAATAGATTGCAGAAACATATTGCTCAGAATATCTTTGAAGATCTGAGCGGAGTTTTACCAAAAAGACAATTAAAGAGTAACGTAAAAACTGTTCTTAATATTATCAAATATTTAGGATAGCATAATGATAAAAAGCTGCTTTTATTTTTTATTTTTTATTTTAGATGCAGAGAAACCATTTGAAAACTTTGGTGAAGACTTTATTGGGGAACTAAATATAATACATTCTATTCAAAAAGCCCAGATTTTGGTAAATGTTAATACAACAATACTGATCAAGATTGTCTCCTCTTACTTTTACTGTTTATTCATTGGGGACCTTACTGAGAAATATTGGACAATATCTCTGTGCAGTGAGGGTAAAAAAGAGAACAACATAATCTGAGGGCTTATGTGGATGATCTTATGATAATGACCCAAAATCCATTGGACTCAACAAAGGTTCTTTTGTAAAAATTAAGATACTTGAGACATTCATCAGGTTTAAAGTAACATTCACCAGGTTTGAAGTGAACTGTATTAAGACAAAACTGCTAACTAAAAATATGACTGTTGAAGAAGAAAATGAATTAACTGCTCAATTATTATTATTATTATTATTATTATTATTATTATTATTATTATTGCCTGCCTCTCTTTGTGGATTGAGGTGAGGGACAACAACAATAGATTAACATAGTTAAAAACAGAACATCAATTAAAACAATAGTTAAAATGCATACCATCTTTAAAAATACAAATACCTAAAAACAGATAATATATAACTATTCATTGTTAAATTTAAAATCATCAGGATAGGCCTAATGGAAGAGAATAGTCTTGAATAATCAGCTGTTGAATGTCTTCTGGCAGGTCATTCCACAGTCTAGGGGCAACTGAGGAAAAAGTCCTCTGGGTGACCATTACCAGTCTAGTCCTGGCCAGTTGAAGTTAATGTCCTCCAGAGGACCTGAGTGTGTAGGACAGATTATACAGGAGGAGACCCTCTAGGTAACCTGGACCCAAACCATGTAGGGCTTTAGATTTAATAATGAACACTTTGTACTATACCCAAAAACTAACAGGCAGCCAATGGAGTGACTTCAATATTAGTGTAATATGCTCACTCTTGGATATACCAGTACTGAATCTGGCTGCCATTTTTTGAACCAAATGAAGTTTCCCAACTTGGTACAGAGGTAGCTTAATACACAGTGTATTGCAAAAGTTCACTACAATCTTTAGGTTCTTCAGCTCTAGGAAAGTGCACAGCTGATGTATCAGCTGAAGCTGATAGCAAGCACTCCTTGTCACTTCATCTATCTGAGCTGTCACTTGGAGCAATGGATCCAAAAGCATTCTTAGGCTGTGAACATAGTCTTCAAGGGGAGTGTAACCCCATCCAGGACTTGTTGACATACCTGCAAACTCAGGTTAGGAAACACGCTTCTATCTTGTCTGGATTCAGTTTCAGTTTGTTTTTCCTCATTCAGCCCATTACCTCCTCCAGGCATTCATTCAGAGGAGACACACTGTCCTTAGCTGAAGCTATTTTCAAAGGGATGGAGAAATATCTTTGTGTGTCATCAGCATACTGATAGCACCCTGCTTCATGCCTGTGGATGAACTTTCCCAGTGGTTTCACATAGATGTTGAATAGCACTGGGGATAGAAAGACATCTTCTGGTATGCCATATATGAGCTCCTTTTTGAGGAGCAGCTATCCCCAAGCACTTACCATTTGGAATCTACCTGAGAGAGAGGACTGGAACCACTGAAGCACAGTGCCGCTGATTTCCAGACCCTTCAGGTGTTCCAGAAGGATACCATAGTATTGAAGGCCACTGAGAGGTCCAAAAGCACTGGCAGAGACACACACACCCTGTCAATGCTCAGGCAAAGATCATCTATTAAGGCAACCATAGCAGTCTCAACTCCACATCCTGCTCTGAAGCCAGTTTGGTCTGGATAACATAGAATCATAGAGTTGGAAGAGACCACAATGACCATTGAATCCAACTCCCTTTCACACAGGAATTCAAAGCTCCCTCAGCAAATTGCCATCCAGCCTCTGTTTAAAAACCTCCAAAGACAGTGACTCCATCACACTCCAGACAGCTGAATGGCTCTTACCATCAGGAAGTTCTTTCTGATGCTTAGGTGAAATTTCTTTTCCTGTAGTTTGTATCCATTCACCTGTGTCCTAGTCTCTGGAGCAGCAGAAAACGAGCTTGCTCCATTTTCAACATGACATCCCTTCAAATATCACTTCTTAACCTTTTCATCAGGCTAAACATTCTTAGCTCCCTACGCCATTCCTCACAGGGCTTGGTTTCCAGACCCTTCACCATTTTGGTCACACTTCTCTAGCCACTTTCCAGTTTGTCAATACCCTTCTTGAATTGTGGTGCCTAAAACTAGAAACAGTATTCCAGGTGAGATCTAACCAAAGCAGAATAGAGTAGTATTATTGTTTCACTTGATCTTGACACTCTACTCCTATTGCTTAAATCTATAATCACATTGGATTTTTTTAGCTGCTGCATCACACTGTTGACTCATGTTCAGCTTGTGGTCAACTAAGTCTCCTAGGTCCCTTTCACACATAGTGATTTCAAGCCAGGTGTCCCCCTTCCTACATCTGTGCATTTCATTTCTTTCTTCATAAGAGTAGTACCCTACCTTTCTCACTGTTAAAATTCGTTTTGTTAGTTTTGGTCCAGTTCTCTAATCTATCAAGGTCATTTTGAATTCTGATATTACCTCAACAGTTGGAATTCTTTGTATAAAAACTAGCTGATCAAGTAAAAGAGACTGGAATAAAATGAAAAGAGTAGGCAGATACTTAAAGGATACTGCACATTTTTAAGTTCAAGCTACAGGCCACCAGCAGTCCCAGACTAGTAGCTTACAGAAATGCAGATTGGACCAGAAACTCTATAGATTGTAATCCTACCAGTGGGAACCTTTTCTTCTATGGAGGTGGAGCAGTTAGCTGAACAACCAAGAAAGAAGATGCTGTAGCACTCCCTTCTAGTGAAGCAGAATATGTACCATCTGCTCAAACATTTAAAGAACTTACATAACTATGCCAGTTGTTAGAGGACTTGAGCTGAATCAAAGCCTAGAGAGCTCCTAGAGGACAAGTAAAACTGCATGAAACTCTCATAGATTGTGAGGGTAAATTCACACACCAAATATCTTGAGGTGAAATATCACCTGTTGAGAAATCTATAAGAAAAACTGCTCTTTGAGATGAGATATTGTTCATCAAAAGAGACATTCTCAATAGTCAAGAACCCCTGCTGAGAAGAATTGTTTCCTTTATATGAACTTCCTGAAATGGTGTGGAGAAATTAAGAAGCACACAAAACATATGTTCTTTTTTTTGTACAAAATACCCTTCTTTTTATTTCCAGAAAATGGGTTTCCTGCACAGAAAAATGCAAAAGAAAGACCTTGGATTTTTTTGTTTTTGAAAAAAAAATCCTCCACATATTTTTCAGCATAGGATGATTTCTGTGCAACAGTTTGGGATGTTCAAAAACAAGAAGAATACTGCAGAGGAATATTTATTTTCTCCTGTAGTGGAGAATCACAAAGAAATCACAAGGAATGCCCCTATGAGCAACATAACACAGGACCTTTCCACACTACACTGTTATTCCACTTTCAACATCCTGTGGAATTCTGGGATTTGTAGTTTACTGAGGCCAAGGAGCTATTTGGCTGAGACTTCTGAATGCCCTTCCCTCAAACCCCAAGATTCTATAGGATGTTGAATGTGGAATAATAGCACCATTACAGTATAGTACAGAAAGGCCCTTAGAATCACCTTACCTGAGCCACCATCATGGGTCCGATCACATTGGTTTTGTACACACCCAACATGTCTTCTGATGTCTCAGATTCCAGAGAAGTTGATTTTACAATTGCAGCATTATTGATCAACAAATTCAACCCGGATCCTTTCAGCCTCTCAGTGACTATGGCTGCAGCAGCCTTGACACTAGTTGCATCGGATGTGTCTGCAGTGGCCAAATGGAGACATAATGGAAGAGATAACTGAGAGCATGGGCAGCAGTTAGAGACCCTTAATAAGAAACAAAGACACCAATGGCTTGGAAAAATAAACTAAAGGCTTTATTATAAGAAGTCCATTATAAGATAGGAATGTTACTTAGGGTAGCTAGACTAAAGAGCAGAGAAAAGAAATACTGGGAAGAGGTAATATCAGTTTACATCACAAAAGAGTCAGGAATCAAGGTAGGTAGTCAAGGGGGGAATACTTTGGGTCTTTCAAACTATCTAACCCAGAGGTGTATCTAGTGTGGGGAAGCAGGGCACATGCCCAGGGCACCACTGCCAGGGAGGCACAAAAAAGCAGTGCTGGAAGCAGAGGAGGAGGAGGAGGAAGGGGAGCAGGCTTCAGTCCTGGAGGTAAGGAAGTAATTTCCATGCTTGCCCTCGGCACTGTTTGTGCTAGATACAACACTGATTTAACCTTATTATTAATACCTTCTCTGAGGCATTCCAGCATAGCAAGAGAAGACAGCATTTCCATCCCTGCTCCTATCCCTCTGGGAAAGCTGCTACCTGCCAGCTGAGAGAAGAATGGCTATTCCTGTATAGGACCAGGACCAAGCCTCCAGGTACTGGGCTAACTGGGACAGCCTCCACCTGTTCCCCTACCTTGACAGGGATACAAAGGTGTGCCTGAGCAATGACCCCACCACCAGCAAGGCCACAATCAAAGAGGCAACATCAAAGGGGGTCATTCCTTTGTGGGAGCTGCTTTGGGGGAGGTGCAAGACCCAGTTACTCTTCTGGGAAAAAGGACAGGAACTCCTCCATTCACCTATGTGGAAACAAAATCTCATGGGGCTGCCTGCTGGAAGACTGTGAAGTGGTGAGAGTACAACCCAGATCCACTTACTTGGCTGCAAGGCATCACCCTCATGTGAGTAGCTGGACTAGGCAACTAATCAGCCCCATTGACTGGGAACCATTCCCTCTTATTGGTAGCACTGTGTTAAGTGCTGTTTTGTTTTCTACTTTTAAAGAGAATGCATAGGGAAAATGAGATGCAATACGAGTTGTACAGGATAGTGGGAGGTATGGTGATGGTATGGTCATGCACTTTCATAGAGGAAGAAGAGAGAGATGTTTAATATCTATCTCACCTTCCAGTTACCCTGCCAACCTTGAGAATTTGTAGACTGAGCTAGTCCACCCACAAAACCTCACCTTACTCTTATGTCTGTTAGAAATAGGTCTGTTAAAAATAAAACACATATAATTTATGATCTCCTCAAGGATAAAGATGCTGACCTGATCTGACTAGGATACCTATTAGGGATCTAACCAGGATACCTATTAGGGATCTAAACCACATCAAGTGTGTATAACTGACTCCAAAAACCAGGGATGGACTGGGGATTCTATTAGTAACCGGTCTTAGTAACTTGTTAGGGTGTCTCAGACTTTTGCTTCTGGGTGACTGTAACATACTATTGGAGGCCAGTTTGTCAGGTGTAGCTCAGGAGTTCATGGTATCCATGACAAACATGGGCCTATCCCAATAGGTTTCAGCACCCACACATTCAGCAGGTCACACCCTTGATGCTATTTTAACATATGGATCTGTGGGCAGAGGTGACTAATGCCTTAGTTGTCATGGGCGGATCATTTTCAAGTTAGGGCTAACATCACAGCTACAGCCTGCCCAAAAGGGGTGGAGGACGTATTAAAATGGCCTGCCCTTGAAAACTGATGGATCCTTTGGAATTCCAGGAGGCCTTAGAGGGTTTTAGAGCTGGTGACATCAACCATCCTTTTGAAGCTGTTGTTAATAAGTGGAATCAAAATCTAATCAGGGCTACTGACACAGTTGCCTTCAAATGTCCTCTCCAACCTGTTAGTAAACCGTCTTCTTGGTACACAGAGACCCTTTGGGAGCTCAAGCAGGAAGGATAATGAGTGCAGATGTCGGAAAACTCAACTTTTATGCGACAAGACCTTATATAGAGAGGATCTTTGTTCCTTTAGGGTGGCAATACGTGCAGTGAAGAAAGCTTTCTTCTCTGCACATATTGTGTCTGCAAATTCACATCTGGCTGAGCTATTCAGAATAGTGAAAGGTCTAACGCAGGCACATTCCCCTCAAACTCAATCTTAGACCTTTCGGTAGTTCTTTGTGACACCTTTAATGACCATTTTACAGGTAAAATCTCTTGCATAAGAGCCACTTTAGATGCTATTGTTGGAGGAGAAGTCAATAATGAGGTGTCCAGCAACCGTATGAGTGGGATTATACCAGATCAATTTCTATTGGTGAGTACTGTTAATGTGGACAAGCTGCTAGGGCAAAGAAGGAGGACAACTTATTTTCTCACTCCGTGTCCATCTTGGCTGATCATCCGTGGAGGAGATGCCATTAGACTATTATTATTAATATTAGTAATATTAACGCTTCTCTCAGGGAAGAGAACTTTCCATTCTTTTTGAAAGTAGTAGTCTGACCACTTTTGAAAAAGCCCTCCCTGGATCCTGTCGACCTTAATAATTATAGACCCACATCTAATCTTCTTTTTTGGGGTAATGTGACCCATTTCAAACTGGCTTCAGAACAGGACATGGAGTTGAGACTACTGTGGTTGCATTAGTGGATGATCTCCATCTTAACATTTACAAGGGGAATGTGTCCCTGTTGGTGCTTTTAGACCTCTCAGCAGTGTTCAGTATCATTGACCATGATATCATTCTTGGGGAGGGGGCAGGAATTGGAGGCACTGTATTGCAGTGGTTCTGGCCCTACCTCTCAGGCAGGTTCCAGAGGGTGGTTTTGTGCTGTCCGGGGACTTCACAAACACAAGTCTCCTGGGCTAGATGAATTGCATCCTAGGATATTAGAAGAGCTGGCAGAGGTCATTTCAGAACCGCTTGCTATAATCTTTGAGAAATCTTGGTGGACAGGAGAAGTTCCAGCAGACTGGGTTACAAGATCCTGCTAAGTTACCCTGCCTCTCGCAACGCTAATGCAGTGCTCTGAGCTAATATTCCCCACCTATAGTTGAGCACATTTTGGTTTCCCTCCCGGGACCCCCAGTAAACAGGGTAACACACGCTACTTACAAAGAACTCCCTGCCCCAAGCACTTGATGAGCTGAATACTCAATCGTCGAGCACTCTGTATTTGCATACTGGCCACTCTATTGACAATTCGGTCTTAATCATGTAAATCACTGACCTTTCGGAGGCTTTGTCTCCAGCCCAAAACTCATTGTTGTCCCTGAGAACGGACATGAAAATGAGCTGAAAATCTTCCCCTCTTTATAATCATGTCTCTCACTTCTTGAGAAAAGGACACGTTTTGCTGGTTGCCAGGGTTCCAGGACTTTCATTGTGCTGAATGTTGTGCTGAGGACATTCATTGTGCTGAGGACATTCTTGAGGAAACAAATAAGAAAGGCTCAAAACTCCCCAAACAGTAGTACATACTCTTCTATGCTTATTACGAGGAGAAAATATAAAAAACTAATTACAGTAAAAAAACCCAACTTTGCTGCCAGATGTTGGGCAGATTTGGAAGCAGCAGCCTTTAATAAAAACTCAGCTCAGTTCTGGCAATTGGTAACTAGAAAATTAGGCAACTTTCCTTACGATCTTGGGACCCCCATTTCTGCTTCAACCTGGGAAGCCTTTTACTCTGACCTTCATAAGGAGCCCTTAACAACAGATAGCTACTTGATGAATGAAGAGACTTTCGGGAACATAAATGACTTCCCTAAATGGCCAGGAGTTACTAGGCAGGAAGTCAAAGCCCTCATTCAGTCTTTGAAGAGCAGTAAAGCCCCAGGAGAGGATTTGATGCCACCGGAACTGTTTAAGAGCAATATAGATTGGTGGGCTACCCTTTTGGCTGGCCTATTCACTCATATAAATGATACGGGACATATGCCCAATGAATGGAAGCTTGGCATAGTTATTCCTCTTTATAAAAAAGGGGATCGAAGGGACCCTAAAAATTATAGGCCAGTCAGTTTAATAGATATTGCAGCCAAAATCTATGCTAAGTCTATCTTGCAGAAACTAGATGATTGAGCTGAACAAAGTTCTATACTAGTGGAAGAACAGGCAGGTTTTAGACAGGGAAGGAGCACTATTGATAATTGCTTCACTCTCCTGCACTTGATTTCAAAATATACAGCTAGGGGTGGACAACTTTATGGATCTAAGTGCTACCTTTGACTCAATTAACAGGACGCTCCTTTGGAAAAAATTTATAAAGACAAATATTAATAGGAGACTTCTTCACCTAATAATGGCTCTCCATAGGGATACAAGTTTACAGATTGGATCAGGTGTAAACCAAGCTTTAACAAACAACATTCCGACATTCAGAGGGGTGCGTCAAAGCTGCATCTTGGCTCCATTTCTTTTTAATTTTTATATCAATGATGCAGTTTCTACCATGTACAATTCTGATTTTCATATGCCCAAGATTCTGGATAGACCAGTTAACGTGCTCCTGTATGCAGATGATATGATTCTACTTTCTACAACTCTGGTAGGCCTCCGCAGACAGTTGAGAAAACTCAGTGTTTACTGTCAGCAAAATGATCTGGTAATTAATAACAGCAAATCTAAAATTGTAATTTTTGGCAAAAAGAGGACCTGTCATAAATGGTTTATCGAGAGTTTTTTTTTCCTGTAATCTTTGTGTTAGTTCTGCAATTGTCTTATTGCAGTCCTAATGGCTAACATGTTGTTTTGTCTGGCTAGCATGTTGTGTTTTGGCATGTTTTCCTCTCAAGTGGCTATTCTGAAGTATTTGGATTTGCACTGAGGTTTCCTCAAATTTGGCATGGGCTTCCTGTACAGCAGATAAAGGAACCAATTTGTCTACATGCAGGGTGCTGTTTTGTTTCCTCAATTGCTCCAGTTCTTGGGCCTGCCTCTCAGCCCTTTGGGTGAGCTCCTGGGTGTTCAGGGATTCGGCAGAGGTTCTGTCCCTATAAATCCTGATGTCTGCCTTCACTGTGAATCTCCCCCAACTGGCAGGTGTCAGCCAGGCCACAGTGTCCTTAGGGAGATTCTTCCACGGAGAGCACCCCTAGTCTAGCATTTCTAACATTGGAATAGTGTCCAGCAGGTGGAGGACTGTTGGTCACGGCATCCACAGCCTGTGCTCCTCCCAGCTGTGAGTATTTTGTCAGAGCGTCTATGAGCTCTGAGGTGGATTGCTGGTCAAACTGGCTCATGTCGAGCCCAAGCTTTCTCAGGGCACCCCAGAGCTTCACTCTTTTTAATGAGTAGGTCTGCTTTGTGGGATCATACCCTCCAGACTGCTCCCAGGAAGTGTGAAATGGGAGCCTGACTGGGGCGCGGGGTTCTCTGCTCTGTTGGGTGGGCCTTGGGAATCCCTGGGTTGCCAGAGTCTTGTCTAGCCTTGGAGTCCTGCATTGGAGGGGGACAGGAGTTGCAGTTCCCCTTGGGTACCGAAGCAGTGACTGACTTTCTATGTTGGGAATGGGGCCCATAGTTGGAGTATGTCACCTCCTGTATGGGCCATCAATTCCTAGCTTCCTTCCTATGTGGCTTCTGAAGGACTGCAGAGCTCCAGTCTCATGGAGGAGGTCAGAGACCCTCTGGAGATTGGGACTGAAATCTTCTCATGGTGTAGTCTCAGGATTAATGAGACCTATGGCCATTTTAGTCTCGTGGTTCAAGCCTCTGTAAAGAAGCATCTTGAATTCCAGATTGTTGAAGTCCCTATTTCCCTGCACTTTCTGAACCTTCTCGGCCAACATAGACAGAAACTGCTTTCTGGCTACGTAAGCCTCGGGGCTCTCCTTAGGGCCCTGCTGTTCCATTACATACAGGACTCCAGCATTCTGTCTAGGCTACAGGATCCTGATGATTTGTGGGTAGTCCCCAGGATAGGATGTGCAAGTGGGGTAACAGACTATGCTTTTTTAGTGGACATTTTGAAAAGAGTGGGAATTCCCTTTAGTTGCGACAAACTTGAGGGAGTGAACTTCTCATTTAAAAGAGAGAGTCATAGAATAAACTCACTAGAAAAAGCCAAAGACTTCCTAAAGAGATACAGAAAAGAACTGGGAAAATCAACTAAGGAAAAAGTTGGAAGAAGTTTTGTTGGAAGTGATCGTTCAGACCATCAAGATGAGATGCATCAAGTGCAGCATAAGAAACAAAAGAAAGAATACAAGAAAGGAAGTGAAGAAATCAAACTCTGTGAAGAAGTGAGTCTGCTGGGCCTGAATGTCTCTGACAGAGAATAGAGAAGTGAAGGAAGACTAGGAAGAAAGAAAGTTAGGAAGAGGTGAAGAAGGTATAAGGAAAAAGGGAGATAACAGATTAAAGGGGGGGTAAGAGTTATAAGATAGTATAAGATTAAAATTTAAAGAAGATTCATAAGTTAGATATTTAGTTAACTGATAAAACTTAAGTCGTAGTAAGTTTTTAACATTTTATCTTTTGATATGTCTTAACACTGTGCTAAGATTATTGTGGAATGTGAAAGGTATAAACTCAGTGAAAAAATGGAGGTAAAAAATTAAAATTAAAACTCCAAAAATTAAAACTGGACATAATATGCCATCAGGAAATACGAATAAAAGAAAAATATTGTAATTTGTTGATATAAAAGAAGTTAGGAAGATAATTTGTTTCAGTAGGTCCAACTGAAAACAATGGTGTTTTATATGTAAAAGAGAACTTAGAATTGAAGTTATTATTAGCAGATAGGAAGGGGAGATATGTAGGGGTGGAAATTAAAAGGAACAAAAATAAAATATTAATTATTGGAATATATGCACCGGTAAATAAAAAGGATTTGAAAGATAAATGAATGCAATTGAAATATGAGAGATACATGTTGATCGGGGATTTCAATGGAGTGGTGGAGCCAAAGATAAATAGATAGTTCTTGGTCATTCAGCCATTTTTGCCTACATGTTCAACCAGGCAAGCTCCCTGACATGGTGGTGATTCCTGTAAAAATAGGGTTTTTGAAGGTTTATCCTGAGCTAGAGGGAGGGCCCCCTCACTTGAAAAACTATAGGGATGATTCAGTTTGGTTTCTTTCTCTCTCTCTCCATGTTGTTTGGCCAGACAACACTGTAAGTTCCTTATGATTCATTTTCTCCCTTCACTTCTAGGCAGAGTGTCTAAGTGAAGGTTCCCCAAAATGATCAGAGTGGTCCTCCCAGTCCATGAATCTGATCCCTATCCTTTTGCCTCAAGTTGTCGAGGAGGAAGTCCAGGCTTGAGTCTCTAAAAGGGGCTTGGATGATTTGCAGTTTGGTTCCTTAATCTTTATCCTCAAAATAGGTTTATGGAATCCTTTGTCCCGAGAACCCACATGGAGACCCAGGCTGGTCTCTCCTCATCCATATATAAAAAACAACCAATACAGTTAGAGCAAATAAGTTCATATTTTAAAGATTTGGAGTTACCAAAATTAATGGATTCACAAAGAGAAAAATTATATGAGGAAATTTCACTAGGAGAAATTAGAAAAAGTAATTAAATGTCCAAAAGGACTCACCTTGTCCAGATGGATTAACAGATTTATCACCAACTGACACAGAGATTTCATATGGATCTGAGGCTACAAGGATTTGAAACCGCTCCAGAGATGAATGTGGTGACAAAATTGTTGTTTGAAAATCCACCTCATTTGATGGCAAGACTATACAGGACCTTATTAATTAATGACAGAGAAGATGAAACAATTAAAGAAGCAATGATTAAATGGTCCCGGAATGTTGGGCATTCTATCCAACTTGACCATTGGGAAGCAAGTTGGAAGATGATTCAGAAATTCACTGTGGCACAAAACTTGAAAAAAAAACTACTTCAAGATATTTCATAGATGGTATACGACTCCCAATAAGCTCAAAAAAATTTACAACATGGGCACGGAGAATGTTGGAAATACCATGCAGAGGTGGGCATGTTTTACCAGCTATGGTGGACATGCCCAAAAGCCAAAGATGTCTTGCTAAATGTGTTACATAAGATTGATTTTACACTTCGAAAGAAATGTTAGAGGATGTTACTATATATAGTAACTTCTGCAAGAATTAAATATACCAAATGGTGGGAAAAAGAAAGGATGCCCAAGACAGAACAATGGCTCTACAACTTAGCAGAAATAAAAGTGGCAGATACTTTAACTCAAAGAATAAAGGGAAGGTCAGATGATAATGTTATCAATGAATGGGCTCCCTTCAACAACTTCCTTCAACAATTATCTTCAAAAATTTAAACTTGAGGCTAGCTGACATAGAAATTCATAGTGCATAAATAGATTAAACTAAGAAAATATGAAACTATACTTGATAAAGTTTATAAGCAATAATATATGAAGATTTACAAAATGTGATATATAGAATACTTATTTATTAATTAAAATTGGGGACTCCTTATTGAATATTTTCTCTATTACTGGTAGTACTTGGAATCACGGCTCCTCCTGCTTGTGGGAGGAGGAGAGAGGAACCTTTGAAGGATACTAATTTGTTTTCCAAGATGATATCTGCTAGCCGAGCATGAGACCCAGCAGAAAATAAACAAGCAGGACAAGGCAATTCAAAAGACAGAATACCCAAAAAAGGGAAGAAACACTAATGGGGTGAAATCTTCCATATCTGAAGAGCTATCGGTTGTGGATTTTCATGGGAGAAGGCTACATAGTGACTTGGAGAATAACTGATCTTAATTTGCTCCCTTGGATACAATCCTTTGAGATATTGAAGAGGAACATATTATAACAACAACAAGTAAGATAAGTGATACTTGCTACCAAAAAGAATTCACTAATTGTTTCGCTGTAAGACTTGAAAGGGTTGAAAGTAGTTAAACAGCTGAGCTAGACCAGTTAAAGGGACAGTATGATTTCTAATTCTAATTCTAATTCTTCTGAAATATAAAATTACAGCTGATTTTTTTTTATTAATAAAATAAAGTTTATTGCAATTATATTAAAACAAACAAACAAACAAGAACATTACATACAATCACACCAAGACACGTCAATAACTATAGTTATATAAGATTATAGATCCTTCTTTTTTTTTTTACATTTGTTATAAGTAAGTTAAACTTTATAGTCTTAACAATATCTTATCAACGATTAACCAATATCTATAACCTATTCCACCGTTACTATTCAAAAAACTTTAATAAAGACAACACAACACATTTAAAACTACACCCAATACAAATATACAATAAGACAAATAACATATAATAACTCTCTAACACATTACACTCATATCAATCTTTCAATTTCTTAATTCTTATCATTTCATATAATTATTCCATAATACAACAATAAAGAGCAAGAAACACTTTCCATTCTACACCCCTCTCATCCATTAACTTCCTCTCTTTATCCAGTTAGGAATATTTACTTGTATTTTTATATCATCCTGCTATTTGTAACATTAACCAGTACACTAACTCTTTATAGCAATTTATCTACCTATACTAATCCTATTTAAAAGTTTAATTACCTATTCTCTATCCTTTAGCTACATCTCTCTATATATATACTCTTTATAATTACCTCTATATGATTACTAAATAATTACTCTTACTTAACATTTCTTTCCTCTCATACTATAACCTAATATACATCCGATTAATGCATAATCACCCCAGTGTTTTTCCCATAAAGGGTTCAAAATATCCCATTCCTCTTTAAATTTACTCTTATTTTCCAATTGTAATGTAAGCCTATCAATTTCAACCAATTCATATAATTTATTGATCCATTCTTCTATTGTTGGTATGGCTGCATCTTTCCACTTCTTTGCGAACACAATTCTCGCGGCATTAACCATATAACACAAGATTCTCCAATATTTGTTTCTTGTTGTTCCATCTAAATCATCAAACATATTTAGTAAGAATATTTCCGCTGACATTGGAAACCTGATTTTTAAGCATTCTATAATCTGCTCACGAATTTGTTTCCAATATTTCTTTGCTTCCTTACATTTCCACCAGCAGTGGAAAAAGGAGCCTACTTCTTGACATTTCCAACATTTGGCCAGTGTTTTATTCTTCTTCATTTTTGCAATTTTTACTGGTGTTAGATACCATCTATAATAAATTTTCATAAAATTTTCTTTCAAATTATTACATTTTGTAAATTTCAAATTTATTTTCCAAGCCTTCTCCCATTGTTGCAAAGATATTGGTTTACCTAAATCATGTGCCCATCGTAACATATTATCCTTAACTATTTCTTTTTCCATTTCTAAATTTAATAGTATTTTATAAACCTTACTCAAAAGGCCTTTCTCTCCTGCTTTCAACACTTTATCTAAATCTGTATCCTCCAAAGAGATTCCCCTTGTTTTACTATCTATTCTAAATTTTCCCCGTATTTGCCCATATAATAACCAATGAGAATTATATCCTTTCTGAATCAGCTCATCTCTACTCTTTAATTTTATAATACTCCCTTCTTTTTTTAAAATATCCCCATATGTCAACCATTCTTTCATTTTTATCTTTTCCAATCTATAAAAAGCTTCATGTGGAGAAACCCAATATGGAATATTCAAATATATTTTTTTCCTAATTTTTAGCCAAACTAGTAGAACTGCCTTCCTTATATAGTGATCCATAAAGACTTTATTTATTTTATGTTTTTCATACCAAAGGTATGCATGCCAACCAAAATATATATTATGGCCTTCCAAACTTAATAATTTTTCATTTTCTAATTGTATCCATTCTCTGGCCCAACATATTGCCGAAGCATCATAATAAATTTGTAAGTCCGGTAAATTTAGTCCCCTTTCTCTTTCACCTCTTTTAAATACTTCATTTTTATCCTTGGCTTCCTCCCATTCCATATAAACCTACTCAACTCCTGTTGCCAAGCTTTAAAAGGTTTCTCATTAGTTAATATAGGAAGGTTCTGAAACAGGAAGAGCATTTTTGGAAGAACTTTCATTTTAATCGCAGATATTTTCCCTATTATGGACAGTTGCAGCCTTTTCCATCTTTCTAATTCTCTTTTTACTTCCCCCCATATCTTTTTATAATTATTTTCATATAACTCTGAATTATTTTTAGAAATTATTACCCCTAAATATCTTATTTTCTTCGTTGTTCTCAGCCCTGATAGTTCCATTAACTCCTTCTCTTGATCAATTGTCATATTTTTAGTCATCAACAAAGATTTATCTTTATTAACCTTAAATCCCGCTACCTCCCCGTATTGATGTAAAGTCTCAATCACCATTTTAATACTATTTATCCACTCTATATATCTCTTACCTAATCCTAACATTTCCAAAGTTTCTAGCATAAAGACCCAATCCACATTATCGAACGCCTTTTCGGCGTCTAAAAATAATAACTGTCTCCCTGGAAGGAAACCGTTCTGGTCTTCATGCACCCATGTTATTTATATTTTTTAAGACGCTCAGCTAATATCTTTGCATAAATTTTATAATCAACATTCAACAGGGAGATCGGTCTATAATTTTTCCTGTCTAATTTTCCCCTCCTTAGGAATTAAAACAATGTTTGATTCCTTCCATGTATTGGGTAATGTTCTCTGATTAATCGAATTCAATATTTTTACCAATATCGGACTTAATTCTTCAAAAAATGTTTTATAATACAACGCTGTGAAACCATCTGGGCCAGGAGCTTTCTCTACTTTTAATTCCTTTATAGTATCTCTGACTTCTTGCAATGTTATTGGCTTGTCTAACTCTTCCTTCTGGAATTCCGAGATTTTTTAAATTTCTGATCTTACTAAATATTTTCTAATTTTATCTATCTTTTCTTGTGATATTATCCTTTTTCCAAATAGATCTTCAAAATATTTTACAAATAGGTTTTTAATCTTTGTCTGATGGTACTCAATTCCTTACAGCTGATTTCAAAATAAATTAAAAAAGCTAGAAAAAAGGGAAGGGTCTGAATTATCTAACATAAGAAATTGTCTTCTTTGATCTTTAAATCTAGAAGTTACAATGGTGGTTTTGAAAAGAAAGGGTTATAAAAATCTGGGTTACACTCCTTTAAACCCTAATGAATCAATCCTTCTCCCTTGTAAAAAAAGAAAACAAGCTAAAATCACTACTTACTTTCCTTCAGCTGTAGAATCAAACATACAAACAACAGACATGGACCACATATCATTTTTGGATTCAACTGCTGATTGGACATTAAGCAATAAACACTTTTTATGTGTTTCTCCAAACAACTGTGGAATAGATTTGGCAGCCGAAATTGCTACTGCTGAGAAGGCTGAGTGCAAGGGTGTAATGCAAACACACGTACATTAGAAATAAATTTCTGCCTATGTTTCTCCATGAAATCTAGTGATAAAAAATATAGACCCAGAACTGTCCTCTAAATCTGTCTTATGGTCCTTGCACCATATACAAATCCTCTTTGACCCTCATGACGTGGGTCATAGAAGCCCAGTGATCGACTCAGCTTTTGATATAAAAAGATTGAGAATCTTAGTACGCAAGAACATGGAGAAAGTCATGGATCTCTAGAGACCTCGAGGAAATAAAT
This sequence comes from Iguana delicatissima, assembly GCA_948472985.1. Taxonomy (NCBI): domain Eukaryota; kingdom Metazoa; phylum Chordata; class Lepidosauria; order Squamata; family Iguanidae; genus Iguana; species Iguana delicatissima. Next base: position 71,777 of record CAOKZL010002179.1, read on the forward strand.
CTGAGGCGGCAGGCAGCAATGTAGATCACTTCAGGAGGAATGGCAAGAAGAGAAACTCTCAAACCTTACCAAACAGTCCTTCCTCTCTGAATGCAATGCTTTACTCCTAGAGTCATCCCAATCCTTGGTAAAGCTAAATTCTAATCTGAAACCAAGCCGCTAATCTGAGATATGAATTTACCGTGCCCAAGTAAAAGGGAGTTCCTTTCATGTCAAAAGAAGTGAAAGTACAATAAAAGAAATCCCACAAAACTCACTAACTCGATAAATAATAAAGACAAGAGATTCGTCAAATTTCAGGTATTGAGTGATAAAGTGGTAACTGATCATAAACAGCCGTCTATTGAGTCTCGTTGGTTTCATCACAGCTTCTATGTTGTGGTATTGGAGACATAGATTCCTAGGATCCCTGGGACAAAGTCTTGCAAGAAGGCTTGTGGCATCCTAAAAGAAGAAACCTTCCCTAACAATAGATCCACTAACATCTCAGGACATTTCTAATAATAATAATAATTGGAACATAGTACTAATGTAGTGTAAATTGGTCATTAGCAATTATCCTAAGCCAGTTGGTATGGTATCCCAGAAAGTGCGTAAGGACCATCTTTTACATATCCTAGGATATAATGGTTGTGGAGCTTTCACCCCCAACGACATTGTTCACGTGGAAGTCTATTCTATAACTACAAACATGTGAGAGCTGTAGTGACCTTTTCAAATGAACACACAGCTAGAAAAGTATTCCTTCTAAGGAACCATCTATTAAATAGAGGTCTTGTAATCTCTGTTTTTTTTGGAACAAAGCTCCACCAATGCCCTTATTTAAACCTATATGCCCCAGGCTAACTCCTTACAGAAACATAAACGACAATACCAACCATAACCTTATTGATCTAGGAGATACAGTATCCAGTTCAAATCATCCCTGGCATCAGAGGAACAAATTGTTTGCACACCCTCTAACCAAGAGGTCAGTCATTCTCTTTTAATGACTCAATCACTGCTGAAGAGAAGTCTCTCATGGATACATTACAAACGTTGCCCTCAGTAGCTCAGTCTATCATTGATAGCTAACTTCCTTGAGAACGATTTCATGGTAGTCTACAGGGGAAGAACGAACAGAGACTGTCAAATTCTTCCTGTGAATTAAAACAATACCTAAGAACAAGAATCATAAGATCACTGATTGGCTTGAGATGAGAATCGAAAGGCAAATAATATTTGCAACTGTCTTCCTTGACATGGATAGTCACCCCCAAGCATCACTGAACTGCATCAGAGAGATCAAGAGAGAGCTGTGAAAGATACCCAGGGCAGTGAGTGTATTCTGGACAAGGGTCCGTTTTTGATAATGAACAGGGACAATGGAACAGCGACAAAGAACTGACTGACAATACAAGCATCAGGGTGCAACACCTGAAAAAAGCGTACAACATTTTGGGCTCTGAGGTGGATGCCCTGACCCTTAATATTGCAAAAGCACTTTCACCTATAAAATCTTTATTCAAGTGCATATCTTAGAACACAGCTAGGTGGAATTCTAAGATCAACGATTCTGATGTGATAGATTACATCAAAATAAACTATTTTTCTTCAAGAGACTTGGTATACATCTGGAATAGATTTTAATGCATACACCATATTTGATTTACCAGCTATTCCACCCTCTGGTAAAGGAAGACCAAGTGCAGGACTAGCAATTCTGTTTTCTACAGCACTCAAAGCCGCTATTAAGTGCCTGCCACATTGTGAATCAATTGCAATGGCCTGTCTAATTGATTTTGGTACCCTGTGTTGCGTTATGATAAATGTATACATTCCACCAAAGCTCGGTAGGGATCGTAGCAAAAGGTGTGGGAAAAATTAGAAATTTATATTGTTAAATGAAGAGGACAATTCCCCTCAGCTCTTTTAGTCCTGATGGGGATTCAATGCCCGAATCGGCCATAATAATGAGGCTCTTTTTCTTCCCATGCTTGATGCTTAGAAGAGATGGAGGAATGTATCTTGAATATTGATAGACATTCTGAAGATTGGGCAGATCAATTTTGCCGCATATGCTTTGATCAGATGGTTCTAGCGCTTTGCTCTAAGAATGCTCATGGAATTCTTTATTTGACCCACGTGGCGAGTACACATATATATCAGCAAAAGGTAGTAGTACTATTGATTACGCACTAGTTTCCGATGCCCTTGTTGAACGTAAGATTTTCTGTAGGTAACTGGCTTGACAGTGATCATCTCCCTCTCCTTTCTTTGAGACCTTTTCTAATATTCACTCTCAGATACAAGCTCATTTTAACGATTCAGCCATGGTGCTTAGAACAGAAAAGGCTATGGTGGACAGAAAATCTCCATGGAGAGATTTCAGCACTTCTTAACTCAGCACAGTGTCTGGGGTTTAGAACCAGATTATTGAGTCACAAGAGGTGCAAGATGCCCTACAGAATTACTCTCAGCTCCTCACGACGTTGGCAGCAATGCTGAGGTCCACAGAGTAGGAGACCTAGAAACTTTAAGCACAAAAGATTCTGGCCCCCTGTTCCATAAAGCCTGTGCTGAAGCTAGAGCTCACCTAAGGAATATGTACGTTCAATATAGGAGAGATAATAGCCTAGTTATTGCCTCAATCCTATTACATCGCCAGAAGACTTTATAAATCACTTTTGGCAAGGGAAAAAAAAAAGAAAGAGGCAATCCAAAGGCAATGGACATCACTAAGCTTTTTTGGGGACACAGTCACAGGGATGATAGGAAACATTGGTGGCTCCCCCCCTTGGCATCCCCATATATGTGTGGGAGGACTATTTTTCCACACTGTATAGTGATAATGAAGACCAGGTTTCTGTTATCCCCAATCAGTTCAACTCATCCTTTTTCCAGATTCCCGTCATATTCCCCAGTGGCCTCCGCCTATCCCAAGAAGAATTAAAAATACTAATCACTCAGCTTAAAGCTGCAAAAGCTCCAGGGCCTGATTTGCCTTGCTTCCCAAAGCAAACACATCATGGTGGGCACCTTTACTTGCCTCTCTTTTTACTCTTATCAATCACATGCTAGATCACCTACTAGCTGGTCAAAAGCAATCATAGTCCCTATTTACAAGAGGGAGCTAGGAACGATCCATCCAATTATCGTCCTATAAGTCTGCTTTCAGTTGTGAAATTTTACCACTTCTTAACAATCGTCTTTCTGAATGGATAGAGATGAGTAAGATTACACGGGAATGAACAAATTGGCTTTAGGAAGGGTAAGTCAACTTACAATCACTGCCTGGTTTTGTACTATTTGGTTGAGAAATATTCTAATTCTCAAAGTAAGGGTTTATATGTGGCATTTATCGATCTAACGTCCAGCTTCCACTCATTTAATCCCAAGAGAGAGACTATGGATTATACTTTGCCTCCTTGATTGATAGGAGATTATTATGGTTAATCATGAACTTGTATAGAAATACGACTATACAAGTGAGATGTGGCATCCAGGGTAATCTTACAAAATCTATTTTTGTTGATAAGGGTGTGCGTCGAAGGTTGCATTTTGGCACCTTCATTATTCAATTTATATCTTAACGATCTTTCGAAGCCTTTATCACTTCATAAGCTCCTTGACCACCATGGGTTGACTAGCATTCCATTATTGCTGTATGTAAAATCAACTTAGCCCCCTCTCTTCTTCTCATTTTCTAAAATAGGTTTAAAACAAATGCTGAGAGCTTTTGGGGGTTATTGTGAAAAGAAAATCGCTTAATTATCAATTATATACTAAAAACTAAAATCATGGTCTTTTCCAAGATCCAAAGTCGGTCTAACTTGGTTACTAACGGACATAAGTTAGAGCAACTTAAACATTTCAAGTATTTAGGAGTAATATTTCAATCCACATGTGGCTGGGTATCCCAGCGGCTTGCTGCTATTCAGTCAGCCAATTAATAGTATTAAGGCAGTTCGATTTTTTTACACTAAAGGAGGCCAATTTTTACCGGCTGCACTTAGGGATTCACAGGCTAATATCTTGCCACAACTGTTAATATTTGGGATCCCTATTTGGATCCAAGGTTTCTCTGTAGCATTAGAACGGATTCTCTGTTTATCTTCGAAAATTGTTTGGGGTGCCCAACGTGTAATCATCAGCCGTTCTATGTCTTAAAGCGGGCTGTCATTCAGTTGAGCTCAAAATCACCCCTACGTGGCTTAAAGTATTGGCTGCAGCTTTTCTATGCTGGCCCTGAGTCAGGATATCTTGAACTAGAGGCAATTATACCACCCTCTGGTCTAAAACATCAAGGAAAAATTGCAGAGAGTGGGATTCTCAAACAACTTCCTCATTACACATGATTTGCCCAGGGCGCAGCAGATTTTGGTATGTCGCGTAAAGATATTGATATACAATACCTTTTCTATGCTGGCCCTAGTTGAGGATATCTTGTAATGAGAGGCAATTATACCACCCTCTGGTCTAAAAACATCAGTAAATATTAATAGAGTGGTTCTCAAACAACTTCCTCATTACACATGATTTGCCCAGGGCGCAGCAGATTTTGGTATGTCAGGTAAACATATTTGATACAAGCACTCTTGATCCTTCTGTCCTAATGTCATCTGCTCCCCCAATAGCTTAGGGTTGGCATTTTTACTTCAGAAGGGAGGCACATTATTTACAAAGTTTGACAATCCCAAAATACCAAGCTGTGTTTACTAAAGCAAGATTTAATGTTATCCCCTCTGCCTTGCTAGATGGTCGCTTTAGGGAACCCCTTACCTCGAACGGTGAACCGCCCTCGTGGTGAAGGTTATGTTGAATCTCTAGAGCATGTCCTATTTTCTTGTATTTTTTACAAGAATGAGGCTAAGATTAATTTCACCCCTTCTGCTTAAGTTTCCAGGTAGACCTATTAATTGGTACCTGGCGTATCTGTTAAACGATTCTGAGAAAAGTAAACAGAAGCGGTGGCTAAGTTTTTCCTCTCTGCTGTTAAAACTCGTACTATCATGACCAAAGTAAAAACAACAGACCCATCTTTTATTCTTTAAATACTCATATAAATATTCACTTTGTCTTAGTGTTATATGGTTTAGTATTTCCTAACGTATTTGTGAGCTACTCTGTATATGTATCTTGTAATGATATATGTATATGTATATATGTATGAACATATTTATGCATTGCGAGTGTGTTATGAATAATTGTTTTACAGTTTTTTTTCTTTTTTTCTAATGTTTTATATGTTTATATATATCCTGTGCCTAATGGCCTGTTGGCTGAAATAAAGGTATGATGATGATGATGGTAGTACTCTTATTCAATATCTGTAAAAAACAGACAGGCCTTAGGGAGAGAAAGAGGAAGATTGTGAGGATACGAATAATTGTTTAACTTGAGGTTGCTGTGGGTTTTCTGGGCTTTGAGGCCATGTTCTATTAGTATTTTCTCCTGACATTTCGCCTGCATCTGTGGCTGGCATCTTCAGAGGATCTGGTGGCGTGGAAGTGAGACGGTGTATATATACTTGTGTAGTCTCTGAGTGGGAGGGAGCAATCTGCATATGTTACAGTTGGCCTTTGTGATGGCCTATTGTTAAATGAGATATCCCCCCAGGGTGTATTGTTAGTCAGGGGATATGCATAACAGTGTGTTAAGTACATTAGCAACCAATTGTATTGTTCCCTGTAGAGGTGTTTATTGGCATATTTTTGAGTCTTGATTTTAGTGTTCTTCAGTACTGGTGGCCAAATCTTGTTTACTTTCTGAGTTTCTTCTTTCCTGTTGAAATTATCCATGTGTTTATGAATTTCAATTGCCTCTCTGTGTAGTCTGACACAGTAGTTGTCAGATTGGTCCAGAATTTCTGTGCTTTCAAAAATCATTCTGTGTCCAGGTTGGTTTATAACATGTTCTTTTACTGCTGATTTTTCTGGGTATCCACCCAGTCTGCAGTGTCTTTCATGTTCTTTGATTCATGTTTAACTTTTCTCTCCTTCTTCTTTATTCTGGGCTGGGCAGCTGTAAGCCTCCAGATATTACTGGCCTGCAACTCCTGAATCTGTCACCATTGGCTTGCCTGGCTAGGACTTAAAAATACCTTGAAGGCTACAGTTGTTAATTCCCTGCTACAAAGCATACCTTGATGTCAATTGTAGAAGTGTTGCTTCTAAATAAATGGTAACATTGGTTGCAGCACCATTATCACCTTAGACAACTGTAGTGATGAAGCTTTAAGTTTCAGCAGCCAAGAAACAAAAACTATCACCCTCCAAAGTATCATGCCCACAGCTCCACTCTTTATAGAAGAATAGCTCTTGTGAACATTTTGGCCTTGAGGCTGAGGTGCACCTGTGCACCCATGCATACATGAACATATATGCACATCTACTTCTCCACTCTTCCTCTCATGGAAGAAGGAGAAGAGAACAGTGATGACATAGGCCATTTTTGCACTAGACTGTTAGAATGCTATCATTCCACTTTCAACATCCTATGGAATTCTATGATTTGCAGTTTAGGCAAGGGCATCTAGAATTCTCAGCCAGAGAGCTCTTTGGCCTCAGTAAACTACAAACCGCAGAATTCAACAGGATTTTGAAAGTGGAGTAATAGCACTCTAACAGTCCAATGCGGAAATGACCCTAGTCGTTCTCTCCCAGCATGAAAGGGCTGCTAGACCAGGAGTTAGCAGCAGCCCCCATGTTTTGATATGGCCCAATTGGCAAATATTAACTGGCATAAAATTAAGTTGTATACACTTAGAGCTGAAAGGCCATGTGAAGAAGGGAGGCTGGCTGAAAAGATGTGTAAAAGTAGGTCAGAGGAGACTTCAACATGCCTACGTCATACATTCATTGTGGATTAGCTGGGAAAGCCTGGCTTAATGGCTCTAAGCCAGTGGTTCTCAACCTGTGGGTCCCCAGATGTTTTTGGACTTCAGCTCCCAGAAGCCCCAGCCACTATGGTCAATGCTCAGGGCTTCTGGGAGCTGAAGTCCAAAAACATCTGGGGACCCACAGGTCGAGAACCACTGCTCTAAGCTAATCCTCTCAACTGCCCAACCTCAGAAAACAATAGTCAGTTAAACTGCCCAGGTGCAGCAGGCAAGTACCCTGCTGTGTGTATTTCCTACCAAAACCTTCCCCAGTCACATCAGGACTTCCATCAATATTTTGTCACCTAACAATAAGACTATCAACCCATTCCAGATCTCATTGTATTGGTTGCAAATTCCATTGATTACTTGAGCAGAAAGCTATTTCCATTCATGCCTTCAAGGTGAAAACTGGATATAAAAACCTCCAATTTTGAGCAGTCAGGTGCAGTACATCAGAATACTGACTGTCACTATATCACTTTGATTTCCAATTGTACTGTCCTTAGATGTAACTCTAAGTGACATCACTTCTTCTTTGCTACTCTTCTGGATTGGTAAATATTGCCCATTTCACCCTGAAATCTTGCTACCTTAAAACTTTTCCTTCCTTGTCCTTCAGCTAGCCTTGCGTGCTTGTGTGAGTGCTCGCATTTTGTGTGTGATTGTTAATTCCCCCAATAAAACACATTTTAGTTTACTTTTGTACATGTGGCTGGTTTTTCCCTGCAGAAAACCCTGTGAACATTGGTGTTAAAGATCTCGTTAGGTTACTCACTTCTCACAGGCCACCTAATTTGAAATAATAATTCCCCACCTCTGAATGGAAGTACTGACATGGCAGATCAACCCCTGAGTCACACACATTTTGGGGTAATACAGGCAGTGCAGGTATGTTCCTCATTCTCATGACTTCCTCGTTTCAATGAAAGGGGTGGAGAAGGAGGAGTGTGCACAGCAAGTGACTTCTAGGAATCTGAAATGGCTGCTGGCTCAGAATTGAGGTCCTCCTTAGTCCAGCCTATTGTTGCACCTGACTAGCATAATGCAAAGAAAAGAAGGCAAAAAGGGGAAAATTTATGGAGAATATCAAATAAATTAAATAACATCTCTTAGATCTCAGTGTAAGCTGCTGCTATCCCATAGAACTGAGACACATTAGTTACCTCTGGCATTCTTACTTATCTCCTTCCAGGCTGCTCTAAATATGCTTACAAAGTGCCAGTCTCTGAATACTAAAGATGAGATCCTATGTGTTGCATTACATCCTGGTTGGCTGAAGACAGACATGGGAAATTCTGAGGTAGGTAATTTGTGAGTGGGATCTTATTCCTAGCTATTGCTTGTGCTCTGGCTAGTTTCCATTCCCCATCATGTGGAGCACATTGAGGTGTCCCCCAAGGGACCCCAGAAATCAGGGTAACAAAATGAAGTTAATTCTCATAGAATTCAAAAACAGTCATGTTAGTCTGGAGCTGTATGCAAATTGATCTTGTAGCATCTTTGAGACTAGAAGAGAAAGAAGTTGGTAGCATAAGCTTTTGTAGACTTAAATCAACTTCATCAAATGCTTGGAGTATAGTGCCTAGGAACAGACCTTTATAGCTATAAATGAGAAACCTGTATGTGTGAATAGCAATAGAAATGCAAAACTTGTGGGTATAGTGATAGGGTGAGAAGGTGAGTTTTAACTATGGTCATTGGGGGACCAAGGCAGGAGGCTAGATGTTACCTAAAGCCAAAGTGATTAGATAACCATATGACTGGAGAGGGAGTTATTGCAATGTAGCATTATGCTGGCTGAAAACCAGAAAGGAGATGTGATAAACTGGCCAAGAGGGCCCTCATGATGCTGAAGTGTTAACTAGTGTTATAATATATGTAGTGTGCAAGGAAACCATTGCCGGGGTTCAACCCAATGTCAATGGAGTAGAGTTTGTGGATATGTCCCAATTCTGCTGTTTCTCAATCCAGTCCTCCTTTGTAGCGCTTGTTGTTGTTGTTGTCATTGTTCACAGATAGCTGTTCTGGGGTTTGACATGGAATGTGCAGCAAGAAGACTGAAGTGTTCTGCAACTGATTTTTGTGGATTCCCAAATATCTAATTTATGTCCATTCATCCTCTGGAGCAGAGACTGGCTTGTTTGCCGAATGTATACTCCTGAAGGGCAGGAAAAAGGGGCAAGGAACCAAACTCGAACCATTCCTAACTAGTTCTCTGGGTGAGGAGCATGTTTCTCTACCTCAGGTTAAAACGCTAAACCCTAAGCTAGGTCGGGGTTCACCACTCGCACCTACTATGCTAGCAAACGCGGGATGCACCTGAAAATTACACAGCCGGGACACACCCGCGCTGCCAAAGCTATATAGCAACAACTGACGGGACACACCCGTATCTCAACTTTACTAGGGGGGAGAGAAAAGGAAGGGGGTTCTTTTTCCTAAGTGCCTTTTAGTGTGCCTTGACACTAAGGTGTTGTATACATGTGGACAGTTCCTAACATGCTAGTGTCCTAACACTTTGGATCCCAGCCCACTATAGACTGAAAGTTAGGGATGTGATTCCCGGGTCAGCTTGTGCACACCCCTTGCTAGCGGGCTGACATACAGAAACCAAGCAAGAAAGGGGGATAGATTCCAACCCGATTGAGCAGCCCTAGAGCTCAAACAGACAGACTTCTCACACACACACGTGTTCCTGCTTGATGGAATCTCTTGCGACTGACCAGCCGTTCCCTAAGTCAGTATCAACCTAATTTGAGGAGGTTCAAGACTCCTTCTCCAATTAGGGGTGCTGGGGTTGCCTGCATTCTCCACCACTCCATTACCCTGTTTAATGGGGGTCCTGGGAGGGACACCTAAATAACCACACACAATTTTGGGGGAAATTAGCTGGAGCACTCACTTAAGCCAGCAGAGGCAGGGTAACTTTGCAAGATATTGCAAACCTATGTATACGGGGTCAGGCTAAGTCAAGAAGCACATCAGAATATGAAATTAACTGTGATTTTATTAAATACAGGCAAACAGTGTATGCAACACACGCACAGAAGTAACTATAGAAAATAAAGGTGTTAGCGGTATAGAGGAGTTTGAGGGTTTGTTGAATTGGGTGATACTACACCTGTCCGAAGCCTGGGGTGGATCACAGCAGAGGTCCACAATCGCGCAGTCTCGGATGGAGACAGAGGGGAATGCTCGGCGGACAAAGCAGCAGTAAAGCTGGATGGAAGTTCAGAACAATCCGAGGACGCTCTCAGAACCAGGGGTTTTTATAGGGAAATATGACCATGGGCTAATCTGTACTTGAGAGAGACCAATGAGGTTTGAGTGCAAGACAATGTCTCCGAAAGGTCAGAATTTAGCATGATTGAATTAAGTCCAAATGGACAATGGAATGGCCAGTATGCAGATGCAGTGCACTTGACGGTTAAGCGTCTAGCTCATCAAGTTACCTGCTTGGGGCAGGGGGCTCTTTGTATTAGCGTGCATCTTTAATGAGGTGTTTATCTAGGGAGCTCTCCTAAAGCAAGATCTGGCTGAGTCTGGCTTGCCTAGGTGGAGAAAGGAATGTTCAGCAATTAATGGCCATGCCTAGCTCTGTGCTTCTTGAGGGTGGCTGAATTGTGATATCAAAACGATATCTAATATCTTACGAAGCCAGGCCAGTACACGGTGATAACAGTAACATCCCAACATGTGGTGCAACTGTGTTGTCTGCAAGCCATGTCGGGGTGCTCTTGTTACCACCGTGAACTGGCCTGGCCTTTGGTAACCTTTAGATATCATTTTTGATATCACAATTCGGCCCAGTTTTGCCACCAGCCAAGTGTTTGTGAGGCCGCCGAACAAGCGCAATGCTAGGCATGGCTATTATCTGCTGACTCATACTTGTTTATATCAATGCAAGCCAGAAACTGCCAGATTTGCTTTAGGAGACCTCCTGACCTGGGCTTGGTGGTCCTGGCCACGACATTCTGGGAAGAGCTTGGGAACAACCTCCGCAGGGTCGCCGACCTGATTTAAGAGACTGACTCCGTGCATCCTCCCCCAAAGGCCCACAGGAAGGAACCTGGGAATTGGAAACCCATATCAGAGGTGACAAACTCCAATTACGGACCCCATTTCCACAAAGGAAGTCCGCGCCGAATTCTGTTCCACAAGGGAATTGGAATTTGCGCCCCACTCCAAGACAGGACAGTGGCAGGGAAGGGACTCCCGTAGTCAGCCCACTGCTCCCAAACCGTCTCCTGAATCTGGTTCTCCCTGGGAAACATCTGGTGGATACGAGCTCCCAATCCAGTCATCTCACTCGGACAGAGTGAGAATTTGAGGGAATGCTGTGCACAGCTGGGGTAGACAGGACTCCATTGGATGGGAAGCCCACTTCTGTGCTTCTGGAAGCTCTGGAGAGGCATTTGTTTGCGAGGGACCAACAACTGGTGCAGGCCGTGACAAACGACCCACCTCTGTCTGGAGGTCACTCAGCTCTGGATTTATACTTTCAGGAATAGGGGTGCCCTCGGTCCCGGGATCTCCCCCAGCGAATTGCGGCTTGGGTGAAGCCCAACAGATGGGGTAGATCCACGGTGAAGGCAGGCACTGGGACCTATCCGGAAAAGAACCCTGCCATCCCTCCTGCAGACTCTGGAGCGGCGACAAAAGCTCCCGAACCTGACGAGACAGGGTGATCCCACCCCTGACGCTATCCGTTTGCCCGGATATGGCAGGGGGGAGCCCAACCTAAACCCCCAGAGAACGCAAGCACCCAGGGCACACCAGACTCAAGCAAAATGCCCCACCTTCTGACTTAGCCCCCAGTGCAAATCCTGCTGTCTTGGAGATCACCGTGCTTTCAGAGCACTGAGAAGGATCGCACCAGGCTAAGATTCAGGAGGAAGGTTCAGAACCAGACATGGCACAGGGCATTGCCAGCCAATGTAAGCATCGGGAAATGGAGAGTACACTGCTATCGGAAGCCAGCCCCACACTTCCACAGCTCTCCATTGTTCCCACTCTGAGCCCCCAGTTAGGAACCAGCAGTTTCACCCATGATTTCCTTGAGGCCGTGGCCAGGAGAGTCCTTCCTCTCTGTGCACTCTTTCGGGGGAATCTCAAGGGATACTGGGAATTTAAGCAGTGAGAAGCTCCTGCCCAGACAGAGCCCAGGTTAGCAACGGCACTCACCCTGGCATCCCCCAACTTGACTCCACTTACTCCTCTCTGCTATAGTCCAGCCTGGGAGATTTCAAAAACGGAGAGTTCCAAATGCCACATGGAGATGGACATGGCTACTGCCGTCCCTTCCGCATGGCTGCTTTGGTGCTAACATGTCTTCATGCTTAGAGGCACCCACATTATTGTAACACTAGTGATTTTGAGACAGGTCAAGACAGTTCTTGGTTCTGTCTCGATCACCATCCTGCCAACACATGCGATGCTTCAGGAGGCACTTGTATTAGATGCCAGCCTCCACCTTAAGTTGAAGGAATGGAAGGGTCAGCTGGTTGATCCTACATCGGTGGTCACCCCTGAGCAAGAAGATCCCGGTGCCCAATGATCCAATGTGAGCCCTCTAATTTTCCAAACTTCCTTGAATTGCAAGGAAGCACCAGCCATTAATTTGTCTGAGGCATTTGCCTCCATTTACGAGGCGTTCGATAATGGTTGAAGTCTGCACGGAGCGGAGGTGGAGTGGTGACCCCTCGAGCTCCTGGGCTCTGTTGATAGTCACACCCTGTAAATAGTTTTGCCTAGCGTTGTTTTCTTTTCCTTTGCTTGTTATTTCTTTCTTTTTCATCATTTTGGGTGGGAGACCCCGAGGTCCCCCTGAGGTGGATCGGGCCTACAGAGTCAGCCCTGATTAACCTGAGTAGGGGTATGAGTCTGACTGGGACACCTGCCATCCCTGACATTGAGGGATGGTCCTGCGCAATGGCGTCCCTGGGAATTATGGGCATGACGACGAGGATTTAACGACCCTCTCAGTAGAACCAGGTCTGACTCTGGAGTTCCGGTCTACAGCGGAGAATGGTTTCCGCCGTGGAGAGACCTCTCTTCCCTTTCTTTTTGCATGCTTGGACTGTTAGGGTGAGAACAGTTCTGGCCGCTCCTTAGTTTGCAAAACAATTCGGTCGTATATTCCAAAAGTGTATGTCCACTCTCCGACGCCCCATAAGGGCCAGAGACCCACATAATTGGCAAGATGCTTGGCCCCAGTGCATTGTTTCCAATTTGCGTATATGAATAATAGAATATTTGCATATGTAGACCCATCCATCCTAGACAACCTCTGGTAGCATCGTCTGCTCTGGCAATGACCAAGCGTAGGCTGTGCTTGCCTCGGATTGTTTTCAGTGTCTGTCTTTCAACTGGCTTGGGAACCCTTGCCGCCAGGCAAAGGCCAGAGTATAACCTAGTTCAGCTTAAGACCAGAGCCCACCCTAATCACACTGAGCTAGCTGGTACCATTGTTATTGTAAATGGAGCTTCAGCACAAGTTCATTGGTGAAATATTGGAGGAAGCACGGTAGGCCCGAGCTACTCGGTACCCCCGCATGGAGGCCCCCTCTACCGAGTCAGACCATCCTCCACCTACAGTGACCAAGGTCTGTGACAGTCACCTCTGTCTCCTCCATGTTAGCACCTTTGCCTGACGCATTGAGGTTCTCATCATCCCTGGATTTAAAAAATTGAACTAAACTCCCAACCGGCTCCGTGTCAGTGATTTGCATTAAATGTTTACATTGGATATAACCCGTGCGAATCTTTCCTCTTAAAAGCAATAGGTCGATGGTTCCAGATAGCAGAGGCCATCCCCGGATTCATCCACCGCCCCCGAGGCACCATGGGGAGGTGTAAGTCCAGACACACCACGGTTCCAGTCGAGGAGCCAAGCCCATGATGACAACTTGTTCCTGTTCCTGCAGTTAGGGACCCCAGCCAGCTGCTCCCCAACGAATGTCATGAACTACTGCCTGCATTCCGGATCGTAAAGCCTGTTTCCCACTTGGACTATTCTTTCTGCCTGTTTTGCAAACCCGCTCCTGCAAAGAGCTAGCATGTCTTGGCTAGCTTGACCACGAGCTTGGACATTTTGCCGATCCTGCTTTACCCAGACTCTGTGCCATGGTTCCAGCCCTGTTGGAGCCGCCAACATGCCTGCATAGACCCCGAACTCTCCTGTTTCCAGAGGGGCGTGCAGAGACTCTTGCCTGCTCTTCACCTCCCCAGGACCACGAACTCTCATTTCTGCATGTGCATTGCCCGCATTGCCGGTGGACTATTCAATTTGCCCGCATACTTTTGAATTGCCCATTGAACTGCACGCGTTACTTGTCATTGGACTATAATTGTTCATTTAACATGCCCATGCTCAGCTCAAGCGGCAGCATACTTTGGATTGTGTTGGGACTTGCCCGTATTCCTCTTCATTGGATTACCAATTGTTTATTGGGAATTGCCCTCATTCTCCATTTCTTTCAGCTCTCACTACTCATTGCTTAACAACCGTTGCATTGTTGTTCGTTATTGCAACGGTACCTTTTACATTTCCTGTGTATATAGCTAGGGTTAGGATGTTGTTAGTCAGGGACCACTTTTTACTAGATAGAAATATTGCAAAACCCCTTTGCCCAAGGTGTGATACAACTCCGAATCTGTAGACCTCTATTCAGCTCTAAATTCATTTTGAAATGTTTTGATTGGAAAATGATCAATTTGTGTCAAATTGCCCATTCTCGGGGGGGGGGATTGTTACCACCGTGAACTGGTCTGGCCTTTGGTAACCTTTAGATATCATTTTTAATATCACAATTCGGCCCTGTTTTGCCACCAGCCAAGTGTTTGTGAGGCCGCCGAACAAGCGCATTGCTAGGCATGGCTATTGTATGCTGACTCATACTTGTTTATACCAATGCAAGCCAGAAACTGCCAGATCTGCTTTAGGAGACCTCCTGATACAAACACCTTAATTACAGATGTGCTCCGCCCCAAGTGGGCACCCTGGCGAGCTGAGTGCTTAACTGCCAAGCTAGCTGCATCTACATACCGGTCATACTATTGTCAATTCAGACCTTAACTCAATCATGTAAATTCTAACCTTTCGGAGACATTGTCTCCAGCCCAAAACTCATTGTTTTCACCCAAGACCAGACTAGCCCATGGTCATTCTTTCCCTAATAAAAACCCCGAGCTGTGAGAGCTTCCTTGGACCGCTCCAGAGTGCCATCCAGCCCTGCCGTCGCTTTGTTCTGCAAGCTCCCCTCAGCTGCCACACCGAGTTTCCTTCTCTTCAATTAGACCTCTTCAGAACTACAAGAAAAGTGGCGTATCACCCATTTCCCCCAAAAACTCTCATTCCCATTTCTTAGTTAGCTGTGTGGTTGTGTTTCCTTAATAATTTGCCTGCTTGTTAATAAATATTATTGCTATTTCAACTGTCTGACTGCTCACTGACCTGACGCTGTATACATTGGGTAAAAGATCCCCGCTAAGTTACCCTGCCTCTCATTAGCTTAAGAGAGTGCTCTAATTAATTTCCCCATCTTGCTTCTGTTGGTTTCAGTTACTTGGGCGTCCCTCCCAGGACCCCCAATTCTCAGGGTAACACTCTCTCCATGCTCACATTTGCCCAGCTACAGGAGTAGTTGCAGGAATTGTGGGACGAACCTTTGCTCGCACAGCTGTAGGCAATTCGGGGTCAGTTTCAGCTCCCTCAGCTTGTTCCTCTCCTTGGGCTTCTGCTGCCCCACCAGTCGCTCCCTCCTCCTGTGGTTCTTCTTCAGATTGTAGAATGGTTTAAAGCTGGTTTTGAGTCTTCTCACTCTTTCAGGAACTGAATCCACACACGCAAATAGTACAATACATAAAGCACTATTTATTTGGAGTGAAGTACATGTAGTGAGAAGACTGAAATCAAGATGAAAGTACATGAGTTTAAGATTCCCCATGTTCCCTCCCCTATGCCAAGAGACCTTGAAAGCCATGAGAGCCAAGCCATGGTTATCAGCACATTCCGAGCAGTTTTAGGCATTGTTTATCTAACAGTCCCCGTACCTACTGTTTCTACTTCTATAAGCCATCTGATGTATTATACTAGACTACATCTCCCACTGCTCTATATGGAGGGCTTCCCAACAAGCTGAGCTTTTGCACTGCCAATGGGAAAGTGACTGCTTCTCCAGGGGAGGCAAATAAAGCTGAGTGTTTCACCAAGGAACAGCTTTCCCCTCCCAGTTCACAAAAGTGCCATTGTCTTTCTCTGAGAGGTGGGCAAAGGTATTCAGCATGCCTCGCACACTCATGTCCACTGTCAATGGAGCCTGGCCCTGGAAAGAGAGATTAAGGAGTATGACACAGGAACTTGAGGAATCCAAAGCAGAAGTAACACAGCTTGAATGCACACTTCATGCTATCCAAACCCAAAGGACAAGCAGAGAAATATGCTGCATTCTTGCTCTACATAGATTCTGTTTCAGCAGACTGTTAATTGTTAATGCTAGCCTTTTACAAGTCCTAGTCTTGTCCTTAGAAATGGATGTCAGGATGGGAGGAAGGATGGATCAGGAAATTATTGGACCACAATATGAGCATTCTTCATCAGTGGCAATGCTGTTTAGGGCTGTTGGGAATTACAGTCCAACAACACTTGAAGGTTAGCAGTATTGTAAAGAGTGCTGGTGTAAAGTATTATTAAATACATTACTAATGTCATCATCATCATCATTATCACCTTCATTAACCTGCCTTTTCCCCAAAATTGAAAAGCAAGGTAACTTAGAAACATTAGAACAAGTTAGAATTATGTTGAAGAACAAGTCCTGCTGGAAAAAAAATCAGTGGCACTTCTGCAAAGGAGACCTCACTGCCTCACTTATAGGTACATGGTACATGGAGAAAGATGACTTGACAGACTTGTACTTTAAAAAAAAAAAATCGAGTGTCATTCACCAAAAGTACTGCAAGATGAAAATGTTGAAAATGGTTCATCCAAATTTATTTATCACCTTACCAGGTTTTATATTTAAGAAGTCAAATTATTTGAAAGTTTCAGAGAATTATTAGGAAATGGTGCCTGGGCTTTCTTTCCTTTTTCTATTTTAAAGAATAACAATGGAGACAAATACAATGAAAGAGTAATAAGTTTAGTGCATTCTATCTGCAAAGCCAACTATATGAACAGAATCTGCAGGAAGCCAGGTAGAATTTAGCATTTTAGAATTTAAAACTGAAAATGGGCTGACGACATCTAAGACTATGTAGGATGCTCAAAAACTGAAATAGATTTTGTTACCAAAATTCTGAACTTTACTTTGACGTAAGCCAAAGGAATACACTTTTTGTATTTCTGATATTCCATTGTGAAGTACTTACTGCTGAATCTCCCATGTCTGTCTGCACCCATCCAGGATGCACAGCAATGCACAGGATCTCATTGTTTGCATACCCCAAGGACTGGCACTTAGTGAGCATGTTCAGAGCAGCCTAGGAAGGAAATAGGTCAGGAAGGAGATTAATGATGCATCACAGATTCCTAAGATGGCAGTGGGTCAAAACTTATTTTCTACTTGTCCACTTACAGAAAGGGTGACAACTGAGAGGATCCAGTGTCCAGTTTCCCATCCTCAGGGCCCTAGGTCCCATTGCTTCCCAATGAAACCAGGACTGGCTTGAAGATTAGTAGTGTGTGACTACTAATTACATGGTCATCATTTTTACAAAACTCTAAATAAAACTCATTTTCTCCGATCTCTATGGCTAAATCTCTCTTATCTTGATTGAATCTACCCTTGAATTACATATATGCAAAGCAAGATCTCTGCCTTCCTTAAGAAGCATCTTACTTGACATAAAGTTCCAGTGTTTTTATTCAAAATACAAAAGCTTATCATAAAACAACCACCTCTGATTTGTAAGCGATCCTCAAGGTCATGGATACCATTGCTCCTCAATGAAACTATAACTGGTTAGAAACCCATTACCAGTTTTCTGAATTATATAAGTTGTCAAGCGACTGCATGTTGTTCATCACTTCTGGATCTAATATGTCTTGGTCATTTTATTTTTTAAAAATATAGTCCTGATGAGCTGATCATTCAGATAGACAGGTTTCTTCTTCAGTTATCTGTTGCAGGGTTTATGCCGGCAATAGAATAGCCAAAATAGGTGTTCTTTTGCACACACACCCTCTGCCAGTTCCTCTCTTTCCTCTCTCTTTTTGCCCAATCCTTCTCTCTCTCTCATTCTCCCTCCCCAACAGACTGCAATGGGAGGGACAAATTGTTCTTCTCACCAATAAGAACTGATCATCTGCTGAGAGCCCCTCCATTTTCATCCATGGGCATTGCAAGGTTAGACTACAACAATGTCCTTGGATACCAGGGGCCATATATACCTGTTAGCCTGATTTCACACAGGTTGGGGAGTTCAGAAAGAGAGATGCCCTAAGGAGCACGCATTCTGCCTTTAGATAGAGGGGAAGAGGGCAGAGTCCAGGGGTCAAAAAACAAAACAAACTGGGAATGAAGGGATTGTGTACAAATAAGCCTGCCTCCAAATTGGGAAAGAGCTTGGATATAAGTCCTCTTCCATTGTTCTCCTGATGCCCATATCTGCCATTAGGTAGAGTGAATCAGCACCCTCAGATGGCAAATGTAAGAAAGGATGGCAAAACATTGGAGAACAGAAGTGTGTGTGCCATGTGAACTACTCTCTGCCCTCTAGCTTTGTATGCTGCTCTATGGTGCAGTAAAAGTGCTGTCCTATTGCCAGCACTAAAGTAAGATTGAACTGTTAAGTCTCTTTGTATTGTGGCCATGAAACAGAAGAGAGATTTCATCCCTTCCCTCAGGTGGCATAGGTTCATTCCTGTCTGCTCTAATGTTCAGCCAAGTAAAGTCATTCATAACAGTTAATAACAGTTAACCTCTGAAGTATTTACACCACTTTAAAAACAGTAGCAATATATAAAGATGTTCATATTTGAAATGACAGTTTAAGAACTGAGTTCAAATACTACACATCGCATACAACCCCTGTTTCTTTTTGGAAAGATTTCTGTACCACCTTGGAAACAGTGCAGATAGAAGCCAAGGGCATGTTTCTCAGAGATTCTTCTTATTGATCAGAGAACCTGTATATAGACATATAAATGGGCAATTTTGCCAACATGCAGAAATATCTGATGTTTGTTTAAGATTATACGTACTGTCAACAAAACATAAAATCCAGTCAAAATATTTCCATTCCCTTTTCAGTCCTTTGCTGCAAAATGCCACTTGGAGACCAGTTCATAATTATTATGGTCACTAGCATCTGCACACTTTTTTTAAGAGGAGCCTGATGATACTGCTGCTTCTAGGCCGCCTCGGCAATAGCATAAAGATATCATTTTGATATAATTCGGCTCTCTTCCACCACCTCTCTCCATGTGTTTGTGAGGCTCCCGGACAAGCACGAAACTAGGCTCAGCGACTGATTGCTGCAATATTCCTAAACAATACAGGCAAGCCAGAAATAGCCAGATCGCAGCTTCGGGAGACCTTCTGGCAAACACCCTATTATGTATGCATGCCACCCACAAAGGACTCCCTAACCCGAGAAGGTAACTTGACTAAGCTGAACTATCAACTGTCCAGCATCGCACATTTGCATACTGGCTGCTCCTTTGTCAATTCGGACCTAACTCAATCATGTTAAATTTTGACCTTTCCGAGGCTTTGTATCACACCCAAAATCCATTGTTCTCACCAAGTACAGCATAGCCTGCAGTCACATCTCTCCGTATGAAAACCCTTGATTCCAAGACCCTCCTTGGATCGCTACCGAGTTCCAGAACGCCTTGCTGCTGCTTTGCTTGGTGAACCTCCCCTCAGAGCCACATAGAACCCCAGCATCGCTCTCTATTCTTCCGAACTTCAGGACAGGTTTTGTATCACCCAAATCAACTAACCTTCTGAAAAATCCTCTATCCCACTCCCACCTTTATTTTCTATAGTTATCTGAGTGGGTGAGTTCCATACACTGTTTGCCTGTATTTTAATAAAGATCTCATTTATTTGTTCAAAACAGTTTGCTTCTTGACTGGCCTGACCCCGTAGACATTGGGTTAAAGATCCTGCTAAGTTACCCTGCTCTCGTAATGCTAAAGCAGTGCTCAGAGCTAATTTTCCCCACCTATAGTTGAGCACATTTAGGTGCCCCTCACGGGACCCCCAGTAAACAGGGTAACACTGATATATCCCATTTTCAAGGCAAACCAAACATGTTATTCTTTTTAAAAAATGATTAATTGACTTCTTAAACTGAGTAGTCTCCTTCAGCAAGATGCTACTAGCCAAGAAAGGTAAGGACTGAAAGAGCAATCTTGGGGCTTTTTTGAACAACTTTTTCCAAACAATCTGGAGTGAAAATAATTGCAAATCAAATTCTTATTGAAATGACGTTAACAGAGGAGTTAACCTTTAACTTTACTGGTATCTTCATACCTTGCTGCAACGGTAAGACACAGCCTGTGCAAGATGCCACAGTAAGACATTGGTGATGGAGCCACCTTCACTGGATATGTTGATGATAGCAGCTTTGCTGCAGCTCATCCCTTGCTGGGGACTTTCCTGAGATGCCTTCCTAAGCAAGGGCAGGAATGCCTGGAAAAAGAGTCAAGGAGATAACTGGATATATCATTTTCACTAATGCACATTTTATTGAGGTGGGACGTTGCAAATATGAGAGACAAGGTAGTTGCCAGATGGATTCCAGAGTTCCTGCAGAACTCCTTCAGATGGAGGAATTTCAGATGCAAACTACTTGGAGCCATGGTTTAATATGTGTAACCTTCTGCTACTATACCACCTCTATAACCTGTTGAATTTATGTCTCTAGTCCTGCTGTTATGTCAGTCATTACTCTCCAACTGTCCTGAATTGGCAAGAGCAGTCCCAATTAACCCTTCCCTTTCCTTTTTAGTTGCTTTTAAAATATTCCAGTTTCTCTTTTCTCTCCAGTTTCTCCCATTCTTCTCAACTTACTTCAACTGCTGAAACTGAGTTCAAAATGGAAAATTAGTTTGTGCTTAACTAACTTAACAGTGGGAAGAAGAGAAGGAGGGGCGAAATCTTGCCCTTCTCTGTAGGTTCAGGCAAAAACAAATTTTTGCAGCCTCTCATAGTTTGTGTGTTTTCCCTTCTTAATCAATTTGCCATTTTCACCACACCCTGATGTTGCTTGGCCACATATGTCCCAGTTTTCATCTGTGAAATGGTGGAGGATATGGTCTTGTCCAGGGAAAAGGCAGGCCTACCTAAACACCGATTCCCAGGAAGAATCCTCATAGCCCATTTTCCCCCCAAAAAGAAAGCACTCAGCAAGATCAGATGTTTCTTTGCAGGAGGGACCACAGGACAATCTTACCTGGCTTGCCATCAAAGGCCCAGTGACATTGGTTTTGAACACCTCCAACATGCTTTCTGGTGTCTCTGAGTCTAGAGTGTTTAGTTTTAAAATCGCAGCATTGTTTACCAACAAATTCAATCCGGTTCCTTTCAGTTGCTCATTGACTCTGGCAGCAGCCGTCTTGATGCTGGATGGGTCAGAAGTGTCTACAACAAAGAGAAAGCAACAAAGATAAGACTATAAAAGTGATGAACATGAAACACATCTGTTACTGCAGATTAGGCCTATTTGGCGATAGCACCCGATATCATTTTGATATCATAATTCAGCCTTACCATACCACTCCTCTCCACGTGTTTTTGAGGACCCTGGAAAAGCACGAAACTAGGCTCAGCTCTTAACTGCTGAAATATTCTCAAACAATACAGGCAAGCCAGAAATAGCCAGATTGAAGCTTCAGGGACTTCCTCAGCAAACACCACATTATGTATGAGCGCTACCTACAAAAGGCTCCCTGACCCGAGCAGGCAACTTGACAAAGGCTGAACCATCCACTGTCAAGCGTTGCGCATTTACATTATGGCTACACCATTGTTAATTTTGCTCTGATTCCATCATGCTAAATTGTGACCTTTCCGAGACATTGTCTCGCACCCAAAACTCATTGTTGTCCCCGAGTAAGGCATAGCCTGCAGTCACACTTCTCCCTAGAAAAAACCCTGAGTCCGAGACCTTCCTCGGATCGCTCCTGAGTTCAGACCACCTTGCTGCCTCTTTGCTTGGCAAGTTTCCCCTCAGCTCCACATGCTGAGCCACACCGAACCCCAGCATCGCTCTCTATCTTTTCTGGGCTTCAGGAACAGGTTTCGTATCACCCGAATCAACTATCCCTCTGAAAATCCTGCTATCTTACTCACACCTTTATTTTCCTTAGTTATCTGTGTGCATGTGCTGTTTACATTGTGTGTCTGTATTTAATAAAGATCATTCATTATTTTCAAACCGGTCTGCTCCCTGACTTGGCCTGACCGCATAGACATTGGGTTAAAGATCCTGCTAAGTTACCCTGCTTTCGTAACGCTAAAGCAGTGATCAGAGTTAATTTTCCCCACCTATAGTTGAGCACATTTTGGTGTCCCTCACAGGACCCCTAGTAACCAGAGTAACACATCCCTCCTGGAAAAGACCCCACTGGCCATTCAGCTGTTACCACAGTGAACTAGGCTGGCCTTTGGTAAACTTTAGATATCATTTTTGATATCACAATTTGACCCTGTTCTGCCACCCTCAGCCACATGTTTGTGAGGCCACTGAACAAGCAACGAGCTAAGCATGGCTATTATATGCTGACTCATACTTGTTTACACCAAGGCAAGCCAGAAACTACCAGATCTGCTTTAGGAGACCTCCTGAAACAAACACCTTTATTACAGATGCGCGTCAAAACAAAGAGACCTCTGCCCCGAGCGGGCACCCTGGCGAGCTGAGAGCTCAACTGCCAAGCTAGCTGCATGTGCATACCGGCTATCCTATTGTCAATTCTGTCCTTAACTCAATCATGTACATTCTGACCTTTTGGAGACATTGTCTTGAGCCCAAACCTCATTGTTTTCGCCCAAGACTAGACTAGCCCACAGTCATACTTTCCCTATAAAAACCCTCAGTTCCGAGAGTTCCTCGGACTGCTCGGACCACTCTGAAGTGCCATCCAGCCTTGCCACCGCTTCGTTCTGCGAGCTCCCCTCGGCCGCCACGCCAAGTTTCCTCTCTTCAATTGGACCTCTTCAGGACTATGAGAAAGGTGTCGTATCACCCATTTTCTCCCGAAACTCTCATTACCTATTTCTTAGTTAGCTGTGTGGTTGTGTTTTTCTTAAATATTTGTCTGTTTGTTAGTAAATATCATTATTGCCATTTTGAACTGTCTGACTGCTCACTTGTTACCACCATGAACTGGCCTGGCCTTTGGTAACCTTTAGATATCATTTTGATATCACAATTCGGCCCTGTTTTGCCACCAGCCAAGTGTTTGTGAGGCCGTCGAACAATCACAAAGCTAGGCATGGCTATGATATGCTGAGTCATACTTGTTTACACCAAGGCAAGCCAGAAACTGCCAGATATGCTTTAGGAGACCTCCCGAAACAAACACCTTCATTACAGATGCACATTAAAACAAAGAGACCTCTGCCCCGAGTGGGCATCCTGGCCAGCTGAGTGCTTAACTGCCAAGCTTGCTGCATTTACATACCAGCCATACTATTGTCAATTCGGACCCTAACTCAATCATGTAAATTCTGACCTTTCGGAGACATTGTCTCCAGCCCAAAACTCATTGTTCTCTCCCAAGACCAGACTAGCCCGTGGTCATTCCTCCCCTAATAAAAACCCCGAGCTCTGAGAGCTTCCTCGGGCCGCTCCAGAGTGCCATCCAGCCCTGCCGTCGCTTCGTTCTGCGAGCTCCTCTCAGCTGCCGCGCCGAGTCTCTTCTCTTCAGTTGGACCTCTTCAGGACTACGAGAAAGGTGGTGTATCACCCATTTCCCCCAAAACTCTTATTTCCTATTTCTAGTTAGCTGAGAGGCTGTGTTTTCTTAATAATTTGCCTGCTTGCTAATAAATATCATTGTTATTTATTTTTTAAAATAAATTTTATTATACAACAAATTCTTCCAAATCACAAAACATAGAACAATACATACACAAAATTTACACTTTCGTACAAACATACATTAAAATCCCACATACAAACAAAAATACAAAAACCAATACCTACCCATACCTAATCACCCTTCATTTATCTTCCTAGATGATGCATACTTCATATTTCTCCTATATCATGCATCATCTTCTCCAACTTTAGATAATTATCTTACCTTCCATTTGTTCCTTCATACATAACCCATTCTTCTTCTATCATACATACCTTGACTTCTTTTATCTGTCCATTGGGCGCGACCTTCCTCTTCTCTACCTCGTGCTCAACTTTATTATCATTTTTTCACCTTCTGCTCTGGTATCCTCTATCTCTCTTCTAAACCTACTTTATCTTTATCTCTATCATACCTCTCTCATGATATTATTACTTATTTATTTAATTTCTAATTTCTAATTTCTAATTTTTTTTTTAATATTTCCTATTATTCTAACTATTATTTAATTATTTAATACAACTGTGCTTACCATTTTGGACTAAATTTCTGATCTTTAATAATTCTTTTATCCTAATCTTAATTAATTCATCTTTTTTAAAATCTATTCTTCCTTTATTCCACCTTCATGATATTTCAATTCCTCCTAATCCAGTTAATCATACATACCTATCAATGCATTTTTACCCCAATTCTCTTCCCATATTGGGAATATGTCCCATTCTTGATTAAATGTTTCCTTCGACTTGTTCTGTAAATGTAAAGTTAATTTGTCCATTTCAGCGAATTCATATACTTTCTGAATCCACTCTTCTATCTTTGGTATATTCTCTGTCTTCCAATATTTTGCATATGTAATCCTTGCCGCGTATATCATATAACATTGTTGTTATTTCAACTGTTTGATGCTATATACATTGGGTAAAAGATCCCTGCTAAGTTACCCTGCCTCTCGTTAGTTTAAGAGAGTGCTTGAGTTAATTTCCCCATCTTTGTTTGGTTGTTTTGGTTATTTGGGTGCCCCTCATGGGATCCATAGTTCTCAGGGTAACACACTGACCTGAACCTGTATACATAGGGTAAAAAATTGCCACTAAGTCACCCTGCCTCTCGCTAGCTTAAGAGAGTGCTCCAGCTAATTTCCCCATCTTTGCTTGGTTTGTTTGGTTATCTGGGTGCCCCTGACAGGACCCCCAGTTCACAGGGTAACACAGCAGTGCAGCTGCAACTCTCTGTAACTCACACTTTTCTTCCTCCAGAAGTAAGAGGACTGGAAATCAGTTCCCACAGTCTTTTTTAAGCACACAAAGAAAACAGATTGCATACAGCAAATAAACATTCTGAAGAAGAATATATTTGCCAGTGTAAGTACCATAGTGGTACAGGCTGTACAGGCACAGTGGCACATGTTTTTGCTCTAATCAATATGTGAAATTTTTTTGATAAGATCCAAGAATTGTCAGACTAGAAGAGGGACCCTGGGAGTCTCCAGCTGAGGCTTTCAGCAGCATACAGTTAGTGCAGTGGTTCTCAATCTGTGGGTCCCCAGATGTTTGTGGACTTCGGCTCCCAGAAGCCCTGGGCATTGACCATAGTGGCTGGGGCTTCTGGGAGCTGAAGTCCACAAACATCTGGGGACCTGCAGGTTGAGAACCACTGAGTTAATAAGAGGAACAGTATTGGGTAGGAACTGAGACTGAGTAGAATGATCTTGGTTCAGGATTCTGGATTATTCTGGATTTTAAGATGTCAGGAAGTAGAATTATCCATGATTAGAGACTCAAATCTGGGAATAGTTGGCTTATTGCTGGTGGCAACCTTCCATTGATCTGTGAATGAGCACTAGGATGGGAGCAGAATGACTCACTTTTCTCTTCCCACTTACAAGAAAAAGTGCTTAATCCACAGTGCTATGAGAATAATAGAAACAAATTAATCTATGGAACAGGATAGAGACATTCTGCTTTGAAACTGAAATCTCTTTTACATTACAGAATTATAGCATCTGGTGTTGAAAGGATTATACCCAACACAATTATAGATGTTTTTGCTCTCTGAAGTTCCCATGGCATTATGGCAGAGGTGGGCAAGTTCCATGCATTGAGGATCAATTTTATGTCCCTCTGGAGGCCACAGGAAATTAGAAAAATGCCCACTACTCAAAATCAAGAAGTGAACAGATGATAAGTCCTGATTTGGAAAAAAAAATTACGCTAAACAGAGCACCCTCAGCGGATTTAAAAGGTAAATAACTGTTCTTGGGCATTGCTGTAGAACAAGGGTAGTCAGGGTGCTGTGCGTCAGGGGCTGCAAAAACAGCTTTGGTTGCTCCATGGGATCCCAGAGCCACACTTTGCCACCTCTGAAATTGTGGACTGTTCTAGACCAGGATGGACAAATTCTAGGGTTGGGGGCAACCCCCTCAATTTCATGCCCTCTAACATTTCTCGGATGAAAGCCAAGCAATATCAGAGTGTGGAGAAGATGGTAAAAGTTATTGATGAAGAAGAACACAGAGACTAGGAAAAGCTGCTGCAGTTTCCTTTTGACTGCACCTTCTAGGAAGGGCAAGCTTTCACCCACTTTTCCTCTCTCCCCACTGCTGAAATCAGTATGAGCTCAATTTGCAGCAAATGAAGATGAAGAAAAGGGGGGAAGTGGAAAGAAGAAAAAGAAAGTGGGACATTTTGAAAGCAGCTTAAAAGGTGGGATGACAGAGAATTAATTGGGACTGTTCTTGCCAAAATGGAACAACTGGAGAGTGTGGAATTTGCCCTGCTGCCAAAAAAGGCAGTACTTTCCCTTTAAAAGTGGCATCTTCTCCTTTAAAATAAGGTATATGCTTCCTGTGTACTTGCATATACAATCAGTGCCCCACATTTCCAAGTCTGACTTTCACCGATTTAATTTGTGAGTTTCTCCAACCCCCAACCCCCCCACCATCTCATCTCAAGTCCTTCTTTTCCTCTCATGTAGCTCCAATCAGGCCATGCACCTTTTAAAAAGCCTGCCTCTGGTTCTCCTTGTCCTCTACCAGCTGCTGCCTGGTCAACTGAGGACAGATCACAACCCCTCAGCACCAGAAACCCTTTCCCAGTGCCTTCAACACACCCAAGGAAGGAAATGGGTGTGAGAGAGAGGAAGTATAGGGCCACCAGCCCACTTTCCCTTTCTTTCTCTGACCTGGTATGGATCCTGAGTGCCTGTTTTCCCTACATACCTTGGCCCCCTTTCCACAGATACATATACACATTTTGATATTTGCAGTTTTCCCACCTTTGGAAAGATCTTGCACCCCCAACCCTAGTGAATGTGGAGGGCCAATTATACGTGCTTTCATGGGACTTCCTGTAGAGTGACTATGTGCCTTGTTTTAAAGTGAAAGCACTGCTTTTAAAGAAAAATACCCACCATTTCACCACTGTCACAGTGGCAAACGTGATGGGAAAGGACCTTGGGGGCTCTTGGAGACCTGCAACCATGCATAGGGCATACACCCAATCAGTGGGCTGCTCATCTCTACTCTAGAAAGCTGATTGTTGAAAGGGATATGTTGGGGTGTTACCAGTGTGGAATCTCAGCTCTTGTCTGAACCTAAGAACCTACTTCATGCTGACTGGCAGCAACCCTGACTGGCAGCAAGAGATCATCGAGGTTTCAAGCTGAATTACTTCCTAGTTCTACCTGGAGATTCCTAATTTTAACTGATGGTATTCCATCTCCTGATTCTAATTAGCTTCTGAAATCAGATAAGATGGTGACTTCATGATGGTATATATCCTCCTCCATGTAGGAAGGGTGAATTAGGAGGTCAAGTGAGGGTGCAGGTGATTGAGCTAGCACATACCCAATTGAACAATCTTCACTTCCTGGTGCTTTGCAGCCAAATTCCTCAAGTTCTGAAAGACAAACAAAACAAACTTGGGGTCAACCAAGCCAATCATGTAGATGGAATATATATCAGATGAAATAAGAAAGGAAGACTGTACAAGGACAAGTTGCAGATGTTTTACATCTTCTTCATGTGTTGCATCCCTGAGACTCAGCAAAAGTGTTGCATTATTTGATTTCTGCACTATTCATTGACTTATTGCAGCTCAGCAAAAGTGTTGCATTATTTGATTTAGTTATTGCACTGTTCATTGCCTTATTGTGGCTCCTGAAAGTATTTCAGCAGAAGCCCTTATCTCTGTGTGGAATCTCCTAGTCCAGTGTTCAAGGTCATGGAATAATATTTCAATAGGAAAAAAAAATACTGGCAAAAATGCTGGGAATCTCAGCCTACCTGGTTGTTCATCCTACAATAAGTCACGCAGATGAAAACCAGAATGTTATTCTTTCAGATATGTTCTCACGATCAGTTAAAAATATTTGTTCTCATTTTGACAAACTGTAAAGACTTATGTTTCTTTGCCCTGCTTCCAGAAGTTTTAGTAAGAGTACACGATGCAACCCTCAGCACTTTGACCAAAAAAAAGTCCTACTGAGCTCCCCATGATTGATTCTGTAGTGATATTGACCCATGCTAAGTATTTCAGAAAAAAAGTTTCCTAAACGCAAGAAGAAGGGTTGCTTCTCCAGCACTCTCAACTTAATCTGCTTGATATTTTAGATTCCCTTGTTTGGGCACCCATCCCCAGATAGAGGTGATGCTACACCAGGGCTTACCTGGGCACGTGGTCCCTCTGGATCCCGGCAAGTGGCAAAAATCTTTTCTGGATGATCACTTTTTCCAAGCATCTGCCTGACCAGCTCGAAACCAATGCCCCGACTGGATCCAGTCACCAGGATGCTGCGTGCTTTCAACACTGCCATTGCTCCTGCCTGCCTGTCTCTGACTAGCAAGGCTCTCTGCCAACCTAAGTATTCAGCTCCACCACCGTGACTTATATAACTTAACTGGATCATGTTTCAGCTTAGAGTCTTTATCTGGCAACAGATCAATGCCACACAGTGGCATAGATGGCAGTGTGCAAACGTTTGTTGTAAATCAACTCAGGTTTTGTCTGACAACAGTGGAAGAGCCACAGAGCTCAGTGGTGAGGTACATCTCTTGCATTGAAAAGGTGCTAGTTTCAGACTGTAACATTACCAAGCGGAGCTGGGACAAAGTCCTACCAGGAACCTTAGTGAGCTGCTGCTGCTGCCAGTTAGTGTCAACAGTGATGATTTTGGTGGACCAAGGGTCTGATTCAGTATATGGCAGCTTCATATGTACAAGTTACACACAGTTGCATCTGGTATAGCACAAGGAGGTGAGAGACAGGGAGTTGGTATGCAGTCCCTAGTAGCAGTGTCCAGCCAAGAGACTGGAAAAAGATGGCTATGGACTGTGGGGAAGTTGCCTGAAATACTGGACTTTCTAGGTGGCCTTTGGAAACAGCAGGAGTTTAATGCTCCTATGGTTCCAGTTCTTGAGGCCAATGGATTGAAGATGTATAGCAGAGATGTTTTAAAACTTAGAACAGAACTAGAGAAAACCTTTACTCAGGCCATTTCTGCACTACACAGTTATGCTGCTATTATTCCACTTTCAACATCCTATGGAATCCTGGGGTTTGCAGTTTAGAGAGGGGCATTTACAGTTCTCAGCCAGAGAGCTCTTTGGCTTCAGTAAGCTACAAACCCCAGAATTCCACAGGATGTTGAAAGTGGAATAATAGCATTATAACAGTCTAGTACAGAAATGGTCTCAGCCCAGGGGCCAAATTTCAATTTGGGAAAGGTCTTATGGTGTATGTGTGAACCCCTATGAACATTGGATTGTCCCAGAGGGTGGGGAAACCCTAAGGAAGGGGATGTACTTGCTGGTTTAGTTTAGGAGATTGGGAGCTGGAGGTGGAGAGAAGTTGCAGTTTCCAGAGCCAAAGAGTAGGTCCTTTTTCACTCTGAATAAGGTAGAAGTATTTTCAGTATATTCATGAGAAAACAAAAAGGTAAGCTGTTTGTAATATAATTTCTATATTGCATTTGCTTTTATTCTGTATTTTTTTAATTTAAGGCTTTAAGACTTGAATCCAAATGTTGCAGAAAAACTGAGCAGCCCAAGCAGAAGAGTCCTGCAATCAAGTCCTGCACTGGTGTTACCCTGATGACAGACTACATCCCAGGGAATATAAATTTGATATCAAATATGCCTGCCATGCCAGAGAGGTTGCCCGAGTAGTTACATAGACAACGAGGTCGAACTGAAAATAGGTCAGGCCAGGAAAATCCCGTCATGTTCTCCTAGGAGACCTCAGGCTAAACACATCCACATAGACAAAGGGTCTTCAGCGAAGGAATAGCCAACTTGAGGGGATTATTGGGTTTTCCCAGGTTGAGCAACTCCAATGTTAGTAAACTCTGCACTGCATCTGCATAAGCCAATCATGCAAACTACCAGGTTGCTATTGTGCAGCGTTTCTTCCTTTATTTAGGCCATTGTTGTTCCCGGGAGAGGGTCTGCCCTTGAGGTACATTCTGCCCTATAAGTAGTCCCAGTTTTTGAGGGTCTCTTCAAAGAACTCCCTGCCATGCTAGTAGACTGGCACTCTGTTAGTCAAGTGATCCCCTCAACTGCCTCTCTCCGCTGAGCTCCATCCTTCTCACCGCTTCCCAGACTGAAGACTTCAGGTTAGGTGCAGTATCACCACCTTTACACCCTCTCTGCTGAATCCTCTATCAATTTTCACCTCTTTCCTTTCTCAATAGGCCTTGTGTGCATGAGTGAGCGAGTGAGTGAGTGAGTCGGTGCATGAGGACACATTTATTAATAAAATCCATTTATTGGTACGTTTGTCTGGCTTTTTGCTTGGTTTGACCCCGTAAAAATTGGGTAAAAGATTCTGCTGGGTTACTCTGCCCCTCATTTTACTATTGCCAGTGCTCCGCTAATTTCCCCAATCTTTGCATTTTTGGAGTGAATCACAATGTCCCCCAAGGGACCCCCAGAAGACAGGGTAACACTGGCACCTTGCTGGATGCATGGAACTTTTATAACAATGCCTATGTGTCAAGTTTAATATCTAATTTGTACTGTTGTTTTATAGAGAGAGAGAAGGAGAGGGGAGGGAAGGAAGGAGAGAAAGAGAGATTTGAAGTGCAGTTGTGTTTGCAATATTCGATTACAGTTGACCTCACAGAACCCAGAAAGAGATACATGTGCATTGCAGTAGCGGGCTAGGTTCAGAGCATGGGGCAGGACCAAGGGCTGAATAGATGGAGAGAAAGCAGCCTGAAAAATGCTAGACATAGTTCTTACTGTTTGGACACTTTGCCATTAAGCATGCAAGGCACAAGTGAGTTCTGTGCATATTTACTCAAGAACAAGCACCAACACAACAGCTTTCCTACCTAGAAAATCCCAGACCTTGCCTGCAAAGTACTTCATATCATAATTCTGTAGTAACTTTATCAAACTTGTGAAGAAGTCATAATTACTGGCTATCACTTTCTTGCTGGCTATTGCGCCAGATGCTCCCCACACAGATTCTTGCCCTGAAGGAACAAGGATGAGGCAAGTACTGGAAGACATTAACAAGTTGGAAATCTCTTAATGGAAAGTCATTAACAAAATTAATACGTGCTGTCAAGATGTGCATTAAGGCTTGTGGACTACTGTGAAACAAACAAAAACACCCATTTGATACATTGTATTATAATAATTTATAATAATATTACCTCCCAGTATAATATTACTTTCTTTCTTTTTTTTCTTGGCAAAATGGATGACTATTCAATCAGGAGGAGTGGTGAATTCTTCCCACTGGAAGAATCCATGGAAAGGGGATGACTTTCCTGCTTACTTCTTGGCTCAGATACTGTAAATGAGATCTGTGCGTAAAAATAACAGCATGAGTGTTTGCAAATAAACCTCTCAGTGTGGGGAACATTTAACTGCTGTGGGAGGGAGGGAGCACATAACACTATACATATTACTAACACTCCTTTTAGTTTGATGAGCTTTGCTGCGTTTCCTTTCCTCAAAGGTATAAATCCCTTTATGGCGGACAAGAGCATGCAGATGTGGATGATGGGCGTTGTAGTCCAAAACATCTACATGGCGCTAGCTGGGAATCCTGCTTGCTTGGTATCAGAAACGTGGCTGAGAGGGGGGCAAAAAAAATATCCACCCTTTTCCTCTAGGTGCAGGAATCTCCATGGAAGAGAAAGGAGGGAATTTTTTTACTTCACTTTCTGTTCCCAATTACAACTCCCTAAACTTCTTGCATTGACATCTTCATTAGCAATTCCAGTGTCCAAAGGTATTCTAGAAAACATTCTTTGGTTCTTTTCAGCCAGAGTACTCTTTAAATTATCCATCAGCATGATCAGAGGGATGCTTCCCTCCTGAGATTTGTAGTTTAGTGAGTTACTAGAGCTGTCTGTCAGAAAATTCTAAATACCTGCAAAAACTACAGATGCCAGGATTGCATGGCAGTTAAAGTGGAACCAAAGTGCTATAACTGTGTAGCATGAAAGAGACCATCCTGGAAGGAGGAATAAAAAGGCCTTGGGCAGAATTGCCATAAAGGAATAAGACACTGAAGAAATAGGCTGCTGTCAGCTGTCAGATTTTGTTTGCCTTCCTTTGCCACTCCCGTGCCACCCTGGGGAAAATACAACCACTAGCATAATTCACATATTACCCTGATGACACACCCCATCCCGGGGAATATAAATTTGATATCAAATATGCCCACCATGTCAGAGAGGTTGCCCTAGTGGGTACATAGACAAAGAGGTCGAACGACTGAAACTAGGTCAGGCCAGGAAAATCCCTAGTGACATTTCCCCTGGGAGACCTAAGGCTAAACACGTCCACATGGACAAAGGGTCCCCAGCCAAAAACAGCCAACTTGAGGGGATTATTGGGTTTTTCCCCAGGTTGAGCAACTCCAACTTTAGAAAAGTCCTACACAGTGAGGTCCATCTGCATAAACCAACCATGCAAACTACCAAATTGTGTGGCATTTCTTCCTCTATTTTGGCCATTGTTCTTCCCAGGAGAGGGTCTGCCCTTGAGGTAAGTTCTGCACTATAGGCAGTCCTAGTTTTTGAGGGTCTCTTTGGAGAACTCCCCACCACACTAGCAGACCAGCTCTCTGTTAGTCAAGTGATCCCCTCAGCAGCCTCTCTTCGCTGAGCTCTGTCTTTCTCTCTGCTTTCCAGACTAAAGACTTCAGGATAGGGGCAGTATCACTGCCTTTACATCCTCTCCACTGAAGCCTCTATCAAATTTTCACCTCTTTCCCTTCTTGATAGGCATTGTGTGCACGAGTGAGTGAGCGCGTTGGTGCGTGAGAATACATTTATTAATAAAAAACATTTATTAGTACATTTGTCTGGCTTTTTGCTTCATTGGACCCTGTAAAAATTGGGTAAAAGATTCTGCTGGGTTACCCTGCCCCTCGTTTTGCCATTGCCAGTGCTCCACTAATTTTCCCAGCCTTTTGCATTCTTTGATTGAATCATGGTGTCCCCGAAAGGACCCCCAGAAGTCAGAGTAACACACAAACTGGTTTCTTGCCTTCGTCTTGTTCTCTTTCCCCTACTTGCTCAAAGTCACTTGAACATTTTTCTAACCAATGTTACTTTCCTGCCGCCTTTCTCCTGGCGTAGTTAATTCGGACACTTTAGTTTTAATTCTTTTAAATGACTTAATACATCTCTTTAGACAACTCCCATTTTTCCTCCTTAATAGAACTGTTTTAAATTCTGCCTTCAGTATCTCACTTTTAAGAAACCCCCATCCATCATGAACTCCCTTGTCTTTCAGTAATCTTAACTACAGAATTTCAGCCAGTAATTCCCAAAGTTTACAGAAATTGGCTTTCTTAAAGTTTAGAATGCATGTCTGGCTACACTTGGTTTTCCCTTCCCACTGAATGACAAATTCCAATAGAGCATAGTCACTCCTGTTACCCTGTGAACTGGGGGTCCCGTGAGGGGTGCCCAAATAACCAAACAACAACAACAAAAGGTGGGGAAATTAGCTGGAGCACGCTCTTAAGCTAGCGAGAGGCAGGGTAACTTAGCGGGAATCTTTTACCCTATGTATGCAGCGCCGGGTCAGTGAGCAGTCAGACAGTTAAAAATGGCAATAATGATATTCATTAACAAGCAGACAACTTATTAAGAAAACACAACCACACAGCTAACTAGAAATAGGAAATGAGAGTTTAGGGGAAAATGGGTGATATAACACCTTTCTCGTAGTCCTGAAGAGTTCCAATTAAAGAGAAGAAGCTCGGTGTGGAGTCCGAGGGGAATTCGCTGAACAGAGCGGCAGCAAGGCTGGATGGAAGTCTGGAGCGATCCCAGAATGAATCCAAGGAGCTCTCGGAGCTTGGGGTATATATAGGGAAAGTATGACCGTGGGCTAGTCTGTACTTGGGAGAGAACAATGAGGTTTGGGCAAGAGACAATGTCTCTGATAGGTCAGAATTTACATGATTAAGTCAAGGTCCAAACTGACAATAGTATAGCCAGTATGCAGATACGGCTAGCTTGGCAGTTGAGCTCTCAGCTCACCAGGATGCCCACTCGGGACAGAGGTCTCTTTGTTTTGATGCGCATCTGTAATGAAGGTGTTTGCCTCGGGAGGTCTCCTAAAGCAGATCTGGCAGTTTCTGGCTTGCCTTGGTGTAAACAAGTATGAGTCAGCGTTTAATAGCCATGACTAGCTCAGTGCTTGTTCGGAGGCCTCACAAACATGTGGCTGAGGGTGGCAGAACAGGGCCGAATTGTGATATCAAAATGATATCTAATATCTACTGAAGCCAGGCCAGTTCACGGTGATAACACTCCCATCTAAGGATCCAGCTGTTACCCTGATTTCTGGGGTCCCTTGGGGGACACTTCAGTGTGCTCCAAATAATGGGGAATGGGAATTAGCCAGAGCACAAGCTGTAGCACTACGAGAGGCAGGGTAACCTAGCGAAATCTTTAAACCCAATTTTTAAGGGGTCAGGCCAAGCTAAAAACCAAGCAAAATTGTCTAATAAAATGATTTTATTGAGGGGAATTCACTCATGCATGCACACAAGATACACAGAATCACCCATTCACATAAGGGCTAGCTGAAAGAGAAAGGGAAGAAAAATTATAGAGAGGCTGAGGGATTTGGGGGGATATATCAGTGTCCTGGTGGGCTCTTCACAGTTGGGTTCCCTGGAAAATTCCAGCTTCTATTTAGGCCTATTGTCCACAGAAATGGTGTGTATTTGCCTAACAAATGACTCAAGTCTTACCTGAAGGAATTTTGGAGTTGACCTATGCTTCTCACATTTACAGTCAAAATTCTTTCCTTCACTTGGTTTGACCTCTCTGTCACCTTTGAGGTTTGAATTTGATATCAGAGGCAATAAAATGTGCTGCCAATTACATATGATGCCAATTAGGTATGGTGCCCATCCAAACCATACTGGTATTGGGGACTCCCAAAGCAGGGCCTTACACAGCCACTTCCAACCCATTAACAAGATCATCCCTGTTCGTTAGGATCAAATCTAAAAAAGTTGATCCCCTTATTGCTTCTTCTACCTTCTGGACAAAGAAACTGTTTGCAAGGCAAGTGAGGAATTTGTTGGACCTTATGCCCTTTGCAGAGTTTGACTTCCAACATGTATCAAGATAGCTGAAATCTCCCATTATTACTACATCTCTCCTTTTTGAATGTGTGATCATCTGCTCCAGGGAAACATCAAATCCTTAAGTTGTCTTAGGAGTCTGTAGTAAACCCCCACAATGACATTCCTAGTATTTCTCATCCCCTTAATTCTTACCCAGATGTTCTCAACCTGACTTCCTGGGTTTGAGTCATGGATCTATTCACAGATGTAAACATCCTTTACATATAAAGCTACAACTCCTCCTTTCTTGTTTGCTCTATTTCTCCAAAATAGGTGATATCCCCCAATTACTACATTCCAATCATGAGACTCATCCCGCTAACTGTCGATGATACCAATCATACCATATTTATTCTGTTGTTAAGAGTTCCAGTTTGTCGTGCTTATTTCCCATGCTCTGTGCATTGCTCTAGCACATCTGCCTTTCCTACAAGCCCCACTAGAGTTGCTTTTCCTACCACTGTTGGTCTCTAGTACTACTTGGCCTACTCTTTCTATAACATTTCCTGTTCTCCCCAGCACTTGCTGAACTCCTGCCCTGAATACTACTGTCTCCCTCTCCCCTCTCCCAGAACTCAGTTTAAAGCCCTCCTGATGAGATTTGCAAGATTCTTAGCAAAAACATTCCTACCAATAGCTGTGAGGTGCACCCCATCCTCTGCCAGAGACCATCTAAAAATGCAGACCATGGTCCAAGAAACCAAATCGTTCCCAGTGGCAACATCTGTGAAGCCAGTGGTTCACCTCCACTACTCTTCTCTCCCTTTGTGGGCTATGTCCTTCAAGAGGGAGGAGGGATGAAATGACAACCTGTGCGCCAAGGTCCTTCAGCTTCCTACCCATAACCTCATAATCCTTTGTGATATCCTGAAAGCAGTGCCATTGATTCCCATGTGAACCAAAAGTAAAGGGGTAGTGGTCAGTGGGCTT
Organism: Iguana delicatissima; assembly: GCA_948472985.1. Classification (NCBI taxonomy): domain Eukaryota; kingdom Metazoa; phylum Chordata; class Lepidosauria; order Squamata; family Iguanidae; genus Iguana; species Iguana delicatissima. The sequence goes on from CAOKZL010002179.1 coordinate 108,222, forward strand.
GACCAGTCTTGTCAGCTTCTTGGTTACATCATGAGTTTTGGCCCCCAGGAGACAGCACACCCCACGATTCATCCTGTCAAGTCTGCAAATTGTTGCTTCTGTTCCTTTCAGCATTCAGTCACCAACTAACACAACTCGTCTCCTCTGAGGCTTGGCAGGGGTTACTTGATGTGCGGGTTCTCTAAGGTTCACCTGGACATCTTCTTCAGGCTGACACTGTTGTCCTTGCTGCTGTTCCATTTCCTCATTAAAACTGTCTTCAAGCTGACACTGTTGCTCTTCTTGCTGTTCCATTTCCTCACTAATAAGAGAAAGAGTTTGGAATCAATTTTCAGCAATGTTCCTCCTCAGCAGTGTTCCCCATTGCTGGGGAATCCAAGGGAATCCAGGGGAATCTAGGAAATTATAAACCTCTTGGCTTAATTTCTATTATGCCTGAGATTGTGTGAAGTATGGGAGTCTTTTTGGCTGAAAAGTGGACATAAATATTCCAAATGAATAAATAAATAAGGTTAAGAGCGGGTTTCTTAAAGCTGGAGTGGGCAACTGTCAGGTCTAACTAAAGACCTTGAGTGGGGCAAAATCCCCTATGTTTTGTCCCTAAGGACCCCATGCAGTTTTGCCTCTCCATAGGACACTTTATGCCCAAGAAAGGTTTTCTTATTACAACAGGAAATGATGTAGAAGTCAACTTCCAGGTCACTTCCTATTTGACAAAAGGCCTCTTCTGCTCTTAAAACAGTCCAATGGAGGTATCTTGGCAAAATTGTTTTCGTAGCTTGAAGGGGTTGGATGCATATAGGGACAAAAAGTATTGTTTTGCAAAACGGTAGAAAAATTGGGAATGGGAGATGGGTCAAGAATTGGCCCTAGAGGCCACACTTTCCCCAACTTTCTTAACTAGTGGTTGCTCAATTGCTTTCTTGAAATATGAAGAGGTTCTAAATGATGCTACAGTCTTCTCACTAATGTTACTTGAAATCTATATGAAGCCTTCAAGTGCAATCACTGGGGTTTTAAAGCAAAGTTCCTCAAGCAGCTCTGTCTCCCAGCAACAGTTGAATTAGGTGTGGCTATGCAAAGCTCTGAGCAATCTTTGAACTCAGTTATTGGCCAAATGAGAGCAAACAAACTAATTCTGAAGGCTGATGAAACACAACCGATTCATGGGTGGTTTCTGTGGCCATTTCTGCACTACACTGTTATGGTGCTATTACTCCACTTTCAACATCCTATGGAATCCTGGGGTTTGCAGTTTAGGGAGGGGAATCTTTGGCCTCAGTAAACTACAAACTCCAGAATTCCATGGGATGTTGGAAGTGGAATAATAGCACTATAACAGTGTAGTGTGGAAATGGCCCATGTCTCCAAGATTGACTTGCTAGCTATTGTAGATAGAGTTGCAGTTCCTTTAAAAGACCAGTTTGTATGAGTTTGGAGATACTCTAGATACAAAGTTGCTGCTGGAGGTCCAAATTACTTTGGAATGCCTTTTCCCAGCTTTTTCTGGTATGACTCAGTAATTGCTTCCAGTGGTTCAGGCATTACTAATAATCTCAGGACTGGACTGATGCAATATAGTGTATGTGGGTCCTCCTTGAAGCCAATCTAAAATCCACAGTACTAGCAAGATACACTTTCTTAGTTGCTTCAAGACATCATTCTATAGTGGGGTTATCAGGTGAAATAAGAGACAGGTTACTTGTCCCTTTAATGACTGTGTAGAAGATGAGATTTCTGAAGGTGAAGTTTGCATAACAAGCAAACTTATCCTCCCTGGGAGAGGTTTTGCCCTTGAGGTACATTTTACCCTACCAGTGGTTCTAATTTTTGAGAATTTCTCTGGAGACCATCACTCTATTAGTTGAGTAATCCCTTCAGCCACTTCTTCGCTGAGTACCATTTTTGTTTGCTGCCTCCTGGACCACAGACTTCAAGACAGGTGCAGCATCACCCCATCTACAATCCCTTTGCTATATCCTCTCTCCATTTTTCACTTCTTTTCTTTTGCAATAGTTCTTGTGTGAGTGAGTGAGTGACTGTGTTGGTGCATGAGAACCTTTTCATTCAATAAAAATCATTTATTTGACACATTTGTCTGGGTTTTTTGGCTTGGCCTGACCTCATAAAAACTGGGTAAAAGACCCTGCTAGGATACCTTGCTCTCGTATCACTACCACTTGTGCTCCTTTAAGTTCTCCACCCTTCCTGACATGGAGCACATCGTGGTGTCCCCCAAGGGACACCCAGAAACCAAGGTAACAGATTGGTGGAGAATGCATGGGCAGCCCCAGCACACCTGGTTTGTGTGCTGACGTAGAGAAGGATCACTGAGAATTTGGGATTTTTAGGAATACGCGTTTATGTGAATCTGAGTGACTGAGCCACAGAACTATTCTACTGGGGCTATTCTATTGGGGTTGGGAGTCTGTTCCCCTTTCTATCTTGGTTTGTGTATGGCAGCCACCCCTATGTGATTACTAGCGGAGCAGTGAATCATGGCAGATCACAATAGCTGTACTCAAGCTGACCCGGGAATCTCTCCCTAACTTAGGGACTATCGTGGGTTGGCATCCTGAGTGCCAGGTGCTAGGCCAGTTTCAGCTCACACACACACACACACACACATACAGTAGAATAGGTATACACGACAATAGGGAAAAGCCAGAAATAAAAGCAGGAGGTGAATCCTGCAGAAATTGAAACAGGTGGTGAGCCCCGTAACAGCAGGAGCACAGGTGGTTGAATCCCAGACTGCCAGGAAGTTAGGTGTGGGTGGTGATTCCCTACCTAAATCAGGGTTTTTAGAAGTTTCCCTGAGGTAAAGGAAGGTGCCCCTCACTCAAAAAACTAACTTAGGGACGATTCAGTTTGGTTCCTTTTCCTCTTCCCATGCTGCTTGGCCAGGCGGCACTGAAAGTTCCGTTGAGTTCGTCCCTCCCCCTTCATTGCTAGGCAGAGTCCAGGTGAAGGTTTTCCCTCCACAGGATCAGGACAATCCTCCCAGTCCCTGAAGTGTACCCCTGTCCTTTTGCCCTAAGCTGTCGAGGAGGAAGGCCAGGCTTAGATCAGCAAAAAAACACTTTGGGCAGTTGTAGATTGGTTCCTAACCCTCTTTCGCAGAAAAGGTTCTGTAAGGTTTATCTCCCCAAGGGGTCCTGGTGCTCCTCCCCGTCACTACAGACCTGGTTCCACTTGTAGCTTGTAACTAAGGAAGGAAATTAGTAATAGATCTAAGGAAAATGATGCAGGAGAAGAAAATGCCAGGAAAGTTAGAGCACTGGGTCCTTAGAAAAGGGAAATGCCCCTGGAAAGACTCTAGCTTTCAAACACCAGATCCCTTCACCACCTTAAGGGAGGCTTACTCAAAAGCATGAACACAGAAGACCCATTTTGGATCTTTCAAAGACACTCTTGCATCGTGGGGGCTTTGGCTAGTTGCACAAGATGCCTCAAGCACTCTCGTGACTGCCATAGCCAAGAATGAGAAAATGTCAAAAGAAATTGCCCGGCTTCAAGCCGAGAATGAAACGAGCGGACAAAGTAACTTTTGCATTCGTCGCACAAACCACCAGCCAGAAATTGAGTGAAATGACCATCCAAACTCAAACATGGAAAGAATGGGCCAAATCCTTCGAAGAAGAGCTGGCCCAATCCAAAGCTGCTGCCAAATTCATGGCAAAACAATTTAGAGAACAACAAGAGCTAGTTAGTCATGCAGCATGTCACAAAAAGATCTCGAGAGGGAACACCAGACCTGCCAGGCAGTCATTTTTCTCTTCCCTTCCCTTCCCTTCCCTTCCCTTCCCTTCCCTTCCCTTCCCTTCCCTTCCCTTCCCTTCCCTTCTCTTCTCTTCCACTTGCTGCCCTTGAAGAAAAGCTGCCTGAGGACACAACCTCTGCCACTCTTTTAGTTGATTCCAAAGAACCCCTGAACATCCAGGAGCTCACTCAAAGGGCTGAGAGGCAGGCCCAAGAATTGGAGCAATTGAGGGCACAAAACAGCACCCTGCAAGCAGACAAATTGGCTTTTTCATTTGCTGTACAGGAAGCCCATGCCAAATTTGAGGAAGCCTCAGTGCAAATCCAAATACTTCAGAGTAGACTAGCCACTTGAGAGGAAGAACATGCCAAAACACAACATGCTAGCCAGACAAAACAACATGTTAGCCATGAGGATTGCAATAAGAAAATTGCAGAACCAACACAAAGATTACGGGGAAAAAAACCTGTCCTTTTAAGCCCCAAGACTCTGTACAAAAAGGGTTTGGGAGACCAGTATGACTGCAACCCTCCCAATTGCAGTCACAGCCAAAGCAAGGTTCCTTCTTCTTCCATACATCAGCACAATCACAGCTTTTCTTGGTCCAATTGCCATAAAAACCTGTTCACATAGTCCACTATAAGGTTATTTCCCCGGAGGAATCCAATGCCTAAAAGACCAGGCCCCACTCCAGCCAAGTGGCAGAAGTAGAAGCTCTGAAGGCTATCTTAGAGCATGAACCACTTGACTGCCCATTAGCCTGACACTGACTCAGATTGGAGTGCTAAAGCAGCCAGTGTGTGGCTTCCAATCTGGATCCAAAATGACTTAAAAACAGCAGATGGGAAACCCATAGCCCATCTGGATAAATGGGTTAGGATTGCTGCCCAAATTCAGGAAAGAACTGCCCCTACATGGGTTACTCATGTCCGAGGGCATCAAAAGAAGGGCATGGCTACAAGTATTTGGAAGAACCAGGCAGATGCTTTCGCCAGGGATGTGGCCTTGACGGACAATGGGGCCCCCATCGCTGCCATCAATGTCAATCCCAAACAGCTGTTGCTTCCACCCATGTTTGACTTGGGCACCCTTCAGAAGGGAAACCCAGAGATTGCCGAGCTGGCCTGGAATGGCTCTGATGAGTCTGGCCGCTTTAAGATAGAACAGGCAGACAGTGTGTTCTGGGCGATCGATGCCAGTGGCCAGTGCCATTAGATTGTGCCCAGAGACCTTAGGGACGACGTGATCCAGTTCATTCACGAGCAGGGACACCATGGACATGGAGTCACATTGGACTGAGTTAGGGAAACCGGTTGGTGGCCCCAGATGAAGCAAGATGTTAACCAGTGGGTTGACAATTGCTTATCTCGTGCCATGGTCAACGCTGACCCCACCGGACCCAAAGCTCCCATCCAGCATCAACCGATTGAGGGCCCCTGGACCCGAATCCAAATTGATTTCATAGGTTTGTTACCCTGCTTACTGGGGGTCCCGCGAGGGACTCCAAACATGCTCAAATATTAGTGGGGAAAATTAGCTCAGAGCACAAGTTTAGCAAAATGAGAGGCAAGGCAACGCAGCGGAATCTTTAAACCCAATGTTTATGGGGTCAGGCCACGTCAAGAAGTACACCAAAATATGAAATAATAACAGTGATTTTATTAAATACAGGCAAACAGTGTATGCAACACACTCACACAAGTAATTATCGAAAGTAAAGGTAGTAGCGGTATAGAGGGATTTTTGAGAGGGATTTGTTGGATTGGGTGATACTACATCTGTCTGAAGCCTGGGGTAGATCACAGCGGAGGTCCGTAATTGTGCAGTCTCGGACTGAGACTGAGGGGAAAGCTCGGCGGACGAAGCGGCAGCAAGGCAGGATGGAAGTTCAGACCGATCCAAGGAAGCTCTCGGAATTGGGGGGTTTTATAGGGAAAATATGACCGTAGGCTAGTCTGTACTTTGGGAGAGAACAATGAGGTTTGGGCGCGAGACAATGTCTCCGAAAGGTCAAAATTTAGCATGATTGAATTAAGTCCGAATTGATAATAGAATGGCCAGTATGCAGATGCAGCATGCTTGACAGTCCAGTATCTAGCTCATCAAGTTGCCTGCTTGGGGCAGGGAGTTCTTTGTATTAGCGTGCATCTTCAATGAGGTGTTTGTCTAAGGAGGTCTCCCAAAGTGAAGATCTGGCTGAGTCTGGCCTGTCTAGGTGGAGAAAGGAATGTTCAGCAATCAATGGCCATGCCTAGTTCTGTGCTTGTTCAGGGGCCTCACAAACACTTGGCCGAGGGTGGCATAAGAGGGCCGAATGGTGATATCAAAACAATATCTAATATCTTCCAAAGTAAGGCTAGTAAACGGTACAAACAGATCCTTTGCTAAATACACCTACAGGAATCAAGTACTGTTTGTCAGTAACTGACCCGTTTAGCAAATGGGTTGAGGCTTTTCCTTGTAGAGACAATGCAGCTAGCATAGCTGCGCGGCTGCTGTTCAACAATGTCTGGGTTCGCTGGGCGTGTCATGTGACCTTGACTCAGACATTGGAGTACATTTCACTGGGAAGGTGACCCAAGAGTTGTGCAAGGCATTGGGCATACGCCAGCGATTCCACATTGCGCATCACACGCAAAGCTCCAGGCAGATTGAACGTACCAACCATTCTTTGAAGGAGGCACTCCGGAAGGTTGTGCGCTCCTCGGGAAAGGATTGGGACACCAAGCTGCCATCATTCTGATGGCATTCAGAGGCACAGTGGCATCACATGGTTTTACGCCACACATGGTTATGACAGGACATAAAATGATGTTGCCAGAGGCCTTCTGAATCAACACTAGCCTCCCTTCAGATCTGGAACCGGTCATTCTGAACAATGAGTGGTTGAAGAATCTGATCAAGCATATAGGCCAGGTGCACAGGCAGGTTGCCGAACAGCTCGGCAAGAACCTGCAGAAAATGGATAAAAGGCTGGGATGGGTTCATTGTCTATGTCAGTGGGAAGAAGGGCAGCTGGTCCTGTATAGAAACTTCTATCGGGACAAGCACTGTCTTGCCGCTAAATGGGTGGGCCTGTCCCCATTGTTAAAAAGATTTCTCCAGCGGTCTACCAGGTCCGCATACCTAGAAAGAAGGGAGATTGCCTTAAGTTCTTCCACGTCTCCCAACTTAAAGAATGGAAAGGTCAGCCTGTTGATCCCGCATCGGTGGTCATCCCTGAGCTGGACGATCCAGGTGCCCAGAAGCCCAATGTGAGTCCAGTGATTTGTCAGACTTCCTTAGGTCACAAGGAAGTACTAGCCATTAATTTGTCTCCATTTACGAGGCCTTTGACAATGGTTAAATTAACATTGTCTGGACGGGATGGAGAGGAGTGGCAACCTCTCTGAATTCCCTATTATGTATATAGTTCCTGTGTGTATTAGTATGTGTATAGTTTAAGTATAGTTTAGTGATGGACTCCCGTATCTGTGTTCCCTACAGGGAGACGGGATGGGACTGTTCACGTGGATTGTGGTATGGTTTTCTTTGTTTAATTATGGCCTCGGAGCTTCTCCAGAATATACAACTCAATTAATCACTGATTGGCAGTATAATATACAGGCAGTGTGCTACTGGAATCCATACCTGGAGACAGAAGCCCTGCTACATAAGTCTCAGCTGTTGCCATGGTTCCAAAAACGATATCTATTTGAATTATTCACCCAGATTCAGGTACGCCCTGGAAACAGACTTAGTTCAGGTTTGAGGATGGCCATTGCAAACAACGACACCAAACTCTATACAGAAATGGCAACAACCACTGCTCCTCTGACCATTAAAATGGTCTGGAGCACCTACTGCAACACCTCACTGTTTATAATCAGGCTCACATATGACCATTGCCACCCGGCATGGGAATGGAAAACCTTTCTGTTCATATGCCAGAACATCACTCGCACTCCAACCAACTGCAAATTCTCCTGCAGGAAGACGTGGTGCCCTGATACCCTAGTCCACGCTCCCCCTTCCGATAGCTTCCCTGCCATGTATGTAGGTAGCTCTGTAGTCTGCAAAGATATTGAGATGGTCACATACTCTGATGTTCAACCCATTGTAACCACCACAGTCCTAAATTTCACTGTGGTAAACATTTCGAAGGTTATTCCTGCCTGCCAGCCATATCTAAAATTAGCTTAGACACAGTGGGAGCACTGGGAAAAGTGGTGGCTATTGTTTTCCCACCCACACACTCGCCCTAATCGAAGTGTCCTTGAGACAGTCTTATGAGGTCTAGGAACTGGCGGCGCAATACTTAATGAAATGGACAATGAGGTATTGTCAAACAAATTAGGCATGGTTGGCTCAAAGACAAAAGAAATTGGTGTGTCCTCCGCCGCTGGCTTAACCAACCTGGCTAGAGGATTGGATTTAATCAGACAGTGGGTTGGCCCAGAGAGAGAAATAATATCTGACCTTGCTCGTGTCTTAAAAACCACGACACATAACATGTCAGTTGCCATTCAGTGTACGCAGCTGCAAAGCAACATGATCACCTTTGCTGCTCAGGTGATCCAGGCCAGCCTCATGGGATTAATACACCCTGAGATCCTGAGTCTGTTAAGAGATCGCTACCCGGAATATTTGGAACACCCTGCTGCATTGGCACAGATACGATGCGCCACTTGGAAGAGCCTAACTCTCACGGTGGAAGTCATACATGAGAGGATTCTGGATCTGGTAATTCTACATCCATTATCCCACCTAGGACTCCCCTTGATAGCAGCCAACGCCACTCTCCTACCCCGACAAATGTACCATTGGTCCAACGGTACACACTCTTTTGATTTATTTGGTTGTTTATTTCATCACCATTGGATTCAGTGCTTTCGCAACATAGACAGCTTCAGCCATGATAATGTCTCTGAATATTTTGTAGTACCTGTCAATTATACAGTCATGGCCCAAATTAACAGTGAGTGCTTTTGTTTAAGAACCCCGTGTTCAAATGTGACTGTACTGCCTAGTGGTGCAACCGTAAGCATCAACCGCACCGCTGGCAACCCTTGCTTTTGTTCTCAGCATGTCCAGGATTGTTTGGGTAAAAACTTCTATCTCCGGCAGGAGATAAGAGATTATATTTTGGAAAATGGATACGTGCCTGCGGAGTCCGAACTAGTCGGATTCCACCTTGAATATGAGATCTCCGTGTCTACATGGCTACGGAATCTCACCCACCTGGCACAGAGAGTACTGGAGATTTCTCACTCCCTCCACCAGATTGGCTTGACAGTTAATCACTCAGCCAAGGTAATCATTGAATCGTCTGAAGAATTGGAAGCAGCTTCACAACAATCCTGGTGGGACACCTTCACTTGGTCGTCCACGGGGCAAGCGATTGCCCACTTCGCCTTGCACCCTTTAATTATATTAGTTGTATTTCAGGCCATACTTGCCTTATGCTTAATTGGCCTTGCACTGTGGGTCAAGAAACAGATTTTCCAGCTTCAAGCTAGCTGGTTTTATTGAGAGCTCCGTGGCTCATATTTGTAAATAGTTTATTGTTAGTGTGAATTGTTTTGATTGTGAAGTCCCACGTGGTTTCAAAAGCCTATCCGAAGGCGACCAACCTTCAGGCCTGCCTTGGAGTCCGGCTTTTTATAAGGTAGGGAAGTTGCTCACTCAGAACCTACATTGAGCCATCAGTACCATACTTGCAGCAGCCCAAGCCCTCATTAATACATCATCAGCCCAGCTCTGGGTCTGAGCGATCGGGGGGACCCTGTTCGGGGATGACTTTGGCTATTAGTCTGCTAACTGAAAGCTGATCTTGTTCTGGGATGACTTCGGCTAACCCAGCCTCGGGACGAGCGTGCTAGCGGAAACTTCATAACCCAAGTTCCTTTCATGATGCTGGGATGTTATACCTTGCTGAAGGACCGATGGATGGATGCAGGTTCCGAATCAGCAGCCTCGCTACCTGAATAGGCCCTGCTAAGGTCAATACAGCATGGTATAAACAACCGGAAGGTCCCGAGGGAATAGCCCTGTGCACAACCTGTAAGATTCAGGCATAGAAGCATTTAAATCAACAAGAAGATAGCCATAAGGCTTTAGAGTAGCATCATTAAAGGCTTCCAGAAAGAATGCAGCATTTCAGGGGTACATTTGGTGTGCCAGAGTAGCTATTTGTAATTTATCTCTAGGATTTTTAGAAAGCACCATATATTTAGTGTTCAAACTAATGGTTCTGCTCTGCTTCCTGTGGCAAAATACATTCTGAACAATGTACATGATATTTAAATTTCTATGATGCACATATTTAGTAAAAGCCGTCTGAATTTCATCGCTGTAACATGCTGCTTCCATAAGGTCATCCAGGATTGCTTGGTTAATTTTATCACGGGGGAATAAAACATCATCATCAAGGATAGGGGGTAAACCTTCAACGAAGCGTATAAAAGAAAACTTAGATAGAAGTTCTTTATACAAGGGCTGCCAGCAACTGTAGAACCACATAATATTCTCAGGCATGACAGAGAACACAATATCCGCATTTTGCAGCACACTTTTTATAAAGTAGCTTTTCCCACAATTACTAGGATCTGCAAGAATAACTGAGAATGGATGTTTCCAGCGAGCATTCATATTTCAATAGCTGTAGGGCAACATGTAAAAATTGTCCACAATCACTCGTTTGTCATAAACAACTCTCTGCGTCTTTTTAAGAGTCTTGGTTGCTATGAGAAACTGCCCCTTGTTCCTAATGATGCCCTGCTGCTGCACCACTATCTCACGACAGTCCCGCTCTGAGGTATATGCAAAAACCAAATCTTTAAGACTGTCAAAGTGTATCTTCTGGCTGTTTGTGATGTTCAGACTGATTCCCTTTACTTTCATGCACACTGAGCTGTCACTGACATGATAAGCATAGCTTTTAGGACCAGACATCACGTATTCTGTAATATGCTGATGTGAAGGGATTTCACTTGTGAGGTCTCCTAAATAATCCCCTAAATCCCCTAAATCCCACTCACCTTCCCTGCTCACGAATACTACAGAATCTGTGTCATGATACAGGCATCTCTCTCCAAGTATCTAGCAAGTTGTAGAGCTCTAGACGAGTGTAAGCTGTGGTAAAGGCTGCTATGAACACATTGGTGTTACAGGGTGGCACTAACCTCTCTTTGCTGTGCCTCCAAGATGAAATCATCAACGAAATCATAAGAGGATACATCACATTCATCAGAAAACACAAGTTGAAAGAGATAGTCAAGGTTTCTTACAATTTCAGGGTTAGGCAGATTGATTCTCCGAGCAAATTTACCCTACAGGGAATTTAGAAACAGCTTAGCTATTTGTCGCTTTGCGGGATTCCAGCCTATCTCTCTGGGATCTAATACTCCCTCCTTTTCATAGTAAGAACGTATGTATTTCTTTTTGTCCACATCAGTTACACACCACTCAGGATAACCCGAGGCCTCTTGTTTACAGCCCAGATGCATTTTAATGTAGTTTGAAAACAGCATGTCAGACTGCTTCTCAAAGTATCACACTTCATAAATTTTCATGAGCCTATACCTTTTTTGAGTGCCAAATCCAACTCCACGGTGCACCATGTCCCCTCCAGAGCTCTTTCCTCATCACTGTGGGAGCACAGCACTTGCTGTCTGTTTTCTGCGCATGTGTGGCACAAAGGAAACATCAACTTTTCACCCACCTTAACAGGAAGGACAGGAAAGAAAAGTTTATAAAGAGGAAGGAGCTTTACTTTAGCCAGGCCAAAATAATTTCCAAACTCTTCAAATCCTGTATGAATAATTTCTGGATGGCCCAAGGGGTACAATTTTGTTTTGTTGACAAAAGGGTACAGGCTGGTGAAATCATAATGGGGGATCTGTTCCTCTAGCTGTGGCTTGTCATACAGACAGACAGCATTAGTGCACCCTCCAAAGAGTGCGTCTCTTGGAAATAGAGGCTCTAGAAATTGAGCCTCTGCAAGAAAACCCTGCAGGGGTACTTCTGTTGTGAGCATATGTGTCCACTCATGCTCCCAAATAGATCTCACCTCAAATCCATGTGATTTCAAGAACTGAGTCTTCCTTTGAGTACTGTTGTACAGATATTCACAAGAAGTTCCTGTCGTTGGATTGTGATCAGACATGTTGTAGCAGAGAGGACAGCCAAGTCAATAGCAGCCATTAAATTCAAAGGCCACTTTCTTATTAACTATGACAGTGTAACTGTCCAGAAAATAAGAACCAATCTTGACTCACCACCTTTTAAAGCATGATGGATCTGAATATTTTCACTGTGTTCTGTGTATGACAACCAGTGGATTGAAGTGGTGGGAAATCCTTTAAACTGCTGGTGGTGATCATCCACAGGAGGAATTGCTATCATCAGTGATTGTAAAAAACAAAACCTGTACATTTGCAAGCAACCCCCTGCTAAAGTGATACTCTGAAAGGGAGCTATACCAACCATTCTGCTTTTGATTTTTCCGCTGTTATCAATGAAGGTGTAGGGTCTTTTGGTCATTCCTATGTTCTCATGTCTATATTTGGTGCATGCTTTTTCCAGAATTTTAACATCCTGCTTACAATAGTATGCCAATTCTTCTTGTAAATTGAATGTCTTCTTCTTCTTCTTCTCATACCATTTGAAAAATTCTGACCTTTCCTTGTTCATCACTGAATCAACACCATAAAATTTGGGGTCTGGCATGGGACCTACATAATCTTGATTTTTAGTAGTGTTGAAAAAATGAGGAAAATATCCTTTTGCATCCTCAAATCCCCATGGCTTTGGGAAGCTTAGAGAGTGCCATAGGGAGATGATTAAGGGAATCAATAAATTTTATTTTTAGATCTTTCACGATAACAGCCATCAGCTTTCCCCCTTGAGTAATTAACTGGGAGTCAAACTTGATGAGTTCCCTGAAAATAAAGTAAGCGTCATAGCCTTTGGCATTGTGGGCTATGAATGTACTTTCTGCAAATGCTCCGATTGAAGTGAACGTACATACAAAGTCTGAAAGACATTTGGGGCCTGAAAAAGTCCACTGTTTCCCTGCTTTTGACCACAATTTTGAGTTTGAAATTCAGGATGGGTTTTCTCCTTAAAGGCACAGGCATAAATATAGTTGGGGATGTGGATTCCTGTTTCTTGAGTACACTCAATGTCATAAAAATATATTTGGAACTCACTTTTCCTTCTTCAATATTTTGTATAGAGCAGAAGTGGGGTTTTTCAACATCAATGTGGTCCTTACACGCCTTGCACAGTCTCCCTGCATATTGTGTCTTGTGATCTGATCCCACATAGGAGTAACAACCTCTACACCATTATCTAGGATGGCAGAATATTTCTTGGTCCAGTGCTAATTGGAAATGTCTGTGCAAGCATTCCTGTGATCTACACAGAGTGTTACAAATATCACAGGATTGTGGTTGTGAGTTGTCAAGCTTATACTCAGTACTCTTACATGCATTGCACATGTACAGGCAGGTATGGGTGTGAGAAAAAAAGGACATGGCATAACTTACATTAATTTCTGCTGCCAAACAACCTTTGTGCACTGGTCACCCCATAAAAATGGAACTCATGTAGAAACATGAAATAAGTTTTAGCATATCTAATTTCTTGGGTCTGAAAAACAGCCCAATCCTTAGTCATCCACCAAACCACATGAAGGTTAACTTTTAAATGATTTTCAATAAGAGGAATATCAACAAATCCATCCATTCTTTGACCGCTCCATCCTAGATCACGGTGCTGTTTTCTAGCATTCTCTAGCACCTCATGATCTGGTGGTTACCCAGAGGCCATTAAGATTAACAACCCCGCGGCAAAACAGAGACTGTGGTGTTCATGATTGAAATCTATTAAAAACTTTATTTTCTTTTTTACAATCTCACTATGAAGGGGTTAAATCCAATGCCACTTGAATAGGAAAAATAAGCGAATTGAATTGTGTCGCTGAGTGAAACAGCAGATGTCTTTGTTTTATCTGGAATTTTAGGAATGGCCTTGCAACACTCACTCAGGCGTCTGGGAACTAAGAGGGAGTCAACATACTCCCTGCTATCTCATTTTGGCCACAAAAATGAGAGCTGCTGCCACATGCATCATTTTGTATCATTTTCTAACTAACTCTTCGTTCTCTTCTGTGCAAGTTAATGATGTAATGGGAAAGTTAACCAAAGGATCTTCTCTTCTGTGATAGGCTGGCTAAAATGAATGATTGATTGATGACATAGAAGACCAAAGGTATATAGTGATGCTACCTCAATTAATTGGCACGACAATTCCTGAATATTTGTCATCCTTGCGCAAGTAATTGTTAACAATAAAAATGGCTTTTTTGATTTTTCCCTGGAAACCTGGTCTTCGTCTCTTTTCTGGCCACAACATTTCTGGTGCGTTGGCCGGGAAACGGGGGAAGGGGCTATTCTGTCCACCTTGACGGACGTTTGGACGTTGGGGATTGCGGCCCCCTCCGACAAAACCCAGGGCGCCCTCGACCTTTTGTTGAAGAGGTTTGGTTGGGGGAGTGGTGGCGTCCCTGGCGACAACGATCCAGTCAACGGACTGGAACAGCTGGAAACCAAGCCTCCCATGGCCCTCTGGTGAGTAGACCCCCCTCATGTTTGGGAGGGGGAAGGGGGAACTGATCACTCCCCGAGTTTTGGCCAAGTACCTCTCAGCAGTGGAGAGCGAAACCCAGAAAACTCTTGGTAAGGCGGAATAATAAATGAGACGTCTCAGTTGTGGTTTAATGGGCCTGGTGGGAGGTTGTTCGTCTGAATGAAAGAAGTGTGTATGATTTGAGTGAATATTGCAGTTCCTACGTCCATGCTGTTGATAGTCCAGATGGCTAGGTCAATATTAGAGTGACTGGAGTCAAAACCCCTTTGTGTGGGCTCACGGGACCCCCTTCACCCGTGCGTCAATCCCATTCCCATTGTGTCTTGTCTGGAACTTGGGAGGAAATGGGAGGGGAGAGAGCTGGCAGACTCCTCTGGGCTGTATGTTAAAGAATTTTAAAGGAGGATTTAGTGGAAACTTTACTATTGCTGCTGTAGTGTGGGGAAAAAATGGTTTGTTTCCTCTCTAGTTGTCTCTCGGCGTTTGAAGCCATTTCCTGAAGCCCCTCCTCCTTGGGCTCTCTGTTGTTTTAAGCCAGAAGTTAACTCAGCCAGAGGCTGGGAAATGGCAGAAATTAAGTCAGTGCAAAACCTCAGGAGTTAATGAGAAATAGTAAGGAAGCAATGCAGAATCTCATTGTCTTCTCTAAGTGTAAGAGGAAAGAAAAGAAAAGCCTGATTTTGCAATTCAGGCAGTGGGGGCAACTCGTTTCAGCCTGACAGAAAGTAAGGCGTTTTCCAGGACCAAGTCTGACCCCTTTAATGGAGATTTAATGGGCCGGCAATTAACAGTCAAAGGGTTTCAAGGAAGAGCGAGGAAAGGCTAGCTCTTATAAATGGTTGCCGACTCAGAATAGGAGAAGGGAGGCTTGATTTTGAATAATGAGAGTCATGCCAGGAGTTGGAAAAGATTCTCCTCTAGTACTTTTGCAACAGGGCTCAGCTCCTGTTGTTTAAAAGCTGCATCTGAAAAGGAAAGGAAAAGAGAGGAATTCTCCCTCGCCCCTCCCTGTTGAAAGAGGAAAGAAAAACAAACCTGACAGCCTGGAGACCGTAACACTGAAAGGGAGGGGGACAGGCAGCTTCTCCCCCTTTAATGATAGAAGCAAAGTCTGGTTTCATAGTAAATTCTCTCATGTCTCAGAAAAGGGAGAAAGGAGACTTCACTGGATATTTAATGAGCTGTCAGTTTGCAAATTCCCATCCATTCACCATCACTTAAGGCTGTGTATGAAGTGGTTGTACAAGACTCTGAGGAAATTTGGAAGAGGTCCCATAATTTTAGATAGTCCCCCTGAGGAACCAGACCCCCGCCATATGTTCCAGCAATTTACAACCAGGAGGCACAGGCTACCAGCGGGGTCAGAGTTATTAATATACACCCTTCATCATATCAGACCTACTAAGTTGGAAGACACACTATGCAACTTATACGGAAAAGCCACAAGAAAAATAGAACTTTGCTCCAGTATCATGGCCTCACATGTCTCTAACTGGCAGGATTGTCAATAGTTGCTTTTGACCTTGTTCGCCACTGAGGAGTGGAGGAGAATAAATTCAACATGAGGAACGGCGAGCCAGAAACAGGAGGGCACCAGAGGAGAATCCCGAGCAATGGATGAGAGGCAGAGTTCCCCTAGCTGATCCAGGGTGGGATCCAAATAATCCTGACCAGATGAATATTGTTACTGATTATTAAGCCCCTTTAGTGGAAGCAATGAGAAAAGGGGGAAGTTTAGGAATGACTGACTTTGACTTTTGGCTTTCCCCTTTGACATGGAAAAGCTGCAAAACTCTATCTGACAATAAGTTTTTGGAGAAGCAGTTGACATAGGAATCTTGAACACATGGGAATTGTAGTACCTGAATAAATTTCCCCCAAGGACCCTTGGGAATTCCAATGCAAAAGAACAGAGAAGTAGAGCCCCCACAGAGGCTTTGAAGCTGCAGCCGCAGCTTGTTAGGAGAAAGCCACGCTTCACCGCCACCGGTTCCTTTACTCAGGTGCCAGCATGCCTGTTTGCCTGTCCTTCCCCTGAGGAGATAGATGGGGAGGGGAGCAATAATACCAGCAATAAGGAGTGAGAGCTGCTGCCAGCATTAGTATGTGTGGCAGATAGGGAGAAGGGAGAAGAGGCTTCCTGGAGGAGAAGCGATGGCCATGGCAGCAGCCCCCCCCCCGCTGAGGCGCCGGCCAAGGAGGCCAGGCAGGTGACGGGGGGAGAATGGAAGAGGCTGAGAGGATGCAGCCGAGGCTGGGAGAGACAGAGAGGGAATACCCCCCTCCCTTCCTTAGTTCGTTTGATGTTTGGAATTTTAGAACCGGGCGGAAGAGGAAATAAAATGCAGCAGAGCCAAGCGGCTGACAGAAAAAGCTAGCAGGGCAGCCAAAAGTCCAGGAGCTGCAAGGGGCTGAAGAGGGCAAAGAGGAGCAGCTCAGCAGCCTACGGCCATACCACCCTGAGCACGCCCGATCTCGTCTGATTTTGGAAGCTAAGCAGGGTCGGGCCTGGTTAGTACTGGGATGGGAGACCGCCTGTGAATACTGGGAGCTGTGAGTTTTTGTAAAATCCAAAATAAGGTAGAGGTCAGAAGATGAGAAGGTGGTAGGAGACCCCAGAAGAGGAAAAGGGTCTCTGGGAGTGTGCCAATGTGCCCAGTGTGGGCAGAAGAGGCATAGGCGAGAAAATCTGGACAGATGGTGAAGACAGTCAGAGAAGGATGTGGATATGGATGTGGATATGTGGTGGATGTGGAAGAGGACAACAGAATAGATGGTCCAACTGGCATATGCAGGGACCAAGTGAGAGGTGATGTATGGTGAGAATCCTTTTGTGGAAGACGACAGCAGAACTCCATGAACAATGTCAGTGGTCAGCAGTTAAGAGGAAAAGTTTTGTTCCTCGCCCCAAGGGCTCGGAGTTGTGACGTTCTGGTGAGAAACGTTGGCAGCGGAAGTATGGAGAATACGGGAAAGGGCCGAGTCAGAACTGCAAAGTAGCGCCCCCTCACCAGTTCCCGATAAGGTGGAAACTGGAAAGGCTCCCTGGCGCAGTCCCAGCAGGATGGAGGAGGTGATGGAGCACCCCTACGAGCAAGCTGGGAGAAGAGGTGACTGCGCACCTCTGAGTTGGGAGTGAGAAAATAAGGGAGCATTTCTGAAAGGCGATAGAGCGCCTCTCCAGTTTGGAAGTGGAATTGCAGTTAAGGGACTCTGGCTGAAGAAGGCAGAGGAGAAGGAAAAGAGAGATGCAAGCTGTGAGACAGCTAACAGACCGACAACAGCCCTGAAAAAGCCCACACATCATACAGGCTCAAATAACAGACCTGCGCACCTGCAGTCCTCAGAACTCAGGAGAAGTGGAGGAGATGGGATCAAAGTCCTGAAGACACAGTAGTTCAATGTGTATGGCCCAGATAACAGCCCTGGCTATGTTTTTTGGACTGGATGCCAGCACAGGGCAAGTGGCATGATATCACAATTCATCTTCTTAGCCCATTTTATAGAAACCTCTCACTCTCATTCCATGTGCAGCCCACAACAGAGAAACCAGGAGTGTTTTTGTTTTTTTTGTTTTTCCCAGAGCCCCATTATGATGGGGAAGAAGATGCAGTACACACACCTCACAGAGTCATAAAGTTGTCACCTTTCAGCAAAAGCCCTTTTGGATGGATTAAGGGAACATAACTCTACAGGAAAGAGTTAGTGCGTTAGGGAAAGCTCTGAGTACGACAAGGGAGGAAATGTTAAAACAGGGGCTTCTTTCCCGGGCTTCTCTCCCTACAAGCACAGGCACACCCTCTAAAACCAGGAGACATGGGTGAAGGATTGGGGCAACCTGGACATGGGTGGAGGAGACATATCAGGTAGTAGTGACAACCCCCACTGTGGTAAAGGTGGCCAGGATGCTAAACTCGGGACTCATGCATCATTCTATGCATGATCAGATCTTGAATGTGGAAAAATACAATACATTGAGGCAGGTATAGGAGGGACAGGAAGTCTGGTTTGCCTATTTTATCACTAGGGATTGGAAAGTATGTGTATATGGCAAACAGGCATGCCCAGGGAAATGTTTCAATGTTAACTTCTTTTCAGTTACAGCATTAGTTTTATTGAGTTGTGTGAGAAAAGGGGGGTTGGTCCTCCATAGTCAGTGCTGGAAAGCAATCAGTTTTTACAATGGTAAATAGGTATATGGTTCATCTTCTGGGATGAAATGATTTGGCCACTGAGGGAATCACTTTTCACTCAGTGCACAAATTGATATAGTTTGGCTGGCCAAGAATGAAAAGGATTCACAATAAAGGCAACAGGAGGGAATTGGTTTTCATGTAAGGCAGATGCGTTGTTGGCTGTCAGCCCAGCATGAAATAGGTTTAGACTATCTCTTCAGTTGTGAAGGGGTACTCAGTATTTTGGTTAAATACAACCTGTTGTCATCATGTAAATGAGTTGAATGCAAAAAGGGAAAATGCATTTTGAAGTGTACAATATTAGAAAATCATTCTAGTGGCATGTGGACATAAATATTGGGTTCCCTAAGTAAGTATGGGTAAAGGCACTGTATGCAGAAGTACTTTGTATTAACATAATGGCTTTCCTAAATCTGCCTGTCTTTACTCTACGTGTTAAAGTGTTTCCTAATCTGTAATGCTCAAGTCAAAGCTATTGTGTATGCCTAACTGGTGGTTACAGAAAAGGGGGGTCAGAAGAATTCTGGGCTAGATGATACAACTGGCACTCCGGAGGCTGCCAGGCGTCGTACATCAGACCCAGCAACTGCTGAGGAATAGAATATTGGGGCTAGATTTCTGCTGGGGTTACACCAGGAAGCTAACCTCTCTACGCACAAATCAGACCCCCTCCGTTATTGGGAACAGTGTGTAATGTGTGTTGGTGAATCCTAATGCTGCTATGTAGTTTGCTGTTATATATTACTTGTGCTATAAGGAAGTAGGAAATAGTACATGCTTGAAATTGCAAAGTTTTGAATTTAGCATGAAGGGGGGAATGAAGGGGTTAAATCCAATGCCACTTGAATAGGAAAAATAAGCGAATTGAATTGTGTCTCTGAGTGAAACAGCAGATGTCTTTGTCTTATCTCGAATTTTAGGAACGGCCTTGCAACACTCACTCAGGCGTCTGGGAACTAAGAGGGAGTCAACATACTCCCTGCTATCTCATTTTGGCCACATGCATCATTTTGTATCATTTTCTAACTAACTCTTTGTTCTCTTCTGTGCAAGTTAATGATGTAATGGGAAAGTTAACCAAAGGATTTTCTCTTCTGTGATAGGCTGGCTAAAATGAATGATTGATTGATGACATAGAAGACCAAAGGTATATAGTGATGCTACCTCAATTAATTGGCACAACAATTCCTGAATATTTGTCGTCCTTGTGCAAGTAATTGTTAACAATAAAAATGGCTTTTTTGATTTTTCCCTGGAAACCTGGTCTTCGTCTCTTTTCTGGCCACAACAACTAGATAGAATGGCTTTTAATGTTCGGCAGGTGTGTTATCACCGTGAACTGGCCTGGTTTCAGTAGAAATTAGATATCATTTTGATATCACAATTCGGCCACATTTTGCCACCCTCAGCCAAGTGTTTGTGAGGCCCCCGAACAATCCCTCTTAAAATCCCGCTATACCTCTAACACCTTTATTTTCTATAGTACTTGTGTGAGTGTGTTGCATACACTGTTTGCCTGTATTTAATAAAATCACAGTTAATTTCATATTTTGGTGTGCTTCTTGACTCAGCCTGACCCCGTATACATAGGATTGCAAGGTCCTGCAAAGTTACCCTGCCTCTTGCTAGCTTAAGTGAGTGCTCCAGTTAATTTCCCCATCTTTGCGTTATTTGTGTTTTGGTTATTTGGGCGCCCCTCCCGGGACCCCCTCAGCAAACAGGGTAACACCTCTTGGGGAGTGAATAATGGTAACCACAAGGCATGCATCTGTACACATCTCTGCTTTACTCTGCATGAGACTTTCTACATGATTTAGAAATTCTTCAGCATTAAACTCATCTTTTGATTCTTCTGACTAAAAAAAGTGGGCTGCTTAATCTGCCACCTTCCAATCTCAAGGGGCACATCTCCACTTTGAATATTTTTTGACATTGTCGAGAAACCCTTTGTATGGCTCATCCCATGCATGCACACCCTTTGACAAAGGGAATAAATTGTTCTAAATCTCTAAATCAATTTTCTTCACCAATTACTTTTGCACTATGGGCATGAGGGGGCCAAATTCCAAAACAAAAACTCTCTCAGTGATAATGGGTAATGGCTGCTCTTCGTTTTCCCTTTGGGGGGCTTTGAGAAACTGTTCCTGCAGAGCAGGGATCTCTTCCTTTGGGGAGGGCCTCTTCCTCCAGAGGAAAAATCCCCTGTTGATGGGAGGGGGCCCTTTGGGAGCTACATCATATTCCAGAGAAAATCGGCTCAAGATGGGAAAAGGGGGGGTTTTGGGTCGCCTTGCACAGCTGCAGGACCGACGGCCGGCTGGGGTTTTTTTTCCCCCCTTTTGGGGGAAAAGAAGGGGGGGAAATTTTCCCCTTTGGAAAAGGGAATTGTGGGGCTCTTTTTTACCAAAATTTGCATTTCCCCCCCAAAAAGACTGGGAAAAGGGGAATGGGAAAAGGGGATGGTTTGATGGTCGGGAGCTACCGGAGCCTGAGCTGCCACCGCGAAGCGGTAATGGCTGTGCCAGAGATTTTTAACAAATAGAGGGTTTAAAAACATTTTAAGTTGAAATTTTCCCCTGCGGGAAACCAAGGTATAGAAGTGCGCCCTTCTCAAAGGAACCCCTTTGAAGAAGAAAGGTTGGAATATTAGGAGAAGGTGGTTGTTTCACAATTTTGGGTAAATCTTTTAAAAAGGAGTATCGTATTACAAGGACACTTTAAGAACACTTTAAGAAATCTATTTTAAAAATTGCCCCCAAAGTTGAACTTTTCAAATTGGTAATCCAAATTCCGAATGATGAGATTTTAAATAGTTTAAATTGTTTTGGGGAATCCTTTCTACTTAAAAATTTTAATTGAAGCGCGACGGGAATAACTGCGAGAGACTAAACGGGACTGAATGGAATGGGATTGTTTCTATTTTAAAGTGTTTAGTAAACAAAGGTGAACAAAGTACTCTCTCTTATAAAGCTCATTGTAATAGAACGTGGAATAAATTTTGATGCTGATGAACTGATGAACTGAAGCTGGAATTTTTGGTAATTAAAAGGGGGGAATGAGTTGGAGCGGGAAAAGGGGAAAGGGGGGAAACAATAAATCACTGAAGGTTGAAAGGAAAAAGAAAAAAGGTGGAAGAAAGTGAAGTGAAAGTCGCTGAGAGTTAGTGAAAGTTGGATAAAGGGGATCGGTGGAAACGTTGGAAAGTCGGGGAAAAGTGACATGAGAGAAGTTGGAGGAGAAGAACGGAAGCTGAAGGTGTTAGAACGAAGTGGAGAGAAGGGCGGGAATTTTATATTGGCTGTTTGTTTATTATATTGTTGGAATTAATTTATATGATGATATTTAATTTCTATTTAATTATAAGGGATGTGTTATTAACTTGAAATTTTTGGTGGGATTGTTATACAATATAACAATATAAAAAAAGGTTAAAAAAAAGAAAAAAGGGGAATACAGCCTGGGTGGGGATTGTAAATAGAGGGAGAAAGTATAATAAGTGGGAGGTGATTTCAAGGACATAATTTAATTGTTTATGTAATTGCTCTAAGCTGCGGTTGAAAAGGTTTAGGAGATAGGGAAAAAAGGGTAATTTTAAGTAAATACATAGCAATTGGTAATAATTTTTAAGTTATAGCACCATCTACTTGTCTTTTAGATAGTGGCTGGGGGGGGGTTTTCCCCCTTTCCCTTTTTGGGTATAGAGATTTATAAATTTAAAAAAAAAAGGGGTTTTTGGATAGTAATTGGGTCTATTTTCCCCCCCTTTTTTTGGGGAAAGGGGGTTTTATAAATTAAAAGAATTTAAGTATATAAGTATTTAAGGGTTTAAAGCAGGATTTTGGGTTTAAGAAATAATTTAATAAAAATAATTTAACAATTTAATTTTTAAATTTTATTTTGACTAAATTGATTTGGGTTTTTAAAAATTTAATTTAAATTTAACTTTTTGGGTCATTTAACTGAGATAAATTTAGATTATTTTTAGGTTTAAATTTGGTGGAATTTTTTAATTTTTTTAATGGATAGACTAGACATAATTAAGCTAGGTAAAAAAAATTTTAAAATTAAAAAAATTTTAAAATAAATAAACAAGTAAAAAAATTGGGAATATAAAATTTTAAAACTCAGAATTTAAATCGAATAAAAGAATATAGCGTGTTAGGTTTTGTAAGAAGATGGCAAAAAGAAGAAGGGTTGTACAAACTCAGCTTCAGATGGTCCAACGCAAAGAAGAGCCTCGGAGATTTCCCCTTGGGTCTCCTTTTTGAGGAAGTCAAAAAGTTTTAGACTGGATATGCGAGCAGAAATGAAAGAACTTACAACCGAAGTTAAAAGAGAGGTTAAAAAAATTTGAAGAAGAAGTTAGAGAGTATTCCCTTTTAAATTGGAAAATGTAACAAAAGGATCTTGGCACACAAACAAGAATTTTGATAAATACAAAAAAGGGGGAAAAGGTGCAAAAGGGGAACTGATGATTTGATGGTGCTATTAAAAAAGTGGGAAGGCAAATTTTTATAGAAATTAGATAAAAAAAAATTGTGTTAAAATTAGAGGTCTTGAGGAAGTAGATGAGGGAAAATTTTTATAAAAGGGGGGTTTCCCACTATTAAAAAAATTTTTTGGCTGGTAAAATGGAAGAATGGATTTTCGAAATTGATGGGTTTTTGAATTAAACCAAAAAATTAAAAAAAGGGGAATTTCCAAGGGACATTCTTATTTATTTGGTTGGGGAGATTTGGGGGGTTTGGGATAATCCGCAAAGTTACAGGGGAAAAAATTTGGATAATGATGGACCCAAATTGAAGATTTTTAAGGATGTGCCATAGAAAATTTAAAAAAAAAGAAAAGACTATGCCTTTTTAACCCCAAAGGGGGAAGAAAAAAGAAATACGTATTTTTGGGGAAAATTTGAAGGGGTTATATTATTAAAACCCAAAAAAAGGTTTATGTTTTTAATAAATTTTCAAGGCCGATAAATTTTTTAAGAAATTAAAGAAGAAAAGAAAAAACCGGTTATCAAGGGGTTAAAGTAAGTAAAGGGGAAAAGGAGAGAAGAGAAGAGAAAAAAATTTACCAAGGAGGAAAAGGAAGAACAAAAATTAAAAGTGGGGGGGAAGACCAAAAATAAAGGGAAATTTTTGGAACAAAAACAATTAGAAATAGGAAAAAAACAACTAGAACAAAGGGAAAAAAAACGGGAAGGAAGTGGATAAGGAACAAGGACGGGGAAGAAGTTAGCAAGAAGAACAGGAGGGGGGCCTTGAAGAAATTTCACTGGAGTAAAGAGGAACTAGAATAAAAGGGTTTGAAATAGCAATGAAGAAATAGAGATAGAAGAAACTGGAATGAGGGTTAAACTGTTCTTTGGAATTTTAAAAAGGGTTAAATTCTCCAGTTAAAAGGAAAAGAATATTTCACTATTTAGAGAAACAAAAATGTGACTTTTTTGTATTAAGAAACCCACATTACAAAGAAGGGAAACCAAGTTTTGAATAAAAAAAGATTAGGTAATGTATTTACGTAGGAATAAAAAAAAAGGGAGGGGTTGATTATTGTAATTTTTAAAAATTTTGAGGCCAAAGAAGTTATAAATGATGTTCAGGGTAGGTCTAGGTGTAGAGGTTAAAATGTAAATAAGTTTAAGTTCTAGTGGTGGGGTTTTTCCCCCCATGGAGAATAAAAATGTTTTTTAAAAAAAGAAATTATTTGAGAGTATAAGGGAAGTTGATTATCAAAATATTATTGTTATGGGAGATTGGAAGTTTGTAATTTGGGAATTTGGACAAAACCCAAAAAAAAAGAGGAAGGGAAAAAATGGGGAGGAAGTTGGAAGATGATACCATGGTAGAAAGTTTTTTTTGGATTTTGGGGGAAGCTTTTATGGTAAGCAAAAAGAATATACGTATTATTTTGAAAGATATAATACATGGTTTAAAAATTAAAATGTTCTGGTTACAAAAAATATTTAAACAAATAAAGGAAAAATGGAAATCTTCCCCGGGCTAGATCAGATAATTCCCCCCTTTTTTGTTAACAATGGGAAAAATGGGAAAACTAGAATATAGATGGAAATTAAATGGAAAAATTACTGAAAGATGATAAAAAAATCCAGAAGGGTAAAATAGTTCTTTTTGAAAATTATTTTTGGGGGAAACTTTTGGGAAGGGTAACCTTTTCACAGTTTTGGGGAAAAATAAGATAATAGGGTTTTTTTTTTCCCAACAGGATATAAAATTAGAAGGATTAAAAAGGAAAAAAGAAAAAAGGGGTTTTAAAGGGTGAAAATTTAGCAATTAGAAAATGACTTGAAGGTTACACCAAAGAATACTAAGGTACTTGGGGGAAAAAAAAAAGGGATTCAGAAATTAATATCTATTCAGGATACCCAAGAAATGGAAAAAGGGAAATTTAAAAAAAATAAAAAAGAAAAATTTCTTTTTTGCGAATAAAACAAACAAATGGTTCCCCATTTTAAAAATAAGGAAAAGGGAAAGGGAAAAACGCCCTTTTATTCCAGATAAATTTAAAATAAAAAGACTTTTTTAAACAGGAGGGGAAAAAAAAAAGGCTTTTGAAAATTTTTATAGGAATTTATATACAGGTCCGGAAATTAATTAACAAAACAGAATAAAAAAGAAAGGTATTTAAATGGAAAAGGGGTGTTCCAAAATTACAGAAGATCAGAGGGAAATTTTTTTAAAACCCGAATATAACTAGAGAGGAAGTTATTCAGGCTATTCAGAGACAGAAGATAGGTAAGGCACCTGGGCCAGATGGTCTTATTGCACTCTATTATAAAATTTTCTCTGAGCAATTAATAGGCCCATTCTTAAATGTTATTAAAGGAGTAACTAGGGAAGCAAAGACCCCCCCTTTCCCCCAAAGCCAATATATCGGTAATTCGAAAAAAAGGTAAGGATCCTAAGGAAATAGGTAATTATGGCCCATCTCTTTGTTAAACGTAGATTATAAAAAATTTGAAAAGTTTTAACGAGGAGAAAAGAAGGTCATGTCTACTATAATTTTAAAGACCCAAAAAAGGGTTTCTGCCAGATAGATCATTGAAAAATAATATAAGAAAGGTATTAAATATTATAGGGGTATTTCCATAGGCATAATGGAAAGAAACTAGGGTTTTTTTTTTGAGGGGGAAAAAGCTTTTGATAGGGTTAATTGGGGGTATTTTTTTGAACAAACGGTTAAAGGTATAAATTTGGGCTCCCGTTTCATAAGTGGGTAACGGCTATTTATGATAATCAAAAGGCTAAGATTATAATAAATGGTGAAACATCACAATTTATAAGCATAAGGGGGGGTGTTGAAAAGGGATGTCCCTTGGCTCCTTTATTATTTATATTAGTTTTAGAAATTTTTAATAATAAAATAAGGGAAGAAACACAAATTAAAGGAGTTAAAATTAAAAAAAAAATATAAGCTCAGCGGGATATGCAGATGATTTAGTGGTTATATTGGAAGGTCCCAAAAATGGTATTGATATGTTAATGAACAAATTAAAGGAATTTGGTATATTTTTCGGGTTATAAAATTAATATAGAAAAGACTAAAATGATTTCAAAAATCTTAAGGGCAAGAAAAACAAAATTTAAAGGAAAAAACTGGATTTGGATAGCCAAGATGGTAAGGTATTTTAGGGAAATTAACCTTTTCAAAAAATGGTAGACTTATTTGATAATAATTATAAAAAAACTTTGGTTTAAAAAATAAGGGATGATTTTTTAAAAAATTTGGGAAGAATTAAAATTTTCTCTAATGGGTAGAATAACTGCAATTTAAAAAGGAAATTTTTTCCGAAAATTAATTTTCTATTTAGAAACTTTTCCCATCTTTTTAATGAAAAAACTTTTTTTTAAAAAATAAAATGAAAATTTTAAAGGAAAATTTTTGTGGAAGGGGAAATGGCCAAAAATTAAATTAAAATATTAGAAAATTAACAAAGGAAAAAGGTGGTTTTGATTACCCAAAAATTTTAAAATTTTATTATCATACAAATTGTTTACACTGGGTGATGGAGTTTGGGTAACATTAAAGGGGAAACTAGGCTGTTGAATCTGGGAAAGGGGGAAGGTTTTATTTTGGTTGGGGACGCATATGTTTGGTATAAAAAGCGTCGATAGATAAAGAATTCAGATCACATTTTTTAAGGAAAGCTTTATTCGGCGGAAAAAAATAAAAGGAAAATATTTTAAAAAATTTCACTCTGGGGTTTTGGTGCCGGGCCTTTATGGGGGGGAATTTCCTTTGGAGTAATTTTGGATAACATATAAGGATACGTTGTATATACATAGGGGAATTATTACTTTAAAACTTTAAAAAGGGAACTTTCCCGCAGGGATGGTTATGCACTGGCTTTTATTTATGCCGTTATTAATTTAAATTTTTTAAAAGGGCGGGCCCAAGGGGATTTTTAGATTAAAGAAAAGGGGGTTTGATAAAATTTTAAAATAAAGGAAAAAAATTTAAATTTATTTATTGTTTTTGTTAGAATTGGGAAAAAAAAACAGAAGTAAATTAAACACACAATGGTAAAATGGGCCCGGGAAATTTTAATAGTGTAATTACCATTGATAGTTTGGGGGAAATCATGGGCAGAAAACTTGGCAATTAATAAAACCCGCTAGTTTTTGGGGGAAAATTTTTTCCAAAAATGCTGCACAGGTTTGGGTTCCCCTTTAGATCCCCGGGGAAAATGCAGAAATCTTAAATGAACCCCGTTGGAAGTGTGAACAGAAAGGTTCAATTTTTTTATATATGGTGGAATTGTGATAGTGCGAAAAACTTTTGGGTTTAAATGGGAAAAACAGGAGACTTTTAAAAAAAAAATTTATTTTTTCCCCCAAAAATTTTTTTGCTTAAAATTTTGGAAGAGTTACAGGGTAGAAAAAATCAAAAAAGAAAAATTCTTTTATATGATTACAGTGGCTAGATTTTTGTTATGCACAAAGGTGGAAACCGAAGCATCCCCCAAGTTACGAAGATTGGTTTTTAAAATTTTGATATAGTGGAGGCGGGTTTTTACAATTGAGTCTTTAAGGGGTAGAAGGAAAAGAGAAATTTTTGATGGTTGGAAATTATTGTCCCCAAATTTTGGAAAAATTTGGGGAAAAAAGGGGAAAAGTTTTTTTTTGGGAAAAGTTTTGGTAAGAGCGGCATTTTGAGCATTAAATTTTTTAATGATGTTTTGGATTAAATTTTTTAAAATGAGGAATGACTTTATATGAGATTGTATTATATTATGAAATAATAGGAAGGCGTGTGATAAGGAAGCTATTTATTTGGTATAGTTAAGGTTAAATGGTCGGTATTAATTTTATTTTGGAATTGTAAACTGACTGTTTCTTTTTATGTATAGATATAATTAATTTATTCAATTATTAGAAGGCATTAATAGATAAGGAAGCATATGTTATTAGGTTTCAGCAGAGGGGGGAGGGGGATAGAAGGGGTAAAGGGATTGAGGGGGTAAAGGGAGGGGGGAGGTTGGGGAAATTTTACATATATACTGTTTAGATGTTATTGTTGAAGTACGTTTCACGTATGTATCATGTAAGTATGTTTTAACTAAGAAGCTATTAGTTTATATATAGGTTGGTATGTGCGTTTGTAATATGTATTCAGTCAGTATGTATGTAATACATATTTGTATTCAGTGTGTATAAAAAATTAAATAAAAACTTAAATTTAAAATTAAAAAAAAATATTCCAGAGAGAGGAGGGAATTATGATTATCTTCTTCTTCTTCTCCTAAAAGTATGGGTGTAAAAGAGGAAGAAGATGGAGGTGGGTGGGTGGGCTAGGGATGGGAGGGGTGAGAGAGGATGGGATGGGGGATGGGGTGGGAGTAGGGTAGGGTGGGGAGCAATATCCACACCACACAATTCACTATCTGAGGGTTCTACATGCTTTTCCTTCTCTTTTCTTTTCAGAGGGGCTGGAATCTTAATATCATCAACAAGATCATCCACATCAGACATATTAGCACCATCATACGCCTCACAAAAAAAAGAATCCATCAAATCAGTCACTGGATCTGCAGGGAAAGTATACATGATTACTCTTTCTCATAATGCAGTATAATAAAAAACAACCTGGGGGGGTGGGCTACTTTCACACACCTCCATATAAGTTGACTGAGAACCTCTTCAATAGTATTGCTATTAGGTAATCAGCATTCAGATTAACAATGCGGATTTCAGTTAAGCAGGGAGGGTCCTCTCCCTTCCTTATAATTCTATGAGAAAAGAAGGGGGTGGGGAGTTTACTTCAATAGACAGCCCCTATATGGAAATAGTCGGTGGGGGTGGTAGCGCCTAAGAACAAGGAATGGGGTGGGACCCCACCTTGACATATCCAGGCATGTCTTCCACAAAGGAGGGATGGGGGGAGATTGGGTGGACAGCGAAACCTAAGCATGCCAGGAGATATCCTATTTCATCCTTTCTGTGAACAAAAGCTAGAGGGTGGAGCATCCTGTGTGGGATGTCCTTTCAACAGGGCTGTGGAATTTCACTGTACATGGCACCACCAGGCACAAAGGGGGAGGGAGTGGGGGTGAGGGTGGAGTGAGATGAGGTGGAACTAAACACGGTGGCAATCAGAAGATAAAGGACAGAGCTTACTGTGTGGTATGTTCTTTTAACAGGACTGTGGAATTTCACCGTGCATAGCACCACCAGGCACAAAGGGGGTAGGGGGTGGGGGTGGGGTTGGATGAGGTGAAACTAAACAGGGTGGCAATTCGAGAGATTTCAGAGAAAATTTAATATTCCCTGTTCTACCTGACACAGAAACGTGGCAATTCTCACAGAAATATATTTGATCTGGTAAGTGAAAACTTCTGAAAGACCAGGGGTGTTTTTACTGTTCTAAGCATTAAAGCTCCATGGATAGCATTATTATTCATCCTACTCATAAAGCTTCTGCCTTTCAGATGGGCAGAGGTAAAAATATTAAACACTGAAAGGAATACATGAGACAAAAACCAGGGATATCACACAGCATCCTCTAAAACTTTTTTTAAGGCAACCTATCACCTTGTGCATGCAAAAAGTCAGAAATTAGGTCAATTTATAGGCTCTTTAGAAAATAAAACTTCTTATCAGCTTTGAAAGCTTTTTTCCCTTGGTTGGTAGCTCTCAAGACTAGATCATTAACATCAGACCACAACATTCGGTGAAAGCACTGTACAAAGCCATGCACTCTGAAAGCAATAAAAAACAACACATAAGCGAAAGCAGAAATTTCTGCGTATGTCTGCATTCTGCTGATGATTTATAACAGAAATCTTGCCAACTTTAAACTTTAGCAATTCTTTGCTAAAATGCACTGTTAAGATATTACAAAAACATGCATAACATGCATTTTTAATCAACCAGCAAGTCATATCGTACAATCAGGAAATAAAACAGACACATAAAGCTATAGTCTCGTTATCAAGTTAAAACTGCATATCCAGCTGAGCTATTTTTAATCATTGCCTTTGGAAACTGTTAAGGCATGCTTCCTGAACGGGAACATAATACACGTGCTCTTAAACACTGCATGCTAAAAATTAACCCACTAACCTGTTTCTGCATGAATCTGGTTTTCCATCTTTACACTATATGAAATGTAAAACTGATAATTATTAAAACCCTTGACACTTTATGCATGCACACAAACCCTCCCTCCCCTCATAAAATAAAACATGGTTACCTTCTCTTGCAGTCTTCCACACTTTGCCAAGATGTAGGGGAAAATGGAAAATTCTTTTCCAAGAATCCCGTCCTCCTTCTTAATGTTCAGGTTGGTTGTTGGTCAGTTTGAGTCCTGCAGTGATACTTTTTTTAACTTCCCCCACCCACTTTATGTTTTTGCATGCTTCAGCACTTTGTCAGGATACTGGATAAAATAAAAAATATATTTTTCTTCAAGAATCCTCTCCTCCTTCCTAAGCCTCAAGTTGGCCAATGGTCAGTTTGAACCCCACAGTAATACATTTTTGCCCTCCCTCCCTTAGGATGGCTAATGGATGGTTAGGCCCGCACAATGTGCCACACAGGCAAACACACACACACACACACACACACACACACACACACACACACACACACAGCTTAAATCCCAGCTGCTTTACTTTATAATGGAACATTCTGTGCTATAGTGCATGAAGGAAAAAAATGTCACACAGGATCATCTCCATACGGATTCACATGACTACATTCTTTTTTATTTTTTTATTTTACAAATTGACATAAATGCACTCACATGAAAATGATCAAACCTCTTACTACTTCTTCAACGGACATATTTATAGCTGTCCATATGTACATATGTTTTTCATGTTTAAAGTTCATGTTTGAAGCAATGTAGTGTTTCAAAAGAATTAACAACACTGGAGGAGGGGGGAGGATATGAAAGAGAGAAAGAGAGAAGCGAGGAAAATTAATAATTGCAATATTTTTCTCAATGGATACAGTAACTTACATAATAAGTATATGGTTTAAGCGCTATCAACTTATTTGCGTAGGAAATCCAGTTTGCATTGTCATTCTTTTGAATTATGCTTCTTCTTTCTTTTTGTACTAATTTTTATTAAAAGTTTAATCTCGAAAATACATTTTAAAAAACCACACTTCCAGGCTTAAATCTTCCAGTTGAAATTGTTTATTTCCATTGCATACAAACATAGTTTCCATTTCACAGAGAAAAGAGCGATTACATTATTTCTTCTTTAGTTTCTTATACACTTATATCCTTACCCAATCAAATACTCCTTTCCATTCTTTTCCAAAGTTCTGGATAGATTTGTTCTTCAAAGAAAATGCTAATTTTTCCATCACTATCATATCCAGAACTTTTAACTTCCACTCTTCTATGTCAATATATTTCTTTTCTTTCCATATGTCAACCTTGCTGCAGTTATGAAATATGATATCTTCTGATGACTTCTTATTTCCCTTTGTTGCCCTAGCATATTTAACAGATAAAGCTCTGGTTTCATTTCAAAGTTCAGCTTACAAATTCTTTTAATTTCATCATGCACTCCCTCCAAATTTTTTTTGCTATCTTACATGTCCACCATGTATGGAAAAAAGACCCCGTCTTTTCATCACATTTCCAACAATTTGAATTCCCATTTTTCATTATTTTTTGTAATCTTGCTGGGGTCATGTACCATCTATAAAACATTTTATAAAAGTTTTCTCTTAGGTTTAAATTTAATGTAAATTTTATATCTATTTTCCATGCTCTTTCCCAAGTTTCTAATTCAACTGAACATCCCAAGTTCTGTGCCCATCGAACCATTGTATCTTTAACTACTTCTGATTCCATTTCTCTTTCAACAACAATTTATAAAATTTGGAAATTCTTTTCTTTTGGTTTTCTTTCATCAGTAAATCTAACTCATTCTCTTTTCTCTCAAATCCATATAATTTTTGGTCCATTCTAAATCTTTCTCTAAGTTGTCTCCATGGAAACCAATTTTCCGTACCCTTCAGCCTTTAATTCTTCTTCTGTACACATTCTTGGTTTATCGCCCTCCCCTTTCAATAACTCTTGATATGTTAATAAATTTCCTTGTTTTGTTGAGGTATTTTTGTAAGCCTTTTGAATTATGCCTCTGAGAGCTATACAAGGATCTGGGGCATCACAAACTCTGTTGAAACAATACAGCCTGTTGGAGATGGTGTACTTGCAGAGACATATTTTTTAATGCACATCCAAGAATCACAATCATATGCAACATAGATTCCATACAGAGATTTGTAGAGATATTTTTTAAAACAGAATTCTCAAAGTCCTCATCCCAGAACACACAATCATGCTACCTTTGGGAACCTGCATCTAAGACACAACCTTCATATTTTCACCTTAGGCCATTTCCACACAGGGGTAAATCCCCACACTGGGACGACCGGACACAGAGGTCGTCTACAACGCGGGGTGCGCTAGAGCGGTGAAAAAGGGGGAGGTTCTAGACCTCAAACCGCCCTCACGCGGCCGTGGGGGTGGCGCTCCATGTTTTATAAAGACCACTTTTCAAGGGGTCTTTTTAAAACTTGCGCGCGCTACTCCGTCGCAGTGCCCCATTTAGAACTGCAGGGATGCGCTAGTGTGTCCCTTCAGAGCTGCCTGGGGGTGAGCTTTCAGCTGGCGTGCTGCCCTGATTGGCGGAGCACCACCGGAAGCCGCTGGACACCACTTTGGGCACTGCCGGACGCTGCTGAGCGCCGCTGACGTTTAGAGCAGCGAACTCATGCTGCTCGCCGAGGGGACAGGGAGCCCCACTGCAAGGTAAGTTCCGTCCCAGCGTGTGCTGCCCCGTTTCCCCCGTTTTGCCACCCCCTGTGTGGAAAAGGCCTTAGAGCAGTGGTTCTCAACCTGTGGGTCCCCAGATGTTTTTGGACTTCAGCTCCCAGAAGCCCTGAGCATTGACCATAGTGGCTGGGGCTTCTGGGAGCTGAAGTCCACAAACATCCGGGGACCCACAGGTTGAGAACCACTGCCTTAGAGTCTCTTTTAAGCAGAAATCCAAAATGGAGGATGTCACTATTCTTACAAGAGAATTCATAGCTCCATTGGAATGCTTCAGATCAATCAAATCTTCTTCTCTAATACCCAGGTTCAAAGTGGTATTCAGCTGGATGTGTGGTGGACCCTCTACCCTGGTGAAATTGGGGCAAACACATCTAAAATAAGCGCTGTCTTTATCCTCAGAACACATAATTTCCCCCGCAAAAGTAAATATAGTTCAGTAGGAAATACTTCTACCAACGCCACCATTCCCTATCTTTCTGCATTCCCTTCCCTTGTTCTGTACTTACCCCTCTTTGAGTACTCCTGTCTTCTGTTTTGTTGAAGGAATCATTTTGAGTAAATGGTGCCTTAGCAGGAGAGGCTTCATCTGCTGAACTAGCATTGTTTCTGCTGCTGCTACTCCAAATTTCATCAAACATCTTGTTAGGAGATCCAAATAACTGTTTCACAATCCGTGAAAAGCCTTCACTTTCTTCCTCAACTCTTCGCTTTTTCAGAGGCCTGTATTTCAATACAGATGGCTTATAAACCAGCTCCAAAGATTTTACTGAGGATATCTCTGTTACCCTGATTTCTGGGGTCCCAGGAGGGACACCTCTATGTGCTCGCAATGGGGAATGGGAATTAGCAGAGCACAAGCTAAGCAATACAAGAGGCAGGACAACCTAGCGAGAACTTGAACCCAATGTCTACGGGGTCAGGCCGAGTCAAGGAGCAAACAGAAGTAAATAATAATTGTTTTCCTTTATTTTGATAACACAGTCACAACGTATGTATGCAAACACACTCGCACAGACCTAATGAAAGAAAGGTAGGAGGTGGATAGAGGGTTTTAAGAGGGGTTTTTGCATGGGAAATACTACACCTGTTCTGAAGCCCGAATAGTCTGAAGAAAAGTCCGTAGAAGTGGAGATTCTCAGCACATGGTGTTACTGCAATTCCTAAGCCGCACTTGGGGTGACATTAGATATCATTTGGATATCAATAATTTGGCCTTCCTCACCCATTCCTTCCCATGTGCTTGCGAGGCCCCTGGACAAGCACGCTAACAGGCTCGGTCGCTAATCGCTGGAATATTCAAAACAAATACAGGCAGGCCAGAAATAGCCAAACTGCCACTTCAGGAGACCTCAAGGCAAGTCCCCTCATCAGGTAGGCACGCTATTTACAAAGAGCTCCCTGCCCCGAGCAGGCAGCTTGATTAGAAGAATTCTCACCTGTCAAGCACTCTGCATTTGCATACTGTCTACTCTATTGTCAATTCGGACCTAACTTAACCATGCTAAATTCTGACCTTTTGGAGGCTTTGTTTCCAGCTCGAAACTCATTGTTTTCCCCAAGTACGGACTAGCCTGTGGTTACATTTTCCCCTATAAGTACCCCTGACTTTGTGAGCTTCCTTGGATCACTCCCAATTTCCATCCAGCCTTGCTGCTGCTGCACTTGGCAAGCCTTCCCCTCAGTCCCACGTACTGAGACTCCATATCTCCAAACTTATGCTGCAGAATGCCCGGGCTTCAGGACAGATGTAGTATTACCCAAACCAACAACTGCTCTAAAAATTCCTCTATCCCACTCCAACATTTATTTCTTTAGTTCTCTGCATGAGTGTGTTGCATACACTGTTTGATTGTATTTTAATAAAAACCACAATTATTATTTCACTTCTGTTTGCTCCTTGACTTGGCCTGACCTCGTAGACACTGGGTAAGAGACCTCGCTCCATTGCCCTGCCTCTCGTATTGCTAGCTTGTGCTCTTGGCTAATTTCCCCCAACTTGTACTATTGAGAGCGCATTTAGGTGTCCCTCCCGGGACCCCCAGAAAACAGTGGAGCTGAAGGGAAGGCTCATCGAATGGAGCAACAGCAAGAGGGGATGGAAGTCAGAGCGATCTGAAGAAATGCTCAAAATCAGAGAGTCTTATAGGGGAAAATGTGCCTGTAGGCTAGTCCGTTCCCGGGGAATACAATGGGTTTTGGGCTGGAGACAAAGCCTCCAAAAGGTGAGTATTTTGCATGATTGAGTTATGACAGCAAAGTCAATAGAGTAGACAGTATGCAAACACGGAGTGCTTGAAAGTTGAGTATTCAGCTCATCAAGCTGCCTGCTCGGGGCAAGGGATCTTTTGTAAACTGCATGCAAACATAATGTGATCTTAAAGAGTACTTGCTTGGAGGTCTCCTGAAGCTGCAGTCCAGCTATTACTGGCCTGCCTGGATTTGTTTTGAATGGTTCAACTATTTTTGGCCATGCCCGTGTGCATGCTTGTCCAGGGGCCTCACAAGTACATGGAGAGGAATGGGTAGTGAAGGCCAAATTCTTGATATCAAATGATATCTAATATACCACAAGTTCGGACTAGAAACTACAGTAACACATCCCCACACATTTCCATGGCTTCAGATAATTAGAAAATGCTGGCTTCTAGAATGTCAGTGAATGAAGGCTGCACTGGAAGATTTTTCAGATGCTCAGCAGTTGAGGAGAGTGGGGGAGGGGGAAGGTCCACCAATCGAAAACTTTCAAAAGTGGTGCCATTTTAGAAATATGCCCCTAAGGATGGAGAGCGGGGCTGAATAAGCCAAGGGATCAGCCTAGCCCCGCCATGAGCACTCTTTCAGGGATATATACAAAATGGCCGCTCCCTGGAATGCACACAAAATGGTGTCTTTCTGGGATACACACAAAATGGCCACCTCTGGGATGAACACAAAATGAATGTTGAGGTGGGGTGGGACACAAGTGGGGTGGGGATCAAGGGGGAGACCTGGGCTCATGAGGGGTCAAGGATCATGAAGGGGTCATGGGCCCCAGGGCCTGGGGGGCCTGGGGCCCCTGGGAGGGACCACAGGAGGGCTGGAGTGGGGATTACAGAGGCCACGCCCAGGGGGCAGAGCAACTGTCACTTTGATGGAAGCTATACCCCTAACACTACGTATTTCCCTGCTTTGTCTTCCCTACCTCTCCACAATACAGGGCTATTACAACAGCTATTACATCCTTATCACCTAAACACTAAGATCATTCACACTGTCCAGATTTCATTGTTTGTGTTGCAACTCCCATTGTCCACTGAGTAGGGAGAGTGATTCATACCCATACCTGCATGGTAGTTTTTGAGTATAAAATCCCTGAGATTTGAGCAGTCGCTCAATTTGCTGAACACTATGCTGTTGCCTTAAGTCCTGAACAAGAACTGTCGTTAGATGGCCACCTAAGCCATATCACTACTTTCTTTGCTTCTCTCTGGATTAAAATTCCTCTATCCACAACTTTCTTCCCTTTACCTTCAGTTAGTCCCTGTGTGCATGTGTGAGTGTTTGGATCTTTTGAGTGCATTGTGAATTTCTCAGTAAAACACATTTTGAATTCTCTGGCTGGTTCTTTCCTGAAAGACCCCATAAATATTGGTGGAAAGATCTCTTGCAGACCTCCTAATTTTGAGAGAATTAATTTCCCATTGTCACATGGAGGTACTGGCATCATAGGTGGACTCCTAAATCACCCATGTTTTGGGGTAAAAGACCCTCTTCAGTTCCCTGATTTTGACTACTGATAATTCACAGAAGGAATGTCTTATTTCTGAGATGGGCAACATTGCCTGCATGTGATCCCAATACTGTGTAGTTGTTGTTCAGCTTTTTTTTTTTGGAGGATGATGGGCTCCCCAAATCATGCTCCTGAAATTTATCAGAAAACTACATAAAAATCCTTTAAAACAATAATAGTTTCCTGTGGGATTAAAGCTTTTCTGCAGTTTAATCCTGAAATTTGGCAGTAGGGGTGTTATCTGCATTCCAGAGTTGGGAAATTGGACCCATAGAAATCGCCCACCACTGCCATATTTTAAGCATGTTTATTTTATAAGCCCTTCACTGAAATATAAAACGCTCATGTTCTTCACTGGAAAATTAAATATATGTAATCAGGACACTAAAACCTGACAAATGCTATTTCTTGGTCAGTCATTGCAGTGTATAGGTGAAGCTAGGATTTTTTGCCTGTATGTGCAACACATTCTATTTGCCTACACTGAACCTCTCAGGCCATTTTAATGCTCATTGCCCTAGTCTGAAGATATTTTGCTGGAGTTTATTTCTGGCCGTTATGTTCTAACCACTCCAAATAATTATGTGTCGTAATTCTTGTAAGCAAATTCTGGAAGCAAAGAAAAATCAAGCAGATGATTTATTATTGAGAATCTTCTTATTCTACGGCCAAGTAAACAGTCACTTACATATCCCACCTTCGAAATCTTTGATCAGGAATCCTGATTTGCATTGTTAGAACCCAGAAGAGAGACTAGTGACATAGGATTTACAGAGTACAAAAGAAAAAATGGGTCAAGGAAAATCAGAAAGAAGGCAACTGGAAGGAATCTCAGTACATGAGGCAGCTGGCAGGTACAGGTCTGCATGTGTTTCAGCAGAATATGTGTTGATTGATGGCTGAGGTTATCTGGCATTCTCCTTCTCCCAGAAATGTGTTCTTCCTGAAGTTCAGGCAAGTAGAACGTTTTCTGTATCAATGCAGGAACATCTCACCAGGGAAGAATTTTCCCATTCAGGTCCACAAAAGTGCCACTACTTTTCTCAGAGAGACTAGCAAGTGTACCCAGGATCCTCCGCACACCCTCATCCACTGTCACAGGAGCCAGCATCTAGAAACAGAGAGCAGGTGAGTAACTCAGGGACTTATAGAGTACAGAACACAAGGAACAAAGCATGACTAAATCTGCAGAGATCACAACATATTTGGACCAGGCTCTGTTAGGCTATAAAAGCCTAACAGAGATGTGCTGTCAATAAACTGTTCTACATTCCAAGCCTGAACACATTTGGAAGCAGTGCAAGAGCTTTGCAGCTGGGTTTAGATTTGGTGAGCAGAGAGTTTAACATCTTCTATATGAAAAAGAAATCTACACGCAAAGTATAAAATACATAGAATATTTGTTATGGAAATGTGCTATTAGGCAATATATTTTATTTGAAACACTGGACAACTACATGACACCTATGCTTACCCATGGTTATATATGTCACAATAAGCCAATAACAGAACTTCCTTTTCAAGAACAGTATATCTCTGAATCCCTGACAATGGGGAAAAAATCCATACTGCAGTAAAAATACAAAACAAAACAAAAACCCTCCCTCAATAACATGTTCAGTAGAATCCATAAAACTTCATTAGAATTTGTGAGAAACAACCAGACTTGCTCCTAATTTTCAAATGCTTTCTGAAGAACAGTAAACTTCTCATGAGCATTACTAAGTGTTGGCTGGAAATTCAGGCAGAATTCAGCATTGATTTGGAAATAAAAAGTGGATTTAAGCCCACTTAAACACTCCCTTCCCCGGGCCTTATTGTTCTGCTGAATCCCGAGAATCCCCTCTACACTATAATGAACAATGGAGTAGGACCTAACATAAATACATTACTGCATTTGCCAACATATAAGACACAGCGGCGTATAAGAGCCACCTCATTTTCAAAGGTTAGTTTTTTGGGGGGGAAAATGAGTACCAGTATATCTTCTATGCTGGTGAGGCTTCCCCTACCCCCTCTTCCGTTCCATTTCACCCTGGCAGGAGTTCTCCCCACCAAGGCAAAATGCATATGAAAGGGAGGAGGGGGTCTAAGAGGCAAAACTAGTCCTAGCACAGAGCTTCTCTAGACTCTCCCCTCCCTTTCCTATGCATAAGCAAAATGCATAAGAAAAGGAGGAGTTCTCCCCACCAAAGCAAAATGGAAGGGAAGCAGGAGTGTCAGAAGCTTCACATGAGTGCTCCTTTCACCCGTTCCTTTCCTATGCATTTTGCCTTCCCATGGAAAGGAAGGAGGGTGAAAGGAGGGCTCACAATGATGTACCCGGCATACAATACACACCCCATTTTCAAAGTCTGTTTTGGGGGGAAAGTGTATTTTATATGCTAGCAAATATGGAACTGAACACCCTATTCTCTTCTCTGTGCCTCACTTGGAAGGAGGCTCAAGAATTTGATGGTCTCCAGCTATGAGATTTCATCCATAAATCACCTACCGCTCCATTTCCCATGTCTGTTTGTAGCCACCCAGGATGTAACGTAATGCACAGGATCTCATTATTTGCATATCCCAGGGACTGGCACTTAGTAAGCATGTTCAGAGCAGCCTAGGAGGGAAACACAGAGCAAGGCGTGAATGATGCATTTGAGTTCTGTTGGCTTGCTAGCACAGACAGTGATGAGGAATGATGGAGGTTGCAGTCCAACAACATCTGGAAGCCCACTGGGTGACCTTGGGCATGTCACAGACACTCAGCCCCAGAAAACCCAGTGAGCTGGAAGCTGGAAATGACCTGAAGGCACACAATGACAATGACAGCAACAAGGCTTAGTTATTCATCACCTTCCTTTTTCCTCCTGCTGCTTACCGAGCTGTAAAGTATGTTGTACTTTGATGGCCCTATAAGAATTTGAGTTTGTTTCCAAAGAAAAATAGCATTAGTAACAGCAGGGAAGTCACAAATATTTATACCCCCCATCATACCCACCATGTCTGCTGTGGGTGATGGTATGTGTGCTCTGATACATCCCCAAGTTGAGGAAGGCAGTCCAACATTGAATGTGAGAGGGAAGAACAGAAGAGCATTATGGACCAAAGACTGGGAAAGAGTCTAGAACATAAAAACCTTTTATTTTTATTATTATGTTCTGTTGTAGGAGTGAAATTAGTTTGCATAATCCCCCTCAGGATTCCTTGTAACTCTGGTCCTTGATTCTAAGATTTCTGTGGGTACTGCTATCTGTCTGGCAATATTTCCTAAGATTGATAAAAATCACTGGTAATACCCAGCTTCTGTGTCTTAATAGGAGCTAAGATGGTGCAACAAGCATAGATGAGGGAAAGAGACAGAACAATTCTCTTCCTTCTTCCACCCATACCCTCTGCTAATGATGAAGAGGTTGAGAGGCTCAAATAAATCAGGAGACAAAAGACAAACCTGTGCAGGGCTTGGGTTGTTTTGTTTTGGATGGAGCCTGGAAGGATCGTGCAAAGAGTTGAACTGCTCCCTGTAAAAAGCCTGTGTTCCATCCCACATGGAAACCTAAGAGTTCAACAGCATCTGTTGTGATGTTAAGGTTGTGAGAGCTTCCATTTATGCTGAACTCATATGGATTTTGTGAACAAACTGTCTCTCAAAAATACCGTAACCCTCTGGTATTTCATTCCAAGGGAAGGGACAACTCTTGCTAATGCTTGTACCCCTGGAAATTTAATCACTTGGAGAATGGCACAATATTAATCATTTGTCACCACTGCACCACTGATGTCAATGTACCTTACTGCAGCGATAATTGATGATTTGTCCAATTTCCCATGCTAAGAGACTTGTAATGGAACCACATTCACTGGTTATGTTGACAACGGCAGCTTTGTTGCAGCTCATCCCTTTCTGGACGCTTTCCTGAGCTGCCTTCTTCAGCAAGGGCAGGAACGCCTGCAGAAAAAGAGGAAAGAATCAGATACATTCAGAGATATTGTGCAGAGAACTTGGTATCTCTTCACCCAGTGTCAGGAACTAACTAATCAAAAGCAATTATCAGTTGCATGAGCTTTTTTTAAACAAACAAGCAAAGTAATTCAATTTATTTTTTAAACTAAACAGATATGACTTAATTTCAATTCCAGAATGAAGTTGTTAATGAAGTTGTTTATTAACTAAATGAGATGTGCTAAACACCTGGCAAATCTTATACTTCCCAGCAGGAATTTTACTCACGGGCTAGTTCTCTTGGATTTTTATACAACAAATTATTGGTTTTTATTAGTCCCTCAGTGTTGGGAAATTACAGTGTTAAGGCCATAACATCCAAACCACTTATGCAAGAGAAGTTCCAGTGCCATGAACTGTATTAAGGACTTGTGAAGTTAACATTCTGAACAAGTGCATTTTTGGGTCACAAGAGCCAATCCACTTATTGAAAAATAGATTCAGTGAGATGAATTGTGCTGAGAACTTTTTAGGAATACTCATATCACCAAAACTAGACATTTCATTTATACCTCCAAAATTCTACAAGAAGCTTGCAGAAACACTTGAAATCCATGTGAGATGAAAAGAAATTAAATACTTTAAACCTAATTTCAGACATTTTTTTCATCTACTTTACAAAACATTTTTTGTAAAAAAAAATTGATAGCTCCTTTTGAGGTAGATTCAATAAACCAATTACTATATAGTAAATCAGCTCTTAAATAAGTTAGATTGATTCAGTTAGTATATTCTCACTGGAACTAGCAACCGAGTCTAGGCTGTTGTCTCCAAGCTTTGTTGTTACTTGCCATCAAGTTGACTTTGACCTATGGAAACCATATTTATGAAGGACCTCCCAACAGTCCTAGTCAGTTCTGGTCCAGCAAACTCAGAGCCATGGCTTTGTTGATTGAATCATTCCACTTGTATTGCGGTCTCCTCTTCTTACTGCATTCCAGTTTACCAAGCATTATAGTCTTTCCCAATGAGTCACATTATCTCAAGATATGTCCAAAGTGTTGGAAACAAAGAGTATCAACACTTGTAAAGTGATTAGTGAAAGACAGAACTCTAAAGAACATGTCTGCCCTTTTGTTTCATCTCTTTCTTTTTTTGATCTACGTATCCAAGCTTGTTTGCTCCCTTCCTGCTAACAGAGGTCAGTTCTCACTTTCTTGAGGCTCCTGCTTCATAATGGCTTACATCCACACACAAGACTCAGCTTTTAGGGTTTCTTCTACTGAAATTTCGGTAATCTTCATTCATCTTTCTCCTTTCCTTTCTGAAGATGGTGAAAGGGTTAAATTCAGGGAAACCATTGCTTGAGTAGAAAATACACGAAATACGCGAAGTAAAATAGCAGATGTCCCGCTTATCTCAACTTCAGACATGTAGCCTTGCAATGCTCGTTTGTTAATTATCAGGTGGCTGGGAAAAATTAGGGAGGTGAGCATTCTTCCTGACTTGCCATTTTGTATCGTTTCTGTAACTGGAGCTTTTGTTTTCCTGTACTCGCTTGTGTTAGGCTAGAGATGTGATTGATTGCCAAACTGAAAGTATATAACCTGAGTGTTTTAATTGATCGGCGTGGCAGTTTCGGACAATGCAATTTCCGCTGTTGCCCTGCACAGCTTAACCAATTTGTTAAACAATAAAAGCTTTCTGTTTTTTCTCGGAAATACCCGAAGGTCTTTGCTTTTTCTCAGCCACTACATTTTTGGTGCATTGACCGGGAAACAAAGAAGGGGTTATTCTTCCCCCCTTGACGGACGCTTGGGCATTGGGGGGATCGCCGCCACCCCCCTTGGCGAAACCCAGGGTGCCCTCAACTTTTTGTCAAAGATGTTTGGCTAGGGGAGAGGTGGTTTTGGCGGCAGCACTCCAGTCAACGGACCCGTGGTCACAGCAGAGAGCTCAGCAAGCCCTCCCACAGCTGTTGGTGAGTAGACCCCCCTACGTTTTCAGGGGGGGAAGAAGGGGGCCCCATCACCCCCCTAAGTTTTGCCCTAGTAACTCTCGGCTGGTGTAGTCGTGAATGAACCCACAAAGACTTCGGAAAGTGGTAAAATAAAGAAACGTCTCTGCAAGTGGTTAAAAGGAAGTGGGAGGTCGTTTGTTTGTGTGAAGAAGTGTGGATGGAACTGTTTGGTGTTGCAGCTCCCAGATTCATGCCGTTGATGTTTCGGGGTGACTGGGTCGGCACAGAACATTTGGTTGTCTCCCTCTCGTATTGACACACAGGACCCTCTACCCGTGTGTCGCCATCCCTTTCCTACTGTGTCTTGTCTAAAAGATGGGAGGAAATGGAGGGGGGACGAGCTGACAAACTCCTCTGGACTGTATGCTAAAGAATTTTAAGAAGGGATCTAGTGGAGACTATGGAGGTCTGCCAATGTCACCCAGGCATTTGCGGAATTTGTGTGAAGTAGAGTGGCCATCCTTTAGGGTGGGGTGGCTGCCTGAGGGGAGTTTGGAACCTGCAAGGATAAAGGCAGTGTATTCAGTTGTGGTCGGGAACCCAGGTTACCCTGGAGCAGTACCCTTACATAGATTCATGGGACACAATGGTCACAGAGAACCCCCCTGTGGTTGCAGAAATGTCAGGAGCAAATCTGCAAAGCAATGCTGGTTAGACAGGACAAGATGAAAAAGCAGAAACTTGGCATGAGACCGATATTGCCGGGACTCGGCTTCAGAGGAGCCAACACTCCCCCTCCCCAGTACATGGCTTCGCCGCCTGTGGCAGCGGCACCCCCACTGCCACTTCCAATGCCGCCCACTCCACTGTGCTCTCACCTACCTGGTGCCATTGCCCCCTGGAGGCGGTGTACCCGGGTCTTTTATTGCAGTCAGGAGCCATGGCTGGGGGAATGGAGACTTCAGACCCAGTTGTCCGGGGAGAGGCTAAGGCAGGGGA
The DNA here is from genome assembly GCA_948472985.1 of Iguana delicatissima. Taxonomy (NCBI): domain Eukaryota; kingdom Metazoa; phylum Chordata; class Lepidosauria; order Squamata; family Iguanidae; genus Iguana; species Iguana delicatissima. The sequence continues at coordinate 151,788 of CAOKZL010002179.1, forward strand.
GCTACTGTGGAACCTTAGACCCAGACTTGAGCACTCCAAGCAGGAGGAGAAACCAAAAGACAAACATCAAAATAAGCCCCAGAGAGAAGCAGGAAAGAGCAGGCGATACCGGCGGAGAAGATGGAGAGGTGGTGGCACCTTTGAGACAAATTAGTCAAGTGGTGGCAGACCCTAATGAAGAGGTAGGCTACCAGCGGGTTCAGAGTTACCAGCACACCCCCTTCACTACCTCAGATCTCCTTAACTGGAAGTCACATTATGGCACCTACACCTAAAAGCCCCAGGAGATGATAAAGCTCTACTCCAGTATTATGGCTTCTCACATTCCTAATTGGCAAGATTGTCAGCCGCTACTGAGGACTCTGTTCACCACCGAAGGGTGGAGGTGAGTTATTAGGCAAGCAGAGCGGATAACCAGAGAACTGGGCGCCCCCGGGAGAGGCGGACCTCTGAACAGTGGATGAGAGGCAGGGTCCCTTTGGCGGCAACCCAGGATGGGACCCGAACCACCCAGATCAGCTAACCATGCTTACAGATTATCAAGCCCTGTTAGTGGAAGCAATGAGGGGCAGGGATGAAGAAGCCTGTCAACATGACAAAGGTTTCGTAAGTATACTTCTAGGATGCTGAGTCCCCGGGAAACTACTTGGAAAGGCTGCTTAATGCCTACCGGCAAAACACCCCGGTGAATCCAGACGACCCTGGCAATTGACAGATGGTAAGAAAGAAGCTTCAGAAGCAGGAGGGGTTTGCCGGCATGAATTTGAGCCAGCTGCTGGAAATTGCACAAAATGTGTATGTGAACTGGGATCAAGAGGAAAAAGTAGAAAAAAAGATAGACGGATACATAAGAAGGCGGAGTTGCTGGCTGCGGCCCTGGCGACAAGGAATGCTCCGACAACTAGAGATAGAGGTCGGAAATCTGGAAGAGGAGGTGAGTCCCCGCTAAAACACAATGAGTGTGCCTTTTGTCGCCAGGTAGGGCATTGGAGAAGAGAGTGTTCCAGGCAGAGGGAGCAGGAGAATAGAGGGCGAGGAGCGGACCGAGGCGGAGGAAGGGGCAAACAGAGGAAGAGTGGTAAACAGGAGGTAGCAAACAGCCGGCGGGTGAGGGATTTGAATTCCTTGGACTGGCTGTCCTACGATTAGGACAGATCGGGGCTCCCTCTTTCTTGTTCCTGGGAGCCTATGGTCACAGCCCAAATGAGGGGTCAAACCATCTCTATGATCGGCTGCCTGATCTGTATTAAATTGAGAAGTGCCCAAAGACGGGAGATGCCGTTAGAATTGTGGGTGCCACCGGAAAACGGAGATGGCCCTATTAGAGAAAAGAATTGTAGATTGGGAAACATCAAGTCACCCACCAGTTTCTGTATTTGCCCAAAGTGCCCGGACCCCTCCTGAGGTCGAGAATTACTGGCTAGTTTTCTTGAGGGCTCAAATATCTCCTCCATTGAAGAAGACGGGCTGATGGAAGTAGATTTTAGAGGACCCAGGAGCATTTCAGTGACCTATCCAATGGAGGAAGATTGGTGAAGATAACTCGGATAATAGTTTGTCGGGAGCAGCCCATGGTGTTCGGACCTCCAGGAGTCTGGGCTGAAGACACTTCTCCTGGGCTAGCTCGGTTTATAGCCCCCGTAGTGGTGGAATTAAAGCTGGACGCTGTGCCTGCCCGCATAAGACAGTACGATGTACCTAGAGAAGCTCTGGAGGGAATTCAGAAGCACTTGGATCGGCTAAAGAAGTATAACATAATCCAAGAATGTCGCTCCCCACGGAACACACCATTGCTCCCTGTGTTAAAGTCTGGGACAAATGAATATCGCCCAGTCCAGGACCTGAGGACAGTGAACTGAGGCCACAGCAACCTTACATCCAGTGGTACCAAACCCATGTTCTAATTAACTGATGCCATCCACAGCCTCTCACTTCATGGTTTTAGATCTCAAATATGTCTTTTCTTTTGTATTGCTTGGCTGGCCCCCCAGAGTCAGGAAATATTTGCCTTTCAGGTGGAAGACCCCGTGACAGGACGGAAGACTTGGATGTGCTGGACCAGGTTGGTACAGGGGGTGGAAGAACTCCCCAACTATTTTTGGGACCTCTTTGGGCCAGGACTTGAAAAGATTGGTCCGAATCTGGGAAACGAGTCCTGTTCCAATATGTGGATGATTTGTTGTTGGCAGCCACCAGCGAAGAGGAATGCAAAAAAGTAAGTTAGCATGGAGCTACTTCAGCTTCTATGGGAAGCCGGCTACAAAGTATCCAGGAAAAGGCTCAATTGTGTCAAGTGGAGGTGCGTTATCTGGGATTCCAGATGGCTCAGGGAAGAGAGTGCTGGCCAGGAGAGGAAAGAAGCAGTGCGCTCTGCCTGAGCCCCAGAATGGAAGATGGTGCGGGAATTCCTGGGTGCGGCTGGGTTCTGTAGGATTTGGATCCCCAACTTTGGGAGAATGAGTAAACCCTTGTATGAAGCCACCAAAGGTCCAGAAAAGTCTGAATTGTATGGGAAAAAGGAACAAAGAAAGGCATGGAAACAGATCAAGAAGGCGCTGTTAGAAGCCCCGGCGCTGGGCTTGCCAAATGTGACCAAGGTGTTCCACCTTTACGTCGACGAAGGAAAGGAGTAGCAGTGGGAGTACTGATGCAGATGTTGGGGTCCTGGCAGCGCCCAGTGGGCATCTCTCTCTAAGCAGCTGGATCCTGGTTGCCAGACAATGGTGGCTGGGTGCTTAAGGGCCGTAGTGGCAACCGCCTTGCTGGTAAAGAAGCTGACAAGCTGGCTTTGGGTCAGAACTTGATCGTAAAAGTCCCACACTCTTGTACTAGCCCTGATGGAGTACAAAGGCAACTATTGGTTCATGAACAGTCATATGACCAAATATCAGGGAATGTTATATGAAAACCCCAGAGTGAAGTTAGAATTATGCACCACCTTGAACCCCGCCACACTGGTCCCGGCGGAATCTGAAGACACTCCCCATGACTGCATCCAGACCATGGACGAAGTGTACTCAAGTAGACCGGATTTGCGGGACACCCCATGGTCCAACCCAGATGTCACTTATTTTACAGATGGGAGCAGTTTTGTGCAGGATGGGAAGCGAGGCCTGGGTATGCAGTTGTCACTGAGGACAAGACGATAGAAGCCAGAGCGCTGCCTGTTGGCACATCAGTCAGAAGGCGGAACTCTGTCGCCCTGATCAGAGCTCTGGAATTGGCAGAAGGACTAACTGTAAATATTTACACCGATTCTAAATATGCATTCACTAGACTTACATGCGCATGGGGCACCGTATAAGGAGAAGGGACTGATCAATTCTTCTGGACAAGAAATTAAGTATGGGAAAGAGGTAGAAAAGTTGCTGGAGGCTGTGTGGGCACCCTGCAGGGTGGCGCTGCCTGTGATGCACTGTAAGGGGCACGCAGCCCGGGGTCAAGATCCAGTGACACTAGGGAACCGAGCGGACTGAGCCGCCAAGGGAGCTGCTGAGCGAGAACCGGAAGAGGGAGATTTGCTGATGCCACTTTTCCAGGTCTCTTTAAATGAACAAACCCTGCATATGCTGGACATGAGGAAGAGAGGGCAGAATGGGACTTGAAGGCTGAAAAGGATGTTAACGGGTGGTGGACCCCGCCCGATGGGTAGGTAATATGTACCCCAGTCCCCGAGGTGGCAAGTCGTGCAGAAAGCGTACTGCAGCAAAGCTACCCACTTGGGAAAGACAGCGTTAACTCAGCTGCTGGAGAAAGATGCGTTCATTGACGGAGTAAGCCAGTATGCAGTGCTGGCTTTGTCACAGTGCCAGACCTGTGCCCAGAACAATCCACGTCAGGGGCCAAAGCTGGAAGGAGGGGTGCAGTATCTCAGGCATGATATCTTTGAGTCCTAGTGATAGACTTCACAGAGATGCCGCGGGTGGGGCAATACCGGTACGTGCTTGTGATGGGTATGCACCTACACGGGGTGGGTCGAGGCATACCCCACCAGAACCGAGAAGGCAAGGGAAGTGGTGTGAGCTTTGCTCCGAGATATAGTGCCCAGGTACGGTTTGCCCCTCCATATTGGATCCGATAATGGCCCTGCCTTTGTTCATGGAATAGTTAAGAAGCTGGAGAAAGCCCTCAGAATTACTTGGAAACTGCATTGTGCCTACAGACCTCAGAGCTCCGGAAAGGTTGAGAGAATTAATAGACACTGAAGACTCAACTTGCAAAATTGTGCCAGGAAACCAAACTTCGATGGCTAGAAGTGCTTCCTATAGCCCTTTTGAGGATGAGATGCACCCCACACTGGACAACTGGGCTGACACCCTTTGAATTGTTGATGGGCAGACCCCCAGCTATTCTGAGGGGGTTAAGGGGGATGTCTGGGGAGTTAGGGAATTTGGTTCTTCAGGAGGAGGAGACAGGCTCTGGAAGGCGCTAGAAAGGATCCAAGCGCATGCCTTGGAAATCAGGAGAGTTCCTTTTCTCACAAAGGCACATTCCTTCCAGCCAGGAGACGAAGTATGGGTTAAGGATGGAGGGGAGAGCCTTTGTCCCCTGGGGTGGGAGGGGACCATATCAAGTGTTGTTAGTAACCCCTACAGCTGTAAAAGTAGCAGGGTTGAAGCCTTGGATACATTATACCAGGGTTAAGAGAGCTTTTAATGACTGGGCTGTAATTTCATCACAAGAAAACCCTCTGAAATTGAAGATCTCCAGACTGAAAGGGGGAGAGAAAATTCGGACTAGACTCTGCTGCGGCCAAACCAGGAGAATTGGTCACTTTACGCACAGTCAGATCTGCAACTGGTGATCGAGAATTAGGCTAAGCACTTACAGCTGACACACCGGAGGCTGTCAGCCAACGTACGATCAGACCTAGCATCTGCAGAGGACAAAGACAGGGGCTAGGTTTTACTGTGGTTACTCCCGGACGCTAACCGCTCTATGCACAATCAGACCCCCACCATCCCTGGAGCCACCGTGTAATGCATGTAACCGAACTTGTTTTATTGGTAGTAGGCATAATTATAGGGATCTTAGTTTTTTTGTATTTTTATCGACATTATTTCTTTGGGATTAGTAGATTTGGACCCCTTCCGGATTCCAAAGATGAGGTGGATGCTGATAGTGGAGATCTAGAGTGTGATATGGGGGAACGGTTCAGACCAATTGGTTGAAACGGCATGCTGAATATATGTTTCAGCAACATGGGACAGACACTATCTTGGTATACGAACATCCCCAAACTGTGGAGACTTTGGATTTATGCCCTCCCTTGTTACTGAACCAGGAGTGGTTGTGGGAGCCTTGCAGTCAGCGCTCAAGGGAAAGCCAAACATATTCGTGGCCATGGATGGCAAAATAAACCAGACACAGTTTCAGCATTTGAAGTTCTAATATTTATTTGTCTGGGATGTGTTTTTGCTGCCACCACAGTGGGAGTTGGAGTTCAAAATGGAAGGGGTACGTAGAACATTCTTTGTTTTTTGCCAAATTGGAAAGTTATCCAGCATGTAGCGTAGACCGTTTTATCTCTATGGTTCTAATAATAGTTCCTACCAATCTGGAGTGAAGTTAAATGAAACTAGCTGGGGAGAATTGTATCCAGAATATCCTGTTTTATAGGGTCCGGGTAGCATTTGCGCTGGGTTGATGGCTAGAGACCCACACTTGTGGTTTTATTTTAATGGATGGGCCACCAATTACCACCCAGGGGCTCATCAATGTGTGGGAATTGGGGTACATGACTCTGCCAGTCCAGGTTTTTGGACCAGAGCAAGCTAGCCGAGCCATTAGGAGGAAGCGGGACCTAATGGGATCCCCGAATAATCAGAGAAAAAGATACATGGTGGGACCGCTGGGTCAAAATTGTGAAGACACGGTCATAATCTGGTCGCAATTGTCAACTGATGAGTTTAGTCGGGAGCAGGTAATTTTCACGGGACTGCTCACATTGGGAGGCTACCCAGGGATTGTGGCTCAAGAAAACCGCAAAAGCATATTGGGACTAACTTGCAGGCTGGAGAAAACCATCAATGTCGCAGGGAAAATAGTATGGGTTTTACAGCATGAGATTGAGGAACTCAATCAGTTGCTGTTACAGCATAGAATGGCTCTTGACTATTTGCTGGCCAGGCGAGGAGGATTTTGCACCATAGTCAAGGGTGGATGCAAAGTTACCTTCATGATCTGAATAAGACTGTAGAAGATGAAATCCAGCATCTGCAAGACATGATACAGAACAATGTAAAAGGTGTTATTAACCCTTGGGAATGGGGTAACTTCTCGTTGGCTCCTGATCTGACGTGGCTAAAAGCTCTGTTTATAAATTTCTTATTTGGTTATTTGGGAATACTGGTGATGATATGTATTTCTTGTGTCATTATGTGTTTCTAAAGCAATGGAAGGAAAAGCTGCCCGTTACGCTGTAATGGTACGGAAATAATACATGCTTGAAATTGCAAGAAATTGAATTTAGCATGAAGGGGGAATGAAAGGGTTAAATTCAGGGAAACCATTGCTTGAGTAGAAAATAAATGAAATAGGCGAAGTAAAACAGCAGATGTCCCGCTTATCTCAACTTCAGACATGTAGCCTTGCAATGCTCGTTTGTTAATTATCAGGAGGCTGGGAAAAATTAGGGAGGTGAGACATTCTGACTTGCCACTGGGAGCATTTTGTATTGTTTCGTAACTGGAGCTTTTGTTTTCCTGTACTCGCTTGTGTTAGGCTAGAGATGTGATTGATTGCCAAACTGAAAGTATATAACCTGAGTGTTTTAATTGATCGGCGCGGCAGTTTGGACAATGCAATTTCCGCTGTCGCCCTGCACAGCTTAACCAATTTGTTAAACAATAAAAGCTTTCTGTTTTTTTCTGGAAAAACCCGAGGTCTTCCATCTTTTCTCAGCCACTACAATGGATTTGCTGAAACAATAATTGAAAGTTTTTCCTCCCTTTTTTTCTCCTTACAATAGTATCTGTAGTATTTTCTGTTGGCTACCACAAGCTCATACTGCACTTGCTTTGCTGCCCTCTGCTTGCTATCGATAACAGGTATTACTATATAAAATGCAACAGCTTCTGTTCAGTCATCTTTGCTTCTAGTGAGAGTTATGGTTTTAACTGCTCCAAATTCCATTCATTTGCCTTTTTAGCAGCCCATGCTATCCACAGAGCTCTTCCTGCACCACGTTTCAAATGAGTTTATTTTCTTCCTGAACAGCTTTCTTTATTGTCCACCATTCACAACTATGTAGAAATCAGAAGTACTATAGTTCCTTTCAAAGATACATTCAAGCTAAAGATGGAATTTGCTCCCCTCCCCATGAGCCGTGGAGCGGTAGAAGAGGGAGATGCCTTTGCTGGCTTCACATGGGATGGGGCCACAGATGTAATTACCATTGCAACACACAGTTGCATGGTGGGCGGGGCCAGGGGCAGCACAGGCAAGCCTATTTATAGCTGTGCTGCCCTGGTCCTGCCTCTTTTTGGCCTTTCAGCAAGGGAGTGGAGTGTGCATGTCAACAAAAAGGTCAGTGGTGCATGTGGCAATCTGGCAGCAAGCGGCCTGCGTGGACAGGCCTAGTTTTGCTGGTCAGGTGGTTCACAGCCTGCCTGAGCATATGTTGGCTGGTACAACTGTGCTTTTGTGGCAGAGTCTCGGTCTGGTGGCAGCGGAGGTCACAGTGACCTTTCAATGGGCAGCGCCCATGGAGGTGGTCCTGGGCCTGCAACCATCACAGCTGGGCTTGCTGGTAGTGAGAGAGTCATTTGTGGAGCTTTCTACATTGGGACAGAGAAGTTTTACCTCCCCCTCCTTTCACTGTACCCTCAGCCACTCCCATCCTTCCTTCACAACTAACCCATCTCGCCCTTTCCCATAGTTACACTGTTTGTGATGATTTTGGCCTGGAATTAAGTGGAGGTGTTGCTTCAACACCGGAATAAGTTGAATTGAGGCCTTTTACTTTTAGCAGGGTTTTTATAGGCCTGGTGTGGTGGCACTGGGTGATTGCACAAGTGTGGGTTTTTTGGTGTTGTTCCTGCCTTTTCTGATTGCTAGCATATTGGCTATACTGAGTACCCCCTTTCTGTAAATCATAGTAGTTTGGGGATATAGTGGGCCTGTATCCACCCAGGTTGCCAATAACTGTTGTATTTCATTTGGTTCCCTAGTCTCATTATTAAATATAGGTAGATATAGATAGATCTATCTGTCTATACATATATACATGCACACACACATATAGACATTCACACACACACACATATATATATATTACTAAATTGGCTGTGTCTGCTCAGAGTAGTAGGCATGAGTCCTAAATGGGGCAACCTTAAGGGCAAGGGGCTGGCCAAAAAAGCCCCCCCTAAATTGCCCCCCCCAGGAATCCTCATTTGAGGAAGAGGATACCACTGACATAATGTTTTATCTAGGTTGCAAGCTCTTGAGAGGGATAAGCAGACTAAACTACAGAAAAGGAAGAGGGGTGCTAAGAAGATAGTTATGCAAGCCAGCATTGCTAACAAAATTCTTGCCCATCTTGAAGCTCTTGAGGGAGATGGCAGCAGTGGGACATCAGCAGTACACCAAGAAGATGCAGCTTCCCCAGTCCAACCAACTTTGGATGCTGTCTCAGCTGTTGAGGTCAAGCCAAGTGCTGCAACATCAGGCGAGCCAATGGATTCAGAAGGGGGTCACCTACTTATAGGTGGCCATGGGGCCCATGGAGCCCTCCCATTAGTCAACTGTGGGGTCAATCCACTCAACAGGCTAATGCCCTTCACAGCACTGGGAAGACTGGTGTGTTGAATCCTGCTGGATTGGATGCTTCAGCCCTCTAGTGCCCTTTCTGTCAGTGGTATCCTCCTGGTTGCTGGCCATAGTATGGCATGCAGCAAGTGAGTCCCCAAGCCACTTCATTGCCCTCCCACCCAGGGGCATCATGGCAGTTTAAGGCTTGTGGCCATGCATTTATGGAGAGTGGTTTGTTGACCAGATGGTCACTTGGGTGAACACCTGGCTTCTTCCACTACTGAAAAAATATTGAAAGTAGAATATGTTGATATATTCTATCTCCTTTATTGGGAACTGGAAAAGAAAGAAAGGAAAGACATGGATGCAAGCAAGAAAGAGAAGCTTTAAAAATGTAGATATGTTTTTTTTGGTGATCTACTCTATATGTGTTAGGGGTTATTTTTGGATATCTAAATATTAATATTCTAACCTCTACTTTATAGACAATAAATAATATTGTGATTAATAACATTTAATACCTAATGATATGGACAAGATATCTATGATGGAAATTTTCTGTATGTTTTGATTGAATGGTAAATTGAAGTACTCAATGTTTTTATGAAATCTTTAAAAAAATGTAGGATAGACAGGAATTGGGCTAACTGGCTGTCAGGCTTTCTGTTTTATGTTGGGGTTGTGGCTAGGGTGCAACCACTCAAAGCCTATGCTTTATCTGCGTACATGAACATTATATTATATATATATATATATTATATACCAATTTCTCAGGATATGCTTGGCTCCTTTATGATGAGTCCTCCCACATGAAAGGAGCCAAATACCCACACATGCATTAGGATAGCATTCACCCTCAGTTATGGATGCAGGTGATGACACTTGCCCATCCCACACTGGGTAATAGGGCTGGTAGTGATCATCTCATTCCAAATAGTAAGACTGGTGTAGTCACTCAGCCCCAGGGGGCTCAGGAGCAGCAACTGAGTCTCTTATGTTGGGAATTCAGGGCCCATGGTGCCTGTGCACATCCTTGGAAGTACAAAGATGTTTGTTCCATTTGTGGAGGCTCTCACTCACTTCATGGCTGTCCCAGAGGAGAAGGTTCAGCCAAGAACAACACACAGCAAGGGGGTAAGCGAGGCTCTGGCAATATCCCTGCAGCTACAAAGGGGTTTCAGCCCAATTAGAGCTGACAAGCTGCTATCATGGCTTTTAATTTATCCAAACCAAGCTGCAGCTTATTTTTTGTGTGAAGGGTTTCCTGAAGGATTTCGGACATCTTTTCAGGGAGTTAGATGCCCTCTCAGGACAAAGAATCTTTGATCTATCAAGCGTTTAGAACATGTCAGGGAAAAAATAAATGAGGAAATAGCTTGAGGGTAGAGTCATCAGCCCAATCCTTCACACACACCCCACACATCTGCATTACAGGTATTACTCCTAGGGATGGCTCACCATCTATCTTACTCCAAGGATGATTCAGCTAATGATGTGATCCCTGCAGAGCTGTGCTCAGTTCATTATACATCCTTTGATGTTGCAGTGAGGGTCATTTGGTGGCACAGTGTAGAGGAGGACCTTGCAAAATTGCGACATTAATTCTGCCTTCCATCTCTTGCCTGTGCATTCAGATGACTTCAAGCTGCTCAGCTTTTCATTTGAGGGCAGCTTTTACATGGATTGCACCCTCCTGATGGGGTGTTCAGTCTCTTGTTCTGCTTTTGAGACCTTCAGCACTTTCCCATAGTGGGCCATTAAGTTCAGAACGGGTTTGTGGGGCATTGTGCATTACCTTGATGACTTCCTTTTTATTGGGGGCTTTCGGACTGGTCAGTGTGCCTTCCTTTTGGCTGAATTTGCATCACTTATGGATGAGCTGGGGGTTCCTTTGGTGTATGAAAAAACAGAAGGTCCATCACACCAGTTAACCTTTTGAGGCATTGAAACTGGCACATTAAACCAGCTCTGTAGGCTCCCCTTGACTAAGGTACAAGACTTGAAGTGCAGAGTGGCTTCATTCCTAGAGCGATGTGTAAAGTGACTCTTAAGGAATTCCAGGAGCTGTTAGTCCACCTTAATTTTGCAAGTTGGCCCCTGGTAGAGCATTCCTCAGATGTCTGTGCAATGTCGTGGAAGGTGTCAGTAAGCCTCACCATAGAATAAGAATTACAGTGGACAGTCCTGATAGGACTTGCGGGTGTGGCAGGAGTTCCTGGCTGACTTTAATGGTGTCTCCTTTTGGAGGGGCAAAAGCAAGATGTGGAATGCTCCGCACATTGCCTCTGATGCTTCTTGGTCTATAGGTTTTGGGGTACTTTTTCAGGATAGGTGATGTGCACAAAAATGGCCCAAGCAGTGAGTGGATGCAGGGGCTACCTCTGGCCTCACTTTTCTTGAGTTTTTTTCCCCATTCTTGTAGCAGTGAACAGCTGGGCATGGGAGCTAGCTAAGCCCTCTGTCCGCTTTTGGTGCAACAACATGGCCACAGTTCAGGTTATTAATTCACTCACCTCCAAGTCACAGCATGTTATGTGTCTTGTCAGGGCTTTCACCCTTCACTGTCTTCACTTTAATATAGTCTTTACAATGCTCCATGTGGCAGGAACAGAAAATAGCCTGGCTGATGCCCTCTCCCATATGCAGATGGACCGATTTAGAGAGCTGGGCCCAGACACTGCAGCCATACCGGAACTGATGCCTCTCAACCTGTGGAATCTTGGAGGGGTGAGGTAGTCTGGGCCATTAGTATGTCGCTGGCTCCTGCCACAAGGAATAGTTATGTTTGGGCAGTTCAAGAATTTGTTAAGTTTAGAGTCCACCAAAAGCTTGAGGAGGCCTTGCTGTTGCACACTGAGGAGATATTGCAATTTTGTATAACCATCAGAAAGGCCTTTCCCCACATTCGATCCACGCACATTTGTTGGCGTTGACTTTCTAGTCCAAGGCCCAGGGGCTAGGTGATCCCAAAGAGGATTTTAGGATTCACAAGGCTTTATAGGGTTGGGCCATGCAGCAGGGTAGACTTCAGGACAATAGGCAACCCCTCTCTCAAGCCATCTTTAGAGGGCTTGTTAATATTTGGGCATGCATTTGCTCTTCCTCCTGTGAGGCTTCTCTTTTCCTTGTAGCTGCACTTATAGCTTTTTTTTTTTTGGCACTCTTGGTGGTTCGGGGAGAGCTAACAGGTCGGGCAGAGGGCTAGAGTTCTGTGATCCTTGGAAGGAACCTTGGTTATAACATTATACACCTACACTGAGAAGGCACTGTGTCCTGTGAGAGCCCTTTGGGAATATGTGAGTAAATGGGGGTGGGGTGGCAGCCTGGCCTGCTGTTTTGCCATCCTGACTTAACTCCTTTAATCAGGTATGAGTTTTGGGCCGTTATCTCAGGAGCCCTCACTGCTCTGGGTTCAAAGAGTAAGTAAGAACTTTGGTACTCGTTCCTTTTGCATAGGCTCTGCTTCTACGGCAGCATCAATGGGCATGCACGCAGGAGTGATTCAGTGGATTGGGTGGTGGAAGTCCTCATCTTGCCGAGATTATGTTAGGCCCATTCAGTATTAACAACCCTTGTGCTGTTTCACCCAAAAGGTGATCACGAATGGCTGCTTTTCATCCTGGAGAGAAGTGACTAGCGGGGTGCCACAGGGTTCTGTCCTGGGCCCGGTGCTGTTCAACATTTTTATCAATGACTTGGATGAAGGAATAGAGGGTATGCTCATCAAATTTGCAGATGACACCAAATTGGGAGAGGTTGCTAATACACCAGAGGACAGGATCAAAATTCAAAATGACCTGGATAGATTGGAGAGCTGGGCTAAGGCTAACAAAATGAAATTCAACAGAGAGAAGTGTAAGGTTGTACACTTAGGTAGAAAAAATAGAATACAGAAATATAAGATGGGGGACACGTGGCTGGATAGCAGTACATGTGAAAGGGATCTAGGAGTCTTCATGGACCACAAGCTGAACATGAGTCAGCAGTGTGATGCGGCAGCCAAGAAAGCCAATGCAATTCTCGGTTGCATTACTAGGAGTATGGTGTCTAGATCAAGGGAAGTACTGGTACCACTCTACTCTGCTTTGGTTAGACCTCATCTTGAATACTGTGCCCAGTTCTGGGCACCCCAATTCAAGGACATGGTCAAGCTGGAGCAAGTCCAGAGGAGGGCGACCAAAATGGTGAGGGGCCTGGAAGCCATGCCCTATAAGGATAGGTTTAGAGAGCTGGGTATGTTTAGTCTGCAGAAGAGAAGGTTAAGAGGGGACATGATAGCTATGTTTAAATATTTGAAGGGATGCCATGTAGAGGAAGGAGAGCCTTGTTTACCAGTGCTCCAGAGACCAGGACAAGGAGCAATGGATTCAAGCTGCAGGAAAAGAGATTCCACCTGAACCTCAGGAAGAACTTCCTGACAGTCAGGGCTGTCAGGCAGTGGAATATGCTGCCTCGGAGTGTAGTGGAGTCTCCTTCTTTGGAGGTTTTTAAGCAGAGGCTAGATGGCCATCTGTTGGGAGTGCTTTGAGGGAGTTCCTGCATGGCAGGGGGTTGGACTGGATGGCCCCTGTGGTCTCTTCCAAGTCTACACTTCTATGATTCTATGATTCTATGATCTTTTAACAGCATTGTCAATTTTTCCATTCTATTGTGTCCATTACTTTTATTAACCAATCACCATTCAAAGGTTCTTCCTCAACTTTCCATTTTTGTGAGAAGTTAATTCTTGCTTAGGTTACCAAGTATAGTATCAGTTTAAAGTTCGTTTTATGTACTGGATGATCACCAATCATGTTTAATTCAGTGTAGACTTCAGTTCAAAATTGACAGCAAAGATTCTTGCAATTACCATATGGATCTGTTTCTAGCGTTTTTTTCTTTGTTTGTTTGTTGTTTTTTGGTTTTGGCTACAGGACATAACCACCACCCATAGAAGAAAGTCCCTCTTTTTTCTTTGCATTTCCAACAGATTTCATCACCTTTTTTATATATTTCAGACAATTTCACTGGTGTCAAATACTAGAGGTATAACATTTTATCTCCTTAGGTTCTCCTTAGGTCCATGCATAGTGTGAATTTTAAATCTTTATCCCATGTTTTATGCCAAGTTTCTACGTTTATTATATGGCCCAGATTCTGAGCCCATTTAATCATAGTCTCTTTTATAATTTCTTTTTCCATGTCTCTCTCCAATAATAAGATCTTATTTGATTTGAATTTTGGAGGGGCTGATTCTTCTTTAGTATTTCATCTACTTCATTAGTTTCTTTTGTAATACCTTGAATATAATATCTAATTTAATAAGGAAACTACTGTAATTTGATTCCTCTTCCCAGATAATTATATCTTTCTATCAAGGTGTCACAATTAAATGATTGGTGTATTTGCCTGGCATGGGGATAGAGAGTGAATTTAATCTACCAGTGCCCCTATTACTATTTTTTTTTAAAAAATAGTGTCATTCCTCAAATTTTGCAGTTGCAAACCACAAGGTTTTGAATGGCTGGTCAAACAGTATGTGTGAAAGGGATCTAAGAGTCTTAGTAGACCACAAACTAAACATGAATTAGCAGTGTGAGGCGGCAGCCAAGAAAGCCAATGCGATTCTTGGTTGCATCAATAGGAGTATGGTGTCTAGATCAAGGAAAGTAATAGTACCACTCTGTTCTGTTTTGGTCAGATCACATCTGGAATACTGTTTTCAGTTCTGCGCACCTCATTTCAAGAAGGATATTGACAAGCTGGAACGTGTCCAGAGGAGGGCAACCAAAATGATGAGGGTCTGGAAGCCATGCCCTATGAGGAGCGTCTTAGGGAGCTGGGTATGTTTAGTCTGCAGAAGAGAAGGTTAAGAGGGGACATGACAGCCATGTTTAAATATTTGAAAAGATGTCATATTGAAGAAGGAATGGGCTTGTTTTCCACTGCTCCACAGATTAGGACAAGGAGCAATGATTTCAAACTACAAGAAAAGAGATTCCAGCTGAGCCTCAGGAAGAACTTCCTGATGGTCAGAGCTATCCGGCAGTGGAGTATGCTGCCTTGGAGTATGGTGGAGTCTCCTTCTTTGGAGGTTTTTAAACAGAGGCTGGATGGCCATCTGTTGTGAGTGCTCTGCCAGTGGCGTACCTAGGCTCAACAGCCCCCAGTGCAAGGGGGAGTGAGCAGCGGGTGGGGGAGGGGTCAACAGTGGGCAGGTGAAGGAGAAGTGAGTGGGGGGGGCATGAGTGGGAGCAAGCAGAGGAAAAGCAAGTGGCAGCAGGTGGGGAAGGGGCAAACAGACGGGTGAGGGTAGGTCAAGCGGTGACCAGGTGGGGGAGTGTCGAGTGCCAGCAGGTGAGGGAGGGGTGAATGGCAGCAGGAGGGTGTGTAGCAGCAGGTGGGGTCAACCAGTGGTGGGTGGGGAAGGGACAACTGGCAGCAGGCGGGGGAGGGGGCAGGCGGATTCCTCTTTTTGTGCCCCTGACATTGGCACCTGGGGCATGAGCCCCAGTTGCCCCACCGTAGATCCACCTCTAGTTCCTGCATGGCAGGATGTTGGACTAGATGACCTCTGTGGTCTCTTCCAACTCTATGATTCTATGAATCAAAGAAAACCTTTCTATGAGTAAGATAACATCAGATCGTCTTACCTGAGCCATCATCATGGGCCCAATTACATTGGTTTTGTATACCTCCAACATATTTTCTGGTGTCTCAGATTCCAAGGTAGTTGGTTTTACAATCCCAGCATTATTGATCAACAAATTCAACCCGGATCCTTTCAGAATCTCAGTAACTGTGGCTGCAGCAGCCTTGACGCTAGATTCATCAGAAGTGTCTGCAGCGGCCAAGTAAAGACATAATGAAAGAAGTTATTGGATGGTAGTTAGACACCCTTAATAAGGAACAAGGACACCAATGGCTTGGAGAAACAAGCTAAAGGGTTTATTACAGAAATTCTGGTTTAAGATTGGAATCTTACTTATGGCGTTAAGCTAAAGAGTGGAAGAAAAGAGGTGTGTTCAGTTTATATCACAAAAGGGTCAGGAATCAGGATAGGTAGTCAAGGAGGAATACTTTGGATCTCATACTTTCAAAGCCTATGCTCTCTGAAGCATTCCTGACTCTTCAGCACTGAGTACTCTTTCTCTTCTAAAAAGATATCTCAGCCAGGTCTAGCCTTGCAGGCTCCCAGAAGAGTTACCCAACTGTGATTTATTATGATTTTGATATGATTTATTAGATTCAACCCCCCACCCTTTCTTCCAATGAGCTCAAGGTACATTGCCTCCCACTCCTGCTCCCACCACTTTGTCCTTACAACATTCCTGTTAGGAAGGTTAGGCTGAGAGTCTGAGCTAAGGCTACCTTAATGAGCCTCCCCTGTTTCTTTTTTCACTCCTTTTCTTTTTACAGCTGGCCCTCCACATTCATGGGGGCTAGGGGCAAAAGTGGAAAAACTACAACTATCAAAATGTGTGTGCGTGCTGATATGCTGATATAGTTTCACAGAAACTAAAGGGGAAAACAGACGATGAGATCAAAAAGGAATGGCAGATTATAACGGGCAATTGCTGGGCACTGTTAAATGAAAATGAGTGATTCATGGTTAAGATAACTAATGAGGGGGCTACTGATGTAAACCATGGAACTGTAATGTAGAGAATGAAATGCAAGAACTATCATGTAACATTATCAGCATAAAGCGGTATAACTATGTAAAGAGATGTTGGAAATGAAATCTAGATCAGTGTGGAAGATCAAAAATATTTCATGTAAATTAACAGTAATAATGTTTGTTTTATATGTGAAATTTGAATAAAATGATATAAAATAATGTGTGTGTGTATCTGTGGGAAGGGGGCCGAGACATTGTGAGGAGAGTGGGTGCACAGAGTCCAAACCATGATAGGGAAAGAAGAAGTGAAAGGGGTGGGTTGGCATAATGGCCCCATACTTCCTCTCTCTTTCCCACCTCCTTCCTTGGATGTGGGGGACATTGGAAGAGGGTTTATGGGGCTGAGAAATCAGGGTATGAGCCATCCTGAGTGGGCCAGGCAGCAGCTGGTGGAGCAGGTGGAGCAAAAGTTTTTAAATAGCTGCACAGCCTGATTGGAGCTGCTGAGAGGCAAAGTTCCCATGGGAAAGAAGCACTTGAGGTGAGTGGGTAGTATTTGGAGAAACTCACAAATAACCAAATTCATAAAAGTTAAAATGGTGAAAGTGGAATACCAACTGTATTTCCTCTGTTCCTTGACTTTTTTCTTATTCAGGTTCAGGTATGAGAAAAGCAAAGCAACTGAAAGTTGTTTAAAGTATTGCTCAATTTTTTTTTCTACCAAGGCAGGGGAAAGCCGCTAGCGTGGTTTTTCACTTCATGTGCCAAAAATAACTTAGCTGCCCTTTTGTACCACATATCTTGAGTTTGGAGGGTGGTGCACTATTTGTTTGGGCAGCAATGCATCTGTGGCTGGTCCTGGGTGACTAAATGAGTCAGCTTCTTTTCAAAAATCCCTGCCTTTCCATTGTGAGGAACTTTGATAAGGAATTGTGCAACAAGGACTGTTTTAAGAAGACGGGAGGGGGAAGAATTAAGGGGGGATGCAGCCATATCTTAAGTTGTTTAAAATAACACTTATGAGACAACAATTAGGAGCTAAGGACCAAACTGAAGATGTAATCCACACAATTCTTAATAAAAGTTAGTAACATGGGGCAGAATGATCCAGAAAAAAATGCACTGCCAGGGAGATGGAACAATGTGTCATTCACACAATTCCTAATGAAAATTAGCAGTAGAGACACAGAGGTCCCCAATCCAGAAAACTGCACTACTTTCTGAGCAATAGGTTTTGCTGAGAGGTAGTGATGTCCCAATAACAGAACTGCAACCTGAGCAACCCAGAGCTCATTCATCCTTACCTCGGTTGGCTGGCTAAAAATCGCAGCTCATTTGTAGAGAAAGAAAGAACTGGGAAAAGGAAGCAACATACCTAGTGGGATGATCTCTATTCCTTGATGTTTGGCAGCCAAATCCTTCAAGGCCTGAAACATAACAAACCAGAAGTTTGGAATGTGAGTGGATTATTCAAGACAGGGAAGAAAGCAAAGGCAGGGGAGGATTAAATTGCATCTGCTTTCCATTCTCCCCTAGACATGCATTGCTTACATTGTTGCTGCAAAAGTGCACTAGAAATCAGGAGCTTAAAAAAAAATCATGCTTACACACACACAGAGCCAGCCCTGGGCACAATCTGCATGGGCTTAGGGGCTTTACTGTTGTTCAGATATCCATTGCAAGACAGAACTGACTCCATTCTGGAGCCTACCTGGGCACGTGGTCCCTCTGGGTCCCGGCAGGTGGCAAAGATCCATTCTGGGCAGTTGCTTTTCCTGGCCAGCTGCCTGACCAGCTCCAAGCCAATCCCCCGATTGGAGCCAGTCACCAGGACACTGCGTACATTCAACACCGGCATCCTTCTTGCCTGTGTTGGTCTGACAAAATGGTTGGATATTTCTAACTCAGCTAAATTTTATCCTCCCGTGTCTCCGCCTAGGCTTGCATAAGCTGTTTGGCTCTTATGGCACTTTTGATTCTACTTTTGGCATCCACCCAGGAGCCACTGGAAAACCTGAAGTGGAATGAGACAGTAGAACTACTTTATTTAAATAAGCAAAAAAAGGTAAGAGATCAGTGGAGATCAATTATTTTAGAACAGCAATCCTTTCCAATATTTTTTATTAACCTTTAATCCCCAGAAAACATCTGAAATAGAAAAGAGTGGCTGGAGTGCCAAATTCTGAGCTAACCAACCCAATCCAACCCTCAGGTCATGCTTGACTGGAAGCAAGGGTTGCAATGTAAATCACAAAATATCCACCAAAGACATATTCTGATATGCATTTTAGACCATACTTTATTTTGGAACTCTTGTTGCTGAATTAGCCAGATCAACCAAATTCACTAGTTACATATTATTACTGTGGCCATGTTTGCATGGGGTTTTTTAAAACAGTGCAGTCCATCCTCCAAGGAGGAGGTCTGCACCTAGGAGTGGACTGGGTCGGACCTACTTAACATAGATCCACACCTCAGCCCGCTCTGGAACGACCCCAAGGGGTCGTCCAGTGTGCTTTTGAAAGATCTCTAAAAACAGGTCTTTCAAAAGCATGGAGTGCGCCACTGCGAGCCTGCTCCCTTATGCAGATTCGCAGGCTCACCCCAATGTGAACCTGTGATCTGCCGGGGGTGGGCTTTACGCTGGTGAGCTTCAGCAGTTGGTTGTGACCCCCGACCAACCAGAAGCTGCCATTTGGGACACTGGAGCAGTGCGTATCGACGAGCACGCACTGCTCCAGAGCGGCGTGAACCAGACTGGGGAGCCAAAAAGTCCACTAAGTAGCGGTGCAGGGTGATTCCCTCATCCTGTGTGGAAATGGTCTAGAATAATTGGAATAAGCCACGAAAAGTCCATCAAAATTACTTTCCATTCAAAAAAGTATTTTGGGGGCAGGGAAATAGTCCAGAATTTCAGCAAAGCAAAGCAATCAAATTTACCAGTCACACCTGGCCAGATGATGTTCATTGAGAAAGGACAGATGCACTGAGCCACAAAATATCCACAGAAACCATATTCCAGTGAATGTTCCTGACAATAACCGGTATTTGAAAAGGAACATGGAATGTTGGTTTGTAAGTGATTCAAACCAATTCACTTATCATGTGTGACTCCAAAGGACTGGGCCTGTAAGACATTAAATTTCCACAGAAACAAAATTCTGATATTCATTCAAAGCAATAATTCATCATCTGGAAAACAAAACCAGGAAGCTAGTTTTTGAATGAGACACACTAAGCAGACATTTCTGTCACACACAACTAGACCGAGGATTCTTTCAGACTGGTCTAAAGAGGTGTGACGTCTCAAGATGTAGTTCCTTGTCTTTTGCTGATTGTTGTTGGTCCTTCTTGATCAGTGTGAAGAAGTGAGAACCCTCACAACAGAGAACCTGAATTATTGGGGCAGATGTCTCTTCATGTTAGTTTTGCATCCACAAGAACCTCTCACACATTCCATGTAGAAGCCAAGAGGGAGAGAGGGGAAGAGGAAGGACGCTGTATGAAACTGTAAGCAATTGGCCAATAATCATTCAGATCTCATGACACCATGGAGTATTTCGCCAATTATCATTCAGATCTCTTTGTTGTGTTTCCTCTTTATTGGCTCTGAATGTTGTGAGACCCACATGGACTTGTCTTCTTTTTAAAAGGAAATCTTAATTTACTGTTTACTGTTAATTTACTGTCAGGAGGTCTAGAAAGGATGAGGAATGGCCACAAAATTCAGTAGGAAATGCAAATATTGAAATATGCATGTCCTTTGGGTTTTTGTTTGTTTGCTTTTGTTTTGCTGCCAAAAGAACCCAAAAACAACCTACCCTCTGGGAGAGAATAAAATGCTCATGCTGGACATGGGAATTGCCATTGAATGTTCCAGGACAATAGTTTTGGTTTTTTTTATGAGCACTACAGCAACAAATACAACTGCTAACAGCAACATTTACATTGTCTGAAGGCCTCAGGCCTTTCCACACTACGCTGTTATAATGCTATTATTTTACTTTCTACATCCTGAGCAGTTCTGGGGTTTGTAGTTTACTGAGGTCCAAGACCTCTCTGGCTGAGAATTCTAAATGCTCCTCCCTAAACAGCAAACTCCAAGATTCCATAGGATGTTGAAAGTGGAAAGATAGCACAATAACAATGTATTGCAGAAAGGCCCCTTGTCTTATTTCATTCTTTTTTGGGTCTGTTTGGAGCATTTTCTTGTATGTGGACTAGCGCTTTTCCAAAAGCCTTTTAAAACTAGGACATTGCTTGCTGCATGGTATAGTGGTTTCAGCTTTGATCTATGATTCTGGAGTCCAGGGTTCAAATCCCCACTCATGACAACCTACTGACAAGTCACACCCTCTTGGCAAACCTTCTCTGAACAAATCTTGCCAAGAAAATTCTGTGATAGATTCACCCTAAGATTGCTATAAGCTGGAAATGACTCAAAGGCACACAAGAACACAACAGTGGTTTGCTAAGCAAGGCAATGTTTTTTTCCTCTCCGTTCCAGAACATAGTCTGTATTCTAGGCCATTTTTCTTATTCTGGAAAATAGCCTAGGACACCAGCTTCTTCTGAGTAAGCTAAACAATAGAATTCTCCATTCATATATAGCTAGATAGCAGATATGCAACAAGCCACAAAACCTCAGGGCAATCCACATTCCACTATTAATTCTGAGCAATATTCGGTATTCTATATAATCACTCAAGAGTGCCAACACCTATGTTAGCCATACTAAATAAATTCACCACTCACACACTACTACTTAAGATTAATGTGGTAAAGTACAAGTCTTACACTGCCTTGGTATACTCCGACTGAAGAGCAGTCAAGATTTTAAAAAATAATAAATGAGAAAAATTTGAGGAAAAACATTCTACTGTCTTGACTGTGAAAGCCGGTGGAGATTTTTGCAGTGGGGTTTTAGACAGAGACTAGACAAACTGGGATCAGAATACATAAACTTTAAAGATCTGACAAGCAAAAGATTTGGAACACCAGCTACTGTTTTGGGAAGATTCAGTTTTTCATTCCAAACTATTGTTACTGACTCACACACACCCAGATTCAAGATGGTTTAATTCGAAAAATATATTTAATTAGCAAAACATATTAGTTGGCATGGATATAAAGTGGACTCTCATGTGACTGTAAGGCAAAACTACGCAGAGGAAAAACACTGGCTGACCATGCATGCTGCAAAGTAGGTCAGAAATTTTCTCTAGGTGTAGCCAGGTCATTGTCAGGAAGTCACCAGGTAACTCCAAGCTGACAACTCTGTTGTCAGACAATAGTGACAGGAAGTTCCCACCAAACCACTGATTGTTTCAGCCTTTTTTCCCATTGTGTGCATTGTCCACACACCTGTCCACTGTTATGTAGCTATCACTACAGCCATTAACTCTTTGTCATCTAACACTAAGATCATTAGCACAGTCCCGACCTCATTGTCCACTCTGGAACCTTGTTTACTCAGCCAGAAAGCCATTAACATCCATGCACTCCAAGCAGATGTTGGGTATAAAAACCCTACATTTTGACCCGTTACCTCGCAGTATTTCACTTGCTGGTAGCTATGCTGTCACTCTGATTTTTGAATGAGTATGGTCCTTGGGCATAGTCTAAGCCACATTGCTGTTTTCTTCACTGCTCTCTAGATCATTGCCTTTGAAATCCTGTTATCAACAATTTTCCTTTTTTTCTCCTTCAGCTTGCCTTGTGTGATTGCATGAGTGCTTGTTTCCTGTGGTGATTCTTAATTCTTTAATAAAACACATTTTAGTTTATCCTTTGAATCTCTGACTGGTTCTTCCCTGCAAAGACCCCATAAACATTGGTGGAAGATTTCATGAGGTTGCCTCCCTCTTGCAGGCCTCCTAATTTTGAGCTAATAATTCCCCATTTCTTGAATGGAGGTATTGGCATCATGGGTGGATCCCTGAATCACCCACATTTTTGGGTAACAAGATTGGTGGAGTAACGCAGGCAGCACTCTGTAATCTGTCTCATGAGTCAATGCACACAGCTCAGGAAAGCAGATGTAGGGAACTCATGGGGATTCCAGTCAAGCTAGGAACATGTGCAATTGGGAGTCTGTGTGCTTGAGCCAAAGAGCTACTGTTGGGTTGGGAATCTGTCTCCCCTATCTTGATCTGTGGCTGGCAGCCTCACCTATCTGGCCAACCACACCATCAGTGAGCCAAGGTAACATGTAAGGGCTGGGCACATGGCTGTCCTGGGAATCAATTCCTAATTTGGGATCTATTGGTGTGGGATCCAGAGACTTAGGGCAAAATAAGGACAGGAACACATACACACACACACCAGAATCCTGAGTACTAGGGATGAGACAAATCCAGAATTTTCTGCCTCTGAATCCGGATCCAGATCCAAATCCCTGGAAGATTTTGGGAATCTATGAATCTCAAGTCTTTTGAATCTTTTTTTTTTTAAAAACATTTAAAAAGCAAGGGAAAGAAAGCATCTCTATTTAAAAGTGTTTTTGAAGCAGAATTTGACATCTTTGTTTAATGAAAAAAAATTAAATAACAGTTTTCACTTTCAGGAAAACTTTCAGGACCCCTGGATCATCCTGGCTCCAGGGACAGAAGAGTGGGGAGTGTGGGATCGCATTCCCCACAAGTTTCTCACACTCACCCCAGGCAGGATCTGGTGGGGGGTGGGTGGGAAAAGGTCGGGGAGAGTGGGATCGCTCCTTGCACGCTTCTGCTGCTCACCTGGGGTAGGATCTGGCTGGGGGCTGGCAGGAAAAGAGCAGGGAGCATGTGATCACACTCCTTGCAAGCTTCTGCTGCCCACCCAGGGCAGGATTCAGCCAGTGGCGGACGGGAAAAGAGTGGAGAGTGTGAGATTGTGCTCCTTGCACGCTTCTGCTGCCTGCCCGGGGTAGGATCTGGCCAGGGGCTGGCAGGAAAAGAGCAGAGAGCATGGGATTGCACTCCTCGCAAGCTTCTTCTCCCTGCCCGGGGCAGGATCTGGCCGGCAGCGGACAGGAAAAGAGCAGGAAGTGTGGGATCATGCTCCTCACAAGCTTCTGCCACCTGCTCAGAGCAGGATCCAGCTAGGGACCAGTGGGAAAAGAACACGGAGTAGGGGATCGCGCTCCTCACAAGCTTCTCACGCCTGCCCTGGGCAGGATCCGGCTGAGGGTGGGTGGGAAAAAGGGAGGGGAGCATGGGATTGCACTCCTCGCAAGCTTATGCTGCCTGCCCAGGGCAAGATCTGGCAGGTGGTGGACAGGAAAAGAGTGGGAAGCATGGGATCGCACTCCTCACAAGCTTCTGCTGCCCACCTGAGGCAGAATCTGGCTGAGGGTGGGCAAGAAAAGGATGGGGAGCACTGCATCATGCTCCTCACAAGTTTCTCCCACCTGCCCAGGGGAGGATCCAGCCAGCGGCGGATGGGGAATCTAGCCACCAAGGTTCTGGAATGGAAAGATGACATACTCACTTGTTTGATTGTATTTTAATAAAAACAACAATTATTATTTCACTTTTGTTTGCTCCTTGACTAAGCCTGATCCCGTAGATGCTGGGTAAAAGATCTCGCTCCGTTGCCCTGCCTCTCGCAGTGCTAACTTGTGCTCTTTGACTAATTTCCCCAATTTGTGTAATTTGGAGAGCATTTAGGTGTCTCTCATGGGACCCCCAGAAATCAGGGTAACAGCCCAACAGCTAACCTCTCTCAGTTTCCTCCCCAAAATGCAGAAACTCCATCGACTTCACCCCAGAATCCTAAAACTACCCAAAAGATGTCAGTTTGGTTTTCTGTACACATGAAAACGGCCAGCTGCTGGTGCATGCTGTTCCAATGTGTCAGGCAACTGCTGACCCTGGAAAACCCTGGGAGCCACTGCTTCATCCACCGTCATTGCACCATGGTTTCCCAGATACGAGGTGTGTTCGGATGGAAGTCTCAATTCACTTCTCTGAACACCTAAAATATTGATTTCGTGAACCCTTTTAGACCCAAGTGTTGGGGGGAATCGTCTCTCCACTTCATACATTGGACTCTTGGTATCAAAGGACTTATGAATTGGGCCATGAACTGCCTGAGTTGAACTTTCCCCTATTTATTCTAATGAAGAAGTGCTGCCCACTCAAATATTACTATTTCTCTGAAATATTTGACTTTTCTTTATTTGAATTGTGCAGCTCCAATTGCTGGAGTGGTATTTGCATATTGTATTGTATCTTGGTATGTATGTTATTAGGTACTCTCTTCTTTAATTTTCCTCTCTCTCCATTTTTGGACAGTGAATTGGGACACATTTTTGCTAATCTGGCCACCTGACCAAGTGATTAGCTGATGAGACTAACGGAAGTAAGATAGCTCTCACCCTCTTTCCTATATGTTTATTCCCAACCAGATAGGAGATACTACAAGGGCCATCTACTCCAGCCCCCTGTCATGCACAAATACACATATAAAGCAGTCCAGAAAGATAGCATCTAATCTCTGTTCAAAGACTTCCAAAGAAGAAGATTTCACTACTCTCCTTGGCACTGTTGAACAGCTCTAACTGTAAAAAAAAAAAAAGTTCTTCTTAAACTTTAGGTGATTTAGGTGTTTTCTGCCAAATTGGGTTGGTG
The DNA here is from genome assembly GCA_948472985.1 of Iguana delicatissima. Taxonomy (NCBI): domain Eukaryota; kingdom Metazoa; phylum Chordata; class Lepidosauria; order Squamata; family Iguanidae; genus Iguana; species Iguana delicatissima. The sequence continues at coordinate 176,751 of CAOKZL010002179.1, forward strand.
TGGATGGTTGTGAAGTTGCCATCTTTGGAGGTCAGGTCAGCCACCTAATGCAGATTAATTGTTACCGGCTATATATTCTCTGAGATTGGCGTAGGTTCTCTCTTTGTTGTCTGTGCTCAAGTGAAGGTAGGTACTGTTAAGTTATCTTCTGTGTCTGAAGAGGCAGGGCTTTCTGCTGGAGCTGGCACTTCCTTCTCTTCTGTCTGTGGCACTATAACCTCTTCCTGTACAGTAGGTCCTGGCATGCCCCCTATTTCAGCCTCTGGCATGTTCCCTGTTCCAGACACTGAGTTAGAATCCATGTTCTAGAAGCAGGGCATGACACCACTCCCCCCATCATCCCTCCCCCCCCGAATGAGATGGGCCTGGCTTGTTGGAGCAATGGTAACAAAAGCACCGAACCAAGTCAGGAGCATGAATGTCTGAAGTGTCTTCCCAGGAATGTTCCTCCAGCCCAAACCCTAACCAATCAGCAAGGTACTGAAGGCGCCATTGATGTTTGCAAGAGTCCAGGATCTTGGCCACCTCATACTCCTCTGCCCCACCTACCAGCACTGGAGCCAGTGAAGGTCCCAGAGTGAGGATGTCAGGTGGCCATCCATAGTTTGGTAATGGGATATGTAGTAGCTTTTAAGCTAGCTGCTTGCTTGTAACAAAGGTATGGGAATCAGAGACCATTAGATAAACAAAAGCTAGGAATGCACTGATAAGCGCTGCCAGGCTGCCATGACTTCAAGGTCTCTTGAGAACAGGAGTGAATCTTGGTATTTTATGCTTTGAAACTTGCTAATTGCCTTTAGTCCACTCACTGAAGTCCTGTACGATATATCTCACTCCAAATAAATACTGTTTATGCACTGTACTATTTGTGCGCGTGGATTCAGTTCCTGACAGAGTGAGTGGACTCCGAGTGCAAACTCTACAAAATGTATAAAAAATCTGAAGAAGAAGAGCCACACGAAGAGGGAGTAGCCAGAGGAGTCGTCGAGGTTCCAGGTGATCCACACACCGAAGGAGAAAGGATGGATCCCAGCCGACCCCCAGATGTGCGACCCAAGGGGCGACCCTCGGTTCCTCTGACCACCCCGATTACAGACCAAACCTGGGCCTGGGGACAAAGACCTGAGACTGCGCAGCGACAATGTCGTCACACAACAAGATGGGACACTTCAATCATTGAAACCAAGTTGATGGAACAACTCTTAGCTAGAGAAGAAGTGGAAAAACAATGAGAAGAAATATCTAAACTGAGAGCTCAGCTACATGACTTGAGACTCCTGGTGCCTCAGGTTGGGCGTGGGCCTACACAGATGCCAGCAGCAACAGCAGCAGCTGCTCTGGCTGCCACAGTACCTGCACCTCCCGGCATACCGGCACCACAAGTGGGTCTTAGACCTTTTCGAGAGTTGAAGACCACTTATGATGGAGATAGAGCCACCCTGACATACTTTCTTAACATGGCCTTCAATTACATGGTCGACTACAGGAACAGCTTCCCAGACGATGCTGCCAGAGTCAGATACCTGAGCCAGCACCTCAAAGAAGCAGTGGAGTGAGTTGCCAGTTTGTTCGACTCATGAACTGAAGAAACAGCCAATCTACAGCTGTTCATGCACCGCCTCAGGGAAAGATTTGAAGATCCTTTCTTCCAAGAACAAGCCAGATACCAACTCAGAAAACTATGCCAAGGGCAAGGAATCGTCGGGGAAATACACCCGTGAATTCAGAAAGCTAGCCACCACGGTTCCGGAATGGAAAGATGACATACTCAAGCAATTTTTCCGAGATGGATTAAACCCCACCATATTGGATCACTGTCTGTTGCAAGGAGATCCTGCCAGTCTCTTGGGATGGATGAAACTGGCTGGAGAAGTGGAAAGCAACATGGAAAGTGTATTGCTCTTCACGGAGAGAAAAGCACAAGAAAGGGGTCGCCGCACCTCGGCAACCCGCAAAATAGTACTCCTGAACATTGTTACTGTAGTTTCTAGTCCGAACTTGTGGTATATTAGATATCATTTGATATCAAGAATTTGGCCTTCACTACCCATTCCTCTCCACGTGCTTGCAAGGCCTCTGGACAAGCACGCACCCGGGCACAGCCGAAAATAGCTGAACCATTCAAAACAAACCCAGGCAGGCCAGTAATAGCCAGACTGCAACCTTAGGAGACCTCCAGGCAAGTACTCTTTAAGATCACATTATGTATGCACACTGTTTACAAAAGATCCCCTGCCCCGAGCAGGCAGCTTGACGAGCCGAATACTCAACTCTCAAGCACTCCGCGTTTGCATATTGTCTACTCTATTGACAATGCTGTCATAACTCAGTCATGCAAAGTACTGATCTTTCAGAGGCTTTGTCTCCAGCCCAAAACCCACTGTTTTCCCTGGGAACGGACTAGCCTACAGGCACATTTTCCCCTATAAGACCCCTTTCTTTCATTAGGTCTGTGTGAGTGTGTTTGCATACATACGTTGTGACTGTGTTATCAAAATAAAGGAAAACAATTATTATTTACTTCTGTTTGCTCCTTGACTCGGCCTGACCCCATAGACATTGGGTTCAAGTTCTCGCTAGGTTGCCCTGCCTCTTGTATTGCTTAGCTTGTGCTCTGCTAATTCCCATTCCCCATTGCAAGCACATAGAGGTGTCCCTCCTGGGACCCCAAAAATCAGGGTAACAACATCTCTGGCATGGACTAGCAGAGACTGATGGAATACTGGGTGAATGCAAAGAAATGCCACTGGGTTGACTTAAGCAGTGATTGCATAAGCACTGACAAATCTGGCATCTAACTTCTGCCAGGGGCAGGGCAATGGCAGATGGTGAATACACAGCCAGACCCAGTCTCCTAATTTCAACCGGGCCCTGGCTGTCAATACTTATTGGTCTCCTGCTTCTAGACTTCTTTTGCAAGGTCCAACTGCTTACCGAGGAGTGCCTCAGCTACTGGAAGTTCCTGGAGCCACTGATCTCCCACTGAAATTTTGGATTTCAGGACCACAGCAGGGAACAGGTGTGGTTGAAAGCCATAGTTGGCAAAGAAAGGGGTCTGCTGGGTTGAGGTGCATATGGCATTGTTGTAGGTGAACTCTGCGAAGGGGAGAAGATTGATCCAGTTGTCCTGTTGGTAGCTGGCATAGCACCACAGGTACTGCTCCAGAGTGGTGTTTGTGTGCTCCGTCTGCCCATCACTCTTTGGATGATAGGCCGAGGACGGGTGAGGCTCTATATCAAGCTGGTGCAAGAAGCTAAACCAGAACCGTGCAGTGAACCCTGACCAATAGGGATGACTTTGTTGATGAGGTGGAGGTGGTGGGATCTTTAGAGGGGAGTGACCATGCTCTTTTTCAATTTGTCATTCAGTGGGAAGGAGAAGCCAAGTGTAGCCAGACATGCATCCTAGACTTTAAAAAAAGCTGATTTCTGTAAATTTAGGGAGATAGTTGCCAAAATCCTGTTGTCAAGAATACTGAAAGAGAAAGGAGTTCATGATGGAAGGGAGTTTCTTAAAAGTGAGATACTGAAGGCACAATTGAAAACTGTGCCAATAATGGCAGGCGTCTAAAGAAATTGATGAAAGAACTCTCACTTGAGCTAAGTGTTAAAAGAAACATATACAAGAAATGGAAGAATGCTGAAACCACCAATGGTGAATTCAAGCAGACAGCCAGGATATGTAGAGAGAAGGTCAGAAAAGCTAAAGTGCAGAATGAACTCAGGCTTGCCAGAGACATTAAAAACAATAAAAAGGGCTTTTTTAGATATGTTCACAGCAAAAGGAAAAACACGAAAACGATAGGGTCACTGCGTGGAAAAGATGCCCAATTACTAATGGGGGAAGAGAGAAGGCAGAACTACTCAACACCTTCTTTGTCTCAGTTTTCTCCCAAAAGGATAGAAGTGCTCAACCTGGGGGGTGGAGAGCAGGTGAGAAAGGGAAGGAAATGCAGCACAGAATAAGTAGAGAAGTAGTACAGGAACACCTGGCTAAACTAGATGAATTCAAGTCTCCAGGGCAAGATGAGTTACCTCCAAGGATATTAAAAGAATTAGCAGAAGTCATTTCAGAACCACCCACAATAATCTTTGAGAACTCTTGGAGAACAGGAGAAGTCTCAGCAAACTGGAGGAGGGCAAATATTGTCCTCATCTTCAAAATGAGAAAGAAAGAGGACCCAAATGATTGTCACCCAGTCAGCCTGACATCAAAACCAGGACAGATTCTAGGCTAGATCATCAAACAGTCCGTATGTAATTACTTAGAAAGCAATGCTGTGATCATTAAAAGTCAAATGGGTTTCTCAAAAGTCTACATGGGTTTCAAATCATGCTAGACTAATCTTATCTCTTTTTTTTACAAGCTTGATAGTTGAAGGGAATGCTTGATTTAACTAAGGGCTTTGACAAAGTTCCCCATGACCTTCTTGCAAAGAAGCTAGTAAAATGTGGGCTGGACAGGGCTACTGTTAGGTGGATTTGTAACCAGTTGACTGGACAAACCCAAACGGTGCTCACCAATGTCTTCTTTTCTTCCTAAAGAGAAGTGACTAGTGGGGTGCCACTGGGTTCTATCCTGGGCCCAGTCCTATTCAACATCTTCATCAATGACTTGGATGAAAGAGTAGAGGGCATGCTGATCAAATCTGCAGATGACACCAAATTGGGAGGGACTGCTAATACACCAGAGGACAGAGTCAAAATTCAAAATGACCTTGACAGATTGGAGAGCTGGGCCAAAGATAACAAAATGAATTCCAACAGAGACAAATGTAAGATCTGGCACTTAGGCAGAAAAAATGGAATACACAAATATAGGATGGGAGACATGTGGCTGGATAACAGTATGTGTGAAAGGGATCTGGGAGTCTTGGTAGATTACAAGCTGAACATGAATCAGCAGTGTGATGTGGCAGCCAAGAAAGCCAATGCAATTCTTGGTTGCATCAATAGGAGTATGGTGTCTAGATCAAGGGAAGTAATGGTATCACTCTAGACCTCATTTGGAATACTGTGTACAGTTCTGGACGTCTACATTCAAGATGGATATTGACAAGCTGGAACGTGTCCAGAGGAGGGCAACCAAAGATGGTGAAGAGTCTGGAAGCCATGCCCTATGAGAAGCAGCTTAGGGACCTGAGGATGTTTAGTCTGCAAAAGAGACAGTTAAGAGGGGACATGATAGCCATGTTTAAATATTTGAAGGGATGTCATGTTGAGGAGGGAGCAGGCTCCACTGCTCCAGAGACTAGGACAAGGAGCAATGGATTCAAGCTGCAGGAAAGGAGATTCCACCTGAATCTCAGGAAGAACTTCCTGACAGTCAGAGTTGGGATGCTGAGGCAGGGGATGATGTGGGCCATCTTGGTGAAGAGATCCACCACCACAAGTATGGTGGTATGGCCCCCAACCAAAGGTAGATCTGTGATAAGTCCATGGAACCACATTCTTTTTTTAATCTTTTTATTAAAACAAATATATACATCAGACATCTCTACATTGTTACATCATTATTATTTTCAACATCAATAAAACCTGACATATACAATGAAGCTTTAAACTACATTTTCATAGTATAGTTTCATTATCAGAATTCAAATCTTACTTTCAATCGCTTCACTTCCTGCTTTCTTTAACTTGGTTCTTTGATTGCCTCTAATACCTTTCACCTCTACTTCCTTGTTGACTGTACTATTCAGTTGTTGCTTTGGCTTTCTTGACTCTTTTTGCTTGTTCTACAATATATTCCTTACACTACTCATTACAGATCTTTTCCCAATTTTGCTCAATATATTTCTTAATTTCTGTCATTCCAATCTTTTTGCCTCCTCTTTTTTCTCCCTTCGTAACTCTCGATAGAATATCTAACGTCGCATATTCTTGAACTTTATTAAGCCATTCTTCCAATTCTGGAGCTCTATTCCTTTTCCAGTATTTGGCATATGTTATTCTTGCTGCTGTTGTCATATACAGTATGCTGTTCTTATGTTTATTTTGCTCTTTCGTTAATTGATGTAGCATATTTAACAAAAATATTTCTGGTGTCAGCAGTATTTTTATGTTCAGAATTTCTGTAATTGCTTTATGTACCTTTTCCCAAAAGTTCTTCGTTTTTTCACAAAGCCACCACATAAGGTAGAAAGATCCGTTTTCTCCCTGACATTTCCAGCATTTCTTCTCTTTCATTTTATAGATCTTACTTAATTTCTCTGGATCTAAATACCAATGGTAAAACATTTTCATGTAATTCTCCTTCAAATTTTGTGCCATCATGTATTTCCGTGTATCCTCCCAACTTTTCGTCCATTGTTCAAGTGTGATTTCATGACCAATATTGCGTGCCCATAAGATCATTGGATCTTTTATAACTTCAGTTTCTAACTCTCTAGTTAACATAAAATTGTACATCTGCGATGTTATATGTTCTTTTCCCTCAAATATAATCTTTTCAAATTCATTCATTGAAGATGTTATTTCTAATCCTTCCAGTTTCTGATCCATTTTGTATCTTTCCTTAAGCTGGTGGTACAGAAACCACTGGCAATTCCAGCCTTCTTTGTTTAATTCTTCTCTCGTCTTTATTCTTTGAGTTTCCTTCCGGTATCGGTCATGATATCTTTGTATGTCATCCATCTTTCTGAGGGACCTTTCTGGTTGCTGTATAGCTTCGTGAGGCGACACCCAAAGTAGTATTCTACAGTATATTTTCTTTTTCCATATTTTCCAAATTTCTAGAAGCGATCTTCTTATGTAATGGTTGGTGAAGTCTTTGTCAATTCTTGCTTTACTATACCATATGTAAGCGTGCCACCCAAATCTGAGGTCCGGGCCTTCAAGATTCAATGTCCTTCCATCTTTAAGAGTGATCCAATCTTTTATCCAAAGCATTGCGTTCACATGGTAATACAATTTTAAATCTGGGAGACCACTTCCTCCTCTTTCCCTTCTGTCTATTAGTGTTTTCCATCTTATTCTCAGTTTCTTCTTATTCCAAATAAACTCTGTGAGTTCTTTTTTCCAATCCTGAAAACATTTCTTGTTAATAATTATTGGTAAATTTTGAAATAGATAATTCATCTTCAGCAAGGTTATCATCTTAATTGCCGCCAAGCGTCCCGATATTGACAAATTTTGTCTTGACCAATTCTGTAAATCTCTTTTAATTTCCTTCCATTTTACACCATAATTATTTTTGAATAATCCATTATTTTGTTTAGTTATATTTATTCCAAGATAACGAATTATATTCTCTTCTTTAAATCCTGTTTTTTGAACCATTTCTTCTACCTCTTCCTTCCTCATGTTCTTGTCAGGAACTTCGTCTTTTCCCTGTTTATTTTGAAGCCTGCTAATTCTCCATATTCTTTACAGATTTCCAATACCTTCTCAATACTTTCTTTCAGTTCTTCCAAAAAGAGGACCAAATCGTCAGCGTAAGCTTTCATCTTATACTCATGTCGCTTAATTTTTACTCCTCTTATGGCCTCATCAGCTCTTATCTTCCTCAGCAGCACTTCCAACATTATTATAAAGAGAAGAGGGGAAAGTGGACAACCTTTACGTGTACCTTTCTTGATTTCTATAGATTTTGATTTCTCCCCATTCACCATTAAATTTGCCTTGTTATTCTTATATATTTCTCTAATCCAAGCTACAAATTTATCACCACATCTCACATGATCTAGTAATTCAATCATATTTTCATGGTTTAAATTGTCGAATGCTTTTTCTGCATCTACAAAGATCATTAGTCCTTTCCGCTCATTGTGTTTCTCGTAATGTTCCAGTACATCTAACACTGTACGTATGTTATCTCTAATATATCTCTTGGGGAGAAAGCCACTTTGATCTGGGTGAATGATTTCTCGTGCAATTTTCTTCAGTCTTTCCGCTAATATGCTTGCAAAGATCTTATAGTCTATATTTAACAATGATATCAGTCTATAATTTTTTGGTTCTTCTGGATCCTTATCTTCTTTCAAAATCAATGTTATATTCGCCTCATTCCACGAATCTGGTTTACCTTTGGATATTATCTCATTAAACATTTTCAACATAGGTAAAACGAGTTCGTCTTGGCATTCCTTATAGTATAACGCCGAGAACCCATCCGACTCTGGTGATTTACCTATCTTCATCCTTTTTAACGCTTCTACCACTTCCATCATCGTTATATTTGCATTCAGCCTCTTTTGCTGGTTATCTGTTAGTTTCATTATGTCCTGATCTTTTAGATATTTATCTATTCTTCCTTCGTCTTGCTTGTTAGATTCTCTGTTGTACAGTATCTTATAAAACTGTCAAAATGTCTCCATTATTTCCTTCTGATCTGTGACTGTTTTTCCATCCTTCCTCGCTCTTAATATCAGGTTTCTCTCTTTCCTTTTTCTTAATTTGGACGCCAACCATCTTCCAGGTGTATCCGCACTTTCAGATTGTTTTAGCCGAAGTATCCTTAATTTCTTTTCCATTTCAATCATGTTTTCTTCCCGTATCTCTTCCTGTAGTCTCTTTATTTCTCTCCTTACTTTTTTGTTCCTTGGGTCCTTTCTAAGTTCTTCCTCTCTTCGTTTAATCTCAGATTCCAATTTTTTCATCCTGTCTTCTCTCTTCTTCTTCCATTCCGTAGACCATTTTATTAACATCCCTCTCATGACAGCTTTCCCAGCGTCCCAGACTGTCTTGGCTGAAATTCCATCTTTGTCATTTTCTTGAAAATAGTTCCTTAATTCTTGCTTCATCTTCTTAACGTATTCTTCATTTCTCAGTAATGTCTCATTTATTCTCCAAATCTGGTGTCTGTTCTGTCTTCTCATAACCATTTTAACTTGTATTGGACTGTGATCTGAGAATATCCTCAAAAGAATCTCGACTTCTTTTATTATCTTGCGTAGCGTTTTCGAAATCAAACAAAGATCTATTCTTGACATTGTTTGGTGGCTATCTGAGTAAAATGTAACCCTTTTTCTTCTCCTTTTTTATGTCTCCATATGTCTATCAATGAGATGTCCTCCATCATTCTGAAAAATTTTTTTTGGGAGTTTCCCTTGTTTCGCTTTGCGTTTTTTATTTGTTGACCTATCTTTTTCTGGGGACATATCCCCGATCACCAAAATTCGGTCTTCACCATTCTTCGTTACATGATTTTGTATTACTTCTTCAATCTTTTCGTAAAACTTAGCCTTATTTTCTAGAGGCACGTAAATCCCCACTATCAGTAATGTTGCATTTATTAATTGAACTTGTACTCCAACGTAATGTCCATTCTTGTCTTTGAATATTTTTTCTGAGGGGAATTTAGCGTTAACGTACATCACCACCCCTCTCTTTTTCTTTTCGAAGGCTGAGACATAGCATTTTCCCAACTTTGGATTCTTTAAACATTTCGCATCTCTAGCCCTGATTTTTGCTTCTTGAAGACAAATTATGTCCGCTTTAAGTTTCTCTAGGTAGTGGAAAACTTGTCTGGATTTATAGTTTGAATTCAGTCCTTTAATATTCCACGATATACACTTTAATTCCATCTTCCATCTTAATCTTCCTCCTCCTCTTCTTCTCCCTTTTCTTCTTTGGCTGTGTATTTCTCTGTTGGTCCCTTACTTTGATCTTCAGCTAGTCCTTCCTCTGGATCTTCATCTCCTTCTGATCCCTCTTCTTCCTCTCGTTGCTCTCATTTATCTTCCGTGTCTCCTTCCGTATCTTTCTCTATTTCTCCTCTTCTTTTCCTCACCTCTCTCTTTTTGTTCTCAAATATGTCCTTTATCTTTTCAATATTATCTGCTGCTTGTGAGGGGGGTAAACATCTGTATCTTCGTGTGTTGACTGTAAATGAAACTCCCTCTGGTCTCTCCCACTTGTATCTAATGTTGTATCTCTGTAACAGACTGGTTAGATTCTTATAGTCTTGTCTTCTCTTTAATGTCTGGAATGGGACATCTTTAAAGCTTTTGGTTTCTTTCTCGTTGATCATCAGTCTTTCCTCATAACTTCTTTGTAGTATTTTTTCTTTCATTCTTATTCTTCTGAAGCTAATAATAATGTCCTTTGGCCAGTTTTTTTCTTTCGCCAATCTTGAATTTATGCAAAAGATTCTGTCAATTTCCCTGTCCAAGTCTTCTTCTGATAAGTCTAGATATGCTGCTAAAATTGGTATCATTCTCTCATAAATGTTTTCTCCCATCTGTTCCTCGACTCCGCGAATTTTCACACATCTGTCTCGGTATCTCATTTCATGAACGTCTAATTCCACCTCATGTCTCTTTTGAACATCTTTCACTTCTTTCCATTCCTTCTCTGATTGTAATACTTTTTCCTCCATCTCCTTCATTTCCGTTTGAACTGTTTTTATCTCTTTGTTCAGTTTTTCAATTCTCTTATTGAAGACCTCCATTTCTTTTCTTATGTCAGTTTTAATTTCATTTCTTGTTTCCTTTAATTCTCGTCTTATTTCTTGTTTAAAATTTCTTAATTTCTCTCGTATCTTGGCACTAATATCCGGTATTTGTAGAGGTTGTTCCAGTGAAGGTCTTCTCTCCAAAACGATTTGTGACTGTGACATTGCTGTTTTTTTCCTTGTAGCCATTGTACATAAATATACTATACAATTATACACTATACTGGCAATAGATCAAATCAATTTCAAATTATTACACAGCAATTACAGAAAAAAGAGAAAAACAAAATCCCCTATTATAACTTATGTTGTTTCTCTTTCTCTTTAATTCCCTCCACCTTCCTCTTAATGTATAGACACTCTATGAATTTATAATTATAAACAGCTCTTACAAAGTCAATATGCCTTCTAATAAATCACTCCTGTTAAATATTTCCAAATCTTAATTTTACATGCAGTTTCTTTCAAATCCACCAGGAGGCGCTGTCCCCCCACTTTTAGAAGTTCTAATCCTGAAATTGTATTTGGCAACACCCAAGGTCAGTTTACATTCCTTTATACATTAGCTCTCCCTCTTTCCAGCCTCTCCTCCTCCCCTCTTCTTCTTCCAGCTGCTTCCAATTCAGTTTCTGTTTACCATCCAAGAGCTAACTGCCCCTTCTTTAGTTATTATCCTAAAATAGATAGTTCTATATTAAACAACTTATTTTAGGAGGAGGATTATTATAAGTTACTTCAACTTTATAATCTTAATTTCAGCAATTTTTACGGCTGTTAATTTTAAACTTCGTTTAGTCACCCGGCCGGTTCATCTGCCAGCCTTTCTTCAGTCCTTTTTCCACCTTCCTTCACAAATCTTCCCACATCTCCTTTTCCCTCTGCCCTCTCGCCTGTCGGCCTTTCCCCAGTACTCCCTCCCGCTTAATTTCGTTCGCCCCTCGGTTCTATCAACACCCAAGCTTCCGTCCCTCATCTCTCTCATCACCCGGTTTTTTGTCAGTTCTCACTCCTTCTTCCTTCAATTTTCGTCCGGGCTCTCTCTTCTCCCAATCTTCTGTCCCTCATCTCTCTCAGCCTCCAACCTCTCGATCGACCTCTCTCCACCTTTCTTCGCTCGTCCTCCGGCCTCTCTCTCCCCACAGTCTGCCATCACTCCACTCTGCCAGCCTTTTCTCCCACCTCTAGTGCCTTTCAGCACACTCGCTACTGTCCTTCCATCCTACCTCTCTCTGCCTTCCTTCATTCGTCCTCCAACCTCTCTCTTCTCCCAGTCTTCTGTCGCTCAGTTTTCCTATCTGCCAGCCCTTCGTCCAACCTCTCTCTCCGTCTTTCCTCCGTCTTCCCTTGCTCATCCTCTGGTCTCTCTCCTCTCCTGGTCCTCCGTCCCAACTCTCCCGTCCACCGGCCTCCTTTGACCTCCAGCCGCCGTCCGACTCACTCACCTGCCGGTTTCCCATCCAATCTCTCTCCACCTTCCCTTGCTCGTCCTCCGGCCCCTCTCCTCTCTCAATCCTTCAACTCTCGGCTCCCCGTCTGCCGGCCTCCTTCAACCTCCTACCACTTTCCGAATCACTCGCTTGCCGGTCCTCCGTCCGACCTCTCACCACCTTCCCTCGCTCATCCTCCGGCCACTCTCCTCTCGTCTCTCTCGCTCCACTCCCAGAACACATCAGAGTGGTGGCTATGTCTATCAATTATTAAACTTTTTAATGCCCAAAACATACAGTCCAAGAGGAAATGTAAATTCAGTTAGAACTTAGTCAGTCCGCTTTCATTTAATCAGTCACAGTTCAAAAAAAAAGGGAAAAAGAACTTTATCATCAAAGTCCGCTCCTGCTTCCCGTACCTCTCCACAATTCTCCAAAGATTTTACTCACTTTCCTTCTCTCCCCGTCAGGATCAGTTCTCAAATGAAGGGGACTTTCTCTTCCCTCATCAAAGAAAGCCCACACAATATTACTTTTGTCCTCTTTGATCGTCAATTCTTTAAAAAGGTTTAGGTGTTCCTGTGCCTCTCCAAAGGCTACCCGGCGTTGTTGTGATGTCTCCTGCGGTTCTTCCTTGCCTCTGTACTTCCAGCTCAGCGATCACAAATATCTTGCTGTGCCTTTCCCTTGGCAGGTTTCCCCGAGCCCCCTTCAAGACCCTCTGGACCCCCTTTACTGGGGGAGTACTGGGCCGGTTCCGACTCTTCTTTTCTCCGGCTAAATCCACATCGGGCGGTTGTGTATTCAGCAAGACTAGCCTCTACACAACCCCTCAGTCCACCATGCTACCCGGAAGTCCATGGAACCACTTTCCAGGGTCCTAAGGGTGTGGGCAATGGATGTACTGATTCTGCTGGCTTTCCCAGCTGATCTTTGGTGTGATGGCACACAGGACAAGTCTGCACGTACCAATCTACCTCTGTTCACTGTCGCGGCCACCAAAACTCTCAGGTAACGAGGTGCAAGGTCTTGTATAGACCAAAGTACCCTGCAGATTTCCCATCATGGCATAGACAGAGTATTTGGTCCTGGCAGGACCCAGCAGGTACATAGAAATGCTCTCAGTGGTACAGGACCCCCATCCTCTCAATGTGACTGGACCAGTGGATCAAGGTGCTGGGCATCCTGGATCTGGTCTCTTCCCTGAGACTATCTGGGTGGCTGCAAAATGTTCTGGACAGCTGCAAAATGTTCTGGGCAGAGGATTGTGGACTTAATCTCTGTCTCCAGCAAAGAGGCATACTCCAGTTTCCTCAAGAGCACATCTCCTTACTGATTCTGGGCACAGGTACATATTTCAGGTGGAAATTAAGCTTGGCACCTGTCTCTGTATGACTACTGCACCTGTCTCTGTATGACTTCCCATGCTGTCTGGAGGTGTTCCAGGTTGCAGTGATCAGTATGCACCTGCATGGAATGGGCTACCCCTTCTAATAGGTGTTGCCAATGTTCAAATGCTGCTTTAATTGCCAGGAGTTCCTTCTGGCAATTAATTGTGTTCTGACAGTGACAGCTAGTGAGAATAAAAAGAGCAGGGGAATAGATGGGGAGCTGTAGGGGTAGCTTGTAGGAGCATGGCTCCAATGGCGATGTCTGAGTTGGTCTCCATGACAAATGGAGTTCTGGGGTCCAGATGCTGGAGAATGGGTTCTGATGTGAACTGGGCTTTTAGGTCCTGAAAGATCTGGTGAGTGGCTGGGAACCAGAACAGAAACTTCCCTCGTAACAGGTTGGTGATGGGGGCTACCAGGGAAACAAAGTTGGAGATAAATTTTCTGTAGAAGTTGGCAAACCCCAGGAAATGTTGTACCTCCTTCCAGTTCCTAGGCAGTTGCTATGGCCTCTACTGTTGCAGGATCCATCTCCACTCCCTTAGGAGAAATTTGTTATCCCAGGAAATCCACTGCTGGGAGATTGAATGCACACTTCTCCAGCTTGGCATACAGCTGGTGCTCCCTGAGGCAATGAAGGACTGCATGGACATGGGCATCATGGGCAGTCTGATTCAGAGAGAAGAACAAAAAATCATCCATATAAATAATCACAAACTGGTCCAAATAGTCCAGAAGAACACCATTAACAAAATGCTAGAAAACCGCAGGAGGATTGCAAAGGCCAAACGGCATGACTCATAATGGCCACATCAGGTTTGGAACTTGCTTTTCCACTCACCCTCGGCACAAATATGGACCAGATTATAAGGCCCCAGAAATCCAGTTTTATGAATACCTTGGCATGCTGTAACTGGTGCAACAGTTCAGGAATGACTGGCAGAGGATAATGATTCCAAATGGTGATGTAGTTCAAGGTTTGGTAGCCATTGTTGAGGTGGCATTCACCACATTTCTTGCATACAAACAAGATGGGTGTCCCGAAAGGAACGTGGAAGGTCTAATAAAGCCCCAGGGTAGGTTTTTCTGTAAGAAGTCCCATAGGACAGTCAGTTCTAGCTTCGACAAAGTAGGCAGCTGGCAGGAATGGGATCCCCAGACACCAGGTCTATAGCACAATCATATACATAATATGGGGACAGACAGTCAGCCTCCTTCTTATCAGATCTATCTGCAAAGTCTTGGTACTTTAGGGGTGACAGCAGCGAAATCTCTGTGGCTTCAGACTCCTGAGCAGCATGCACTTGCTTGGGCCAACAATGTTCTTAGCAGTACTCTAAGGCAAAGAGCACCTCACACTGGGACCACAAGATGTGGAGGTCATATTCAGACAACCGTGGCATCCCCAGGACCACAGGGAAATGGGGGACTGCTGCCAGGAAAAACTGTGTCTGCTCAACATGGCCTTGAATCTCCAGTGTCAGCTAAGGAGTCTGATGTGTCACTGGTCCAGAATTTGAGAGCCACCCATTAATGGTTTAAGTAGGTTCAGATAGCTGGAGCATGGATATGTGGTGCTGGGTGGCAAAGCTTAAGTCCATGAAATTGTTAGAGGCCCCTGAGTCAATCACGGCTCCCATGGGCATTGGCTGCATGACAACTACCCAAGCTGTTGCAGCAACCAGCAGTGCATCTCACTTAGGCTCTGTAAGAGGCATTGATGCCCTTACGCCTTGCTCTCCCAGGTTGCAGAGTCCTTCTAAACCTGGGAGGCGGGGTTTGTTTCCTGGCTGGGAAGAGCCTCGCTTCTTGGCAAGGTGGTCTGTGGCAAAGTAGCCCTCCAGTCCGCAAAATAAGCACAGTCCCACCTGTTTCCTGTGCCTCTTTACTGCAGCAGTGAGGTGAGGATGCACTACCCCAAGCTGCACTAGTTCTTCAGGAAGGGCAAAACCAGTGGAGGGAGCACCTGAGGTAGCTGGAACTTAGGCAGTAGGTGCACCTGTGATGGCTGGAGCAGAGGCAGCAGAAGCCTGGAGCCCTAGTTGTGCCTCTGTGGGCCTGACAATGAGCCTCCAAACAGCCATCTATTCATCTTGATAAGCAGGTGCTAGGGTAGCAAGAGGAGGGCTGTGAGTCAGCTCATCTAGAATTTTAGGAAACAGATTTGCCTTATACTGATCCCAGAGGGCAGAGTCATTGTCATCCAGATCCTGGGCCAGAAGCCAAAAGGCTGCAGTGTGGGCTTCCACAGTCCCCTTCCCTTGCTGCAACTAGCCAATTTGTTGACTGGCAATCACAGTTTGTACTGGGCAGTGTGGATTTGATTTAAATCACTACTCAAATTTAATCAAGTGACTTCTCCCCCCCGCAAAAGGCACATATTTTGCACAACTCAGAGTTACTTAATATTTACAACCAGATGAAGGTTTCATTTTTAGAACAACTTTTCAGATCAGTTTTACTGTTTTATATATATAAAACATACTGATTTGGTTATACTATTAGAAACACATCATAGATAGTTCACAATAATTTCATAATTATCTATCTCTAGTTTAATAGGTTAATTACTCATATTTGGACAACTTTTCTGCTATATTTTATTGGAAGGAGAAATATAATCACTACCTTAATTACAACAATTTAAATAGTTTAATTTAACTAAAACAATAACATTATAGTTTATGTATTGTTGTATTTGCTTAAACATATTTGTTAACTGATATGGATTAACAAAATATCTTTTTTGAAAATACTTAGACTATCAGCCCAGTCCACACATAAAAACTTAAAATATTGTACCCTGTAGCTCAGTCGTCTTCATCTTATCGACTGTTCATAATCCAAAAAAGAAAAGCAAGCTTTCCTTCTTTATCAGGTCCCAAATGATTTCTCAATTTAAAATGAATGCATCCAAAGGAAGAAAATATTCTTTTTATTCCAGAAGAAGAAGCTATTGCTGTTAAAAGTGAAATCATTACTTCAACAGTCTCTCAATCCAAATGCTGAGGTGACTTCCACCAGTTTACTGGTGTGACTTTCTTTAAAACATCAGCCAACATATATTTCTCGAATGGTTCCCCCTTTGCTCTGAAATTTATTATAGTTGGCAGTACAGATGGATGATTGCTTGATATCCATGCTATAGCTAACTCCTCTTCCTCAGCACTTACAGTTTGACCCTGGTACCAGATATTGACAATATTTGCAAGAAAATGAGCTGGAGCCAGTGCTTGTCCCATTTGTTTTTTAATGCTTGTAATTTAACTCTGTCAGTGTGTTTTTAAGCATCAGCAATATCAACAGCATCACCAATAAAACAGCTATTTTACTGTATTTCATTAAAAACTTCAGTAAATGGTTTCAGGATGCTCAGCATATCTTCAACATCTCTCTTAAGCCCAATGTTGAGGATGTTAGCCATGACCATGCCATCTATTTTCTCTCAATTTTGTTCATAAACTCTCAACAGAATAGGCCAGTTCTTGATATACTGCTCAAAACAGTCCACTACAGAATTCCATCTAATATGTGGGATCATTAACTTGATTCCACCCACTCTTTTTAGAGCTGCTGCAAACTTCCATATTTTTAGCAATTTATCACAGACTTCCATTTTTTTTAGCAATTTTTTAGCAATTTCAATGACATTAGTCTTTCTTTCTCAAACACTGAAGTCTTTGGCTAGGAGGTGCAACAAATGAGCACTGCAACCATATGTATACCCTTTCTATACTCTTCTTGCTCTTCTACATTTCTTTTCATCTTGGATACATTTGCAGTATTGTCTGTGACCAAACTGAGTACTAGATATTTGAATTTTTGCTTGTACATTACTATAGCTTTTGCTGCCACTTCTTGTAAGTATTCTGCTGTGTGCACATTTCCTGATGTATCAGTTGCTTCTGCAAGGAAGATATTCCCTTCTGTTATTATATACAAGCACATATACAAACTGGATAGCAGTATGTGCGAAAGGGATCTAGAAGTCTTGGTAGATCACAAGCTGAACATGAGTCAGCAGTGTGATGTGGCAACCAAGAAAACCAATGCGATTCTTGGTTGCATCAATAGGAGTATGGTATGTAGATCGAGGGAGGTAATGATACCACTCTATTCTGCATTGGTTAGGCCTCATTTAGAATACTGTGTCCAGTTCTGGGCACCTCAATTCAAAAAGGATATTGGCAAGCTGGAATGTGTCCAGAGGAGGGCTGTTACCACCGTGAACTGGCCTGGCCTTTGGTAATCTTTAGATATCATTTTGATATCATAATTCGGCCCTACTCTGCCACCAGCCAAGTGTTTGTGAGGCCACCAAACAAGTGCGAAGCTAGGCATGGCTATTAACTGCTGAATCATTTCTGTTTACACCTAAGCAAGCCAGAACTGCCAAATCTGCTTTAGGAGACCTCCTGAAACAAACACCTTCATCAAGGTACACAAAGAGACCTCTGCCCCAAGCGGGCACCCTGGCAAGTTGGGTGCTCAACTAGCAAGCTAGCTGCATTTGCATACTGGCCATACTATTGTCAATTCGGACCTTAACTCAATTATGTAAATCCTGACCTTTCAGAGACATTGTCTCCAGCCCAAAACTCATTGTTTCACCCAAGACCAGACTAGCCCATGGTCATACTGTCCCTAAATAAAAAAAACCCAGTTCCGAGAGCTTCCTTGGACCGCTCTGGAGTGCTATCCAGCCTTGCTGTCGCTTCATACTGCGAGCTCCCCTCGGTCGCCACACCGGGATTCTTTCTCTCCAATTGGCTTCTACAGGACTGCGAGAAAGGTAACGTATCACTCATTTCCCCCAAAACTTTCTTTTCTATTTCTTAGCTAGTAGTGAGGTTGTGTTTTCTTGTTCATTTAATAAATATTATTGTCATTATTCCAACTGTCCGACTGCTCACTGACCTGTTGCTGTATACACTGGGTAAAAGATTCCCGCTAAGTTACTCTGCCTCTCGTTAGCTAAGAGAGTGCTCCAGCTAATTTCCCTATCTTGCTTGTTGTTGTTTGGTTATTTGGGAGCCCCTCCCAGGACCCCCAGTTCTCAAGATAACAGAGTGGTGGAGTAACACGGGCAACCCCGGTACCCCTAATTTGAGAAGAAGTCGCGAACCTCCTCAAATCGGGTGGTACTGACTTAGAGAACGGTCAGTTGAGTTGTTTTAGAACACCGGTAGGCAGGCTAGTGTGTGTGCGTGATTTCTGTGTGTCTGTAAGGTATTTCTATTGGGTGGGTATCTGTACTCCTCTCTTGTCTTGTCCTGGGAACAACCTCCCCATCTTGGATCTATCGTGGGCTGGGATTGTACGTGTTTTAGACCTAGCACGTCAGGAACAGTCTACATGTATTCAACATCTTAGCGGCAAAGCACACAAATGCGAAAAGGAGCAGCCCCCACTCCTTTCATTGTCCCTTTGTGTAGTTCCTCTTTGGTTTGGCTTGTTGGTATTGGAGAAGGCGCGGGTGGTGAGTCCCGGCTTCTCAAGTTTTGCGGGTGCGTCCTGATTTGCCGGCTTGTTAGGATCGGATGGTGAGTCCCGACCTAGCTTTAGGGTTTAGCAGTTTTGCCCAAGGTAGAGGAGGCGCTCCTCACCCAGAGAACCAGTTAGGAATGGTTCAGTTTTGGGTTCCTTATCCCCTTTTCCCTGCTGCTTGGCCAGGCGGCGTAGTAAGTTCCATTGGGTTCGTTATCCCTCTTTCAGTGAAAGGGTCCCTTGGGCCTCGTGTGGCCTCCGCGTCCCTGAACTGTTGGCCTCGTCCTTTTGTCTTCAGTGCTGTTGAGGTGAAGAACTGGGCCTGAGTGTACAAAAGTGACTTTATTTGGGCAGGCTGGAGATTGGTTCCTTTCCCTCTTCCCTAGAGAAGTTCCAGAGAGTTCATTTTCCTTAGCTCCCCTAGGGGTCTAGGTGATCCTGCCCGTCCTTCCAGGTCCTGGTCCTGTATTTGTGTTGGAGGAATTGTTGTTGTGTTTGTGTAAGGGAGTTGTTGTGTTGTTTTGGTAGAAATGGCTAAGGAGAGCCCCGTTGTAGTTAAGGACCTCATGTGTGAGGAAGAGGTCCGCGGGAAACTGGAGAGATGGGTTTTGGGTAAAGGAAAGTGCCCCTGGAAGGACTCTCTCTTCCAGATGGCTGATCCTTTTACCTCTCTCCGTGAAGCGTATGCCCTGGCGCGTAAATCAAGGAACCCATTCGGGCCTTCGAAGGATTCGTTGGCAGCTTGGGGACTTTGGCTTGCGGCCAGAGACACTAGTAGTGCCCTAGTTGAGACCCGTGGGAGGCTGGCAGAAGTGGAAAAGGAGAATGCCCGGCTTAATGCTGAGATCAAGACCTTGCAGGCGGATAAGGTAACTTTTGCGTCCGTTGCACAGTCCTCAGCCCAGAAGTTGAGCGATGTCACCCTAGTCTCCCAGACTTGGGAAGAGAAAGGCCATGCCTTAGAGGCTGAGCTTGATCATGCCGGAGCTGTGGCCAAGTTTATGGTTGGGCAGGTCAAGGAACAGCAAGAGGCTGTTAGTCATGCAGCCTGCCATAAGCGAATTGCTGCACTGGAAAATCAGCTCCAGACGCGTAAGGCCCTAATTTCGGTGGTGTGTCTGGAGCTGCTCCCGAGTTTCGTCCAAGACTTGCCTGAGGACACGTTGCCAGCAGACGCTCTGGCTTCCTCTCCTCACAATCCAGACTGGGACACCCCTAAGCTGCCAGTCCACCCAGTAGAGACGCAGTCCATGACACGCAGGACACAGGAGACACAGGTCACTGAGACTAGAGTCCCCTGGCGTGCAACTGAGGCAAAGGCAATTGCAGACCAATTGGGTCCCTTGAACCAGTCTACCGGCATCATGTGGCTCAACGCGGTGACACACCCGACAGCCAATGGCCAGGACCTGACCCAACTGGCCCATCTTTGCATGTCCCCTTCGGAGCTCCCTACGCTTGAACTGGCCGTGGAGGCTCGAGGCCTGGTTAGGCTCGAGGCAAATGACTGGATGCGAGAGGTAGTGGGTATCCTTTGGCCTGGACAGAGTGCGAGTGTGCTGTACGTCATGGAGCAGCAGGGTCCTCGTGAGAATCCTGAGGCTTATGTGGCATGGAAGCAGCTACTCGCTATTCTGGCCAAGAAGATACCCCTGACGGCTTGCGGGTACAAATTTGATCACGTTGAGTTCAAGACTCTGTTATATGGAGGTTTGAACCACGAGACAAGGTTGGCCCTGGGCTTGGTAGACCTGGCCACGACGTCCTGGGAAGAGCTTGGGAACAATCTCCGCAGGGTCACCGACTTCCTGAGAGAGACTGACTCCCTGTGTCCTCCCCCAAAGGCCCACAGGAGAGACCTCGGGAATTGGGAACCCATATCGGAGGTGACATACTCCAATTATGGGCCCCACTCCCAACATAGGAGGTCCACGCCAAATTCCGTCCCGCGGGGGAATTGGAACTCACTCCCCGTTCCCTGACAGGACAGGTAGTGGCAGGGAAGGGACTCCCGCAGTCAGCCCACTGCCCCCAAACCATCTCCCGAGTCTGGTTCTCCCCGGGAAACGTCTGGTGGGTACGATCCCACGACCCAGGCGTATTCCACGGACAGAGCCAGAGTCTGGAGCATGTTATGTCGCTGTGGACTGGACATGTCCCAGTTTGACAACCGGTCCACGTCAGAGCTCCTTGAAGCTCTCGACAAACAGCTTTCGGCAGGTGGTAAACAGCCGGTCCAGGCCGTGACAAATGGCCCACCTCCAGCTAGATACTACCCAACTTTGGGCTTTAAGGAATAGGGGTGCCCTCGGTCTCGGGATCTCCCCCAGCGAGTTGCGGCTCGGCTGAAGCCCAATGCACGGGGTAGATCCAAGGTGATGGCAGGCACTGGGACCCATAGGGACAAGACTCCTGCTCCCCCTCCTGCAGACTCTGGAGCAGCACCAAAGGTGCTGCTCCCGAACCTGACGAGGCAGGGTGAGCCCACCCCTGACACTATCTGTGAGCCCGGATATGGAGGGGGGACCCCAACCTAAGCCATTCAAGGGAAACAAGTGCCCAGGGTGCACCAGAACCGGGCAGACTGCACCGAGCAGACTGCACCTCCTTCTGACTTAGCCCCGAGTGTGAATCCAGACACCTTGGAAGTAATTGTGCTTTCAGAGCACCAAGAGGGATCACACCAGGCTAAGGTTCAGGAGGAAGCCCCCACAGAACCAGACAAGGCATCGAGCGTTGCCAGCCAGTGTGAGTTCCAGGAAAGGGAAAGCACATGACCAGTGGAAGCCAGCCCTACGCTTCCAAAGCTCTCCATTGTTCCTGCTCTGAGCCCCCGGCTAGAAACCAGCAGTTTCCCCCTGGATTTCCTTAAGGCCATGGCCAGGAGAGTTCTCCCCCTCCATGCCATCCTTCCGGGAAATCTCAAGAGAGACTGGGAATTTAGGTAGCAAGAGGCTCCTGCCCAGCCAGAGCCCAGGTTAGCAATGGCACTCACCCTGGCACCCCCCAACTTGACTCCACTTACTCCCCTTTGCTGTAGTCCAGCCTGGGAGATTTCTAAAATGAAGGATTCCAAATGTCACATGGAGGTGGACCTGGCTACTGCCTCCCCCTCCGTAAAGTTGTTCTGGTGCCAGCTGGCTTTTACAGTCAGTGGCACCCAATGCCTATTTACATTAGTGATTTTGAGAAGGGCCAAGACAGTTCTTGGTTTCGTGTCGATCACCATCCTGTCAACACATGCGATGCTTCGGGAGGCACTTAGATTAGATGCCAGCCTCCACTTAAAACTGAAGGAATGGAAGGGTCAGCTGGTTGATTCCACCTCTGTGGCAATCCCAGAGATGGAAGATCCTGGTGCCCAACGATCCAATGTGAGCCCTCTAGTTTTCCAAACCTCCTTGAATTGCAAGGAAGCACCAGCCATTAATTTGTCTGAGACATTTGTCTCCTTATATGAGGCATTTGACAATGGTTGAACGGCCCCCAGTTTGCAGAGCGGAGGTGGAGTGGCGACGCCTCCGAGTTCCCAGTCTCTGTAGATAGTCTCGCCTTGTAGATAGTTTTGCTGGCTTGTGTGTTTAATTTGGTTTTCCTATTTGCTGGTTATTTCTTTCTTTTGCACTGTTGGTGGTGGGAGGACATACAGGTTGGCTGACCCAAGGTCCCCCTGAGGTGGATCGGGCCTACAGAGTCAGCCCTGATACCATGAGTAGTAGGGGTATGAGTCCAACCGGGACGCCTGCCATCCCGGTCATGAAAGACGGTCTTGTGCAATGGCATCCCTGGGAAGTATGGGCATAGCGACAAGGGTTTGGCAACCCTCTCAGTAGAACCAGGTCTGACTCTGGAGTACCAACCTACAGCCTAGAATGGTTTTCTGCTGTGGAGAGACCTCTCTCCCCTTTCTTTTTTCGTGCTTGGACTGTTAGGGTGAGAACAGTCTTGGCCACTCCTTAGTGGGTAACGCAATTCGGATGTATATTCCCAGAGTGTATGTCCATTGTCCGAAGCCCCATAAGGACTGGAGACCCACATAATTGGCAAGACGCTTGGCCCCGGTGCATTGTTTCCAATTTGTATATGTTAATAGAACATTTGCATACGTAGGCCCATCCATCCTGGACAATCTCCGGTAGCGCCAACGTCTGCTCTGGCAACGAGCAAGCGTAGCCTGTGCTTGCCTCGGTTTGGTTTTGATTTCTGTCTTTTAATTGGTTTGGGAACCCTCGCCACCAGGCGAAGGCCAGAGTATAACCTAGTTCAGCTAAAACCAGAGCTCAACCTAGTCATGCTGAGCAAGTGGGTACCATTGCCATTGCAAACGGAGCTTCAGCACAAGCCCGGATTGCATTATAAATATCTCATGTTACATCATGAGCTCCTTAGTGAAATACTGGAGCAAGCAAGATTTGCAGGCCTGAGCTACCCCAGAAGGTACCCCCCGCATGGAGGCCCCCTCTACTGAGGTGCAGTCAGACCATTCTCTACCTTACTGTGACCAAGGTCTGGGACAGTCACACCTGTCTCCTCCATGTTAGCACCTTTGCCTAGCATTTTGTTAAAACCCCACTGAGGTTCCCATCATCCCTGGATTCCACAATTTGAACCCAGTTCCCAACAGGTTCCCTGTCGTTAATTTGCATTGAATGTCCGCATTTGCTATAACCCGTGCCAGTCTTCTTTTCTATAAAGCAATAGGTTGACGGTTCCAGACAACCAAGGCCATCCCCGGATCTGTTCACCACCCCCGAGGCACCGTGGGGGGCTGTGTGAGTCCAGATACACCGCGGTTCCAGTCAAGGAGCCAAGCCTGTGATGACAACTTGTTCTGCAGTTGGGGACCCCAGCTGGTCGCGCCCCAACAGACTCCATTGCCCACATTCCTGTTGGGACTGTTTTTGTTGCTGCTTTGCAAACCCACTCCTGCAAAGAGCTAGCACGCCTTGGGTAGCTCAACCACAAACTTGGACTTTTTGCCACTCCTGCTTTACCCGGACTCTTGCCATAGTTCCAGCCCCGTTGGAACCATCATACGCCTGCATTCTTCAGACCCCGAACTTTCCTGTTTCCAGGGGAGGGTGCAGAGACTTTGCCTATGCCTCACCTCCCCAGGATTACGGACTTCTGTTTGTACTGCTCGCATTTGGACACTGGAATTGCCCGCATTATTGGATTGCCAATTGTTCATTGGATCTGCCCGCTTTTCTCCACTTTGGATTGTTGATATGCCCGCATCATTTGCTGTTGGACTACCAGTTTTTCATTTAACTTGCCCACACTCAGCCCAAGCAACAGCTTATTTTGGATTATCTTTGGACTTGCCCACATTCACTCTTCACTAGATTACAAAGTGTTGTTGGGAATTGCCCCCCATTCTCCGCTTGTTTCAGTTCTCATTGCTCATTGTTTCAAATTGCTCATTGTATTGCTCGCATTCTTATTGCCCATTATTCAAACCATTATTGCATTTTGTTGTTGCAACTGTACCTTTTTGCATCTCTGTACACGTAGCTAGGGTTAGGATGTTGTTAGTTAGGTACTGCTTTTACTAGTTAGAAATGTTGCAAAATCCCTTGGTGAGATACGGCTCCGGAAACTGCAGACCTCTATTCGGCTCTAAATTCATTTTGAAATGTTTAATTGGAAAATGATTAATTTGTATCAAATTGCCCATTTTCGGGGGGGATTGTTACCACCGTGAACTGGCCTGGCCTTTGGTAATCTTTAGATATCATTTTGATATCACAATTCGCCCCTGCTCTGCCACCAGCCAAGTGTTTGTGAGGCCACCGAACGAGCGCAAAGCTAGGCATGGCTATTAACTGCTGAATCATTTCTGTTTACACCTAAGCAAACCAGAAACTGCCAGGACTGCTTTAGGAGACCTCCTGAAACAAACACCTTCATCAAGGTACACAAAGAGACCTCTGCCCCAAGCAGGCACCCTGGCGAGTTGGGTGCTCAACTGGCAAGCTAGCTGCATTTGCATACTGGCCATACTATTGTCAATTCGGACCTTAACTCAATCATATAAATTCTGACCTTTCAGAGACATTGCCTCCAGCCCAAAACTCATTGTTTTGTCAGGGATTCCAGGCAAGGAACTCTGGGAAAATGATCAGCCCACTGCAAAGATGTTGCATCATGCCCCAGCTGTGGGTAATTGCAAGGTTGCATAAGAGACTGGGGTGGTGTGCAGAAGGTAGAGGGTGGTGTGCAAACCCTTCCCTGGTTGGTTGTATGTATGTATATAAGAAAGCAATCCCTTCTCTGTATTGTCTGTTGACCAAACCTGGTGCCTGGCGCAAGCCTCTGTTCATCTGTCCTATGTTTTGGACATAACAGAAGTTTGCTGCAAGATAAAGTGCCTCCTGTTTTGGAAGAAAACTCCTCTGTGTGTGAGTATCCTTATTGGGGAACAAGGTTGCTGCTGTTGGATAGCTGTGCTCTGGCTTTTCGCTGCGTTTCTGTGGGGCTGCAACTCCTATCATCTCCCAACATGTTTCACCCAAGACCAGACTAGCCCACGGTCATACCGTCCCTAAATTAAAAAAACCCAGTTCCAAGAGCTTCCTCGGACCACTCCGGAGTGCTATCCAGCCTTGCTGTCGCTTCGTTCTACAAGCTCCCCTCGGCCACCACGCCGGGTTTCTTTCTCTCCAATTGGCTTCTACAGGACTGCGAGAAAGGTGAAGTATCACCCATTTCCCCCAAAACTCTCTTTTCTGTTTCTTAGTTAGTAATGAGATCATGTTTTCTTGTTAATTTAATAAATATTATTGTTGTTATTCCAACTGTCTGCTCACTTACCTGACACTGTATACATTGGGTAAAAGATTCCCACTAAGTTACCCTGACTCTCGTTAGCTAAGAGAGTGCTCCAGCTAATTTCCCCATCTTGCTTGTTGTTGTTTGGTTATTTGGAAGCCCCTCCCGGGACCCTCAGTTCTCAGGGTAACAGGGTGACCAAAATGATGAAGGGTCTGGAAGCCATGCCCTATGAGGAATGGCTTAGGGAGCTGGGTATGTCTAGTCTGCAGAAGAGAAGAGAAGAGAAGGGGACATGATAGCCATGTTTAAATATTTGAAGGGATGTCATGTTGACGAGGGAGTGGGCTTTGTTACCCTGTTTACTGGGGATCCCATGAGGGACACCTAAATGCGCTCAACTATAGGTGGGGAAAATTAGCTCAGAGCACTGCTTTAGCATTACCAGAGGCAGGGTAACTTAGCAGGATCTTTAATCCAATGTCTACGGGATCAGGCCAAGTCAAGAAGCAGACTGGTTTGAAAGTAATGCATGATCTTTATTAAATACAGGCACACAATGTAAGGAACACACGCACACAGATAACTAAGGAAAATAAAGGTGTGAGTAAGATAGCAGGATTTTCAGAGGGATAGTTGATTCGGGTGATACGAAACCTGTTCCTGAAGCCCGGAAGAAGATAGAGAGCGATGCTGGGGTTCGGTGTGGCTCAGCACATGGAGCTGAGGGGAAGCTCGCTAAGCAATGCGGCAGCAAGGCGGTCTGGAACTCGGGAGCGACCCGAGGAAGGTCTCGAACTCAGGGGTTTTTCTAGGGAGAAGTGTGACTGCAGACTATGCCTTACTCGGGGACAATAATGAGTTTTGGGTGCGAGACAATGTCTCCGAAAGGTCACAATTTAGCATGATGGCATCAGAGCAAAATTAACAATGGTGTAGCCAATATGTAAATGCACAATGCTTGACAGCGGATGGTTCAGCCTTTGTCAAGTTGCCTGCTTGGGGCAGGGAGCCTTTTGTAGGTAGCGCACATACATAATGTGATGTTTGCCGGGGAGGTCCCTGAAGCTGCGATCTAGCTATTTCTGACTTGCTTGTATTGTTTGAGAATATTTCAGCTGTTAAATGCTGAGCCTAGTTTCGTGCTTGTCCGGAGTCCTCACAAACACGTGGAGAAGGGTGGTATGGTAAGGCCGAATTATGATATCAAAGTGATATCAGGTGCTATCGCCAGATAGGTCTAAACTGTAGTAACAATCCCCCCCCTGAAAATGGGTGATGTTGGGACAATTTTGGACATTTTCCAATTAAACATTTCAAACCAAATTTAGCGTCGAATAGGGGTTTGCAGGATCAGAGGTCGTATCACTCCTTGGGTCAAGGGGCTTTTGCAATGGGCACAAGGGATTCCTATCTTATAAAAACATTCCTATCTAAAAACCTAAACCTAAACACATTCACACACAAACCTTCAATGAAGCAATAATCAATATCCAAAAGCTCCTGTCAATAGAGACCAGTTAGCAATGGAGTAATGGCAGTAAATGGCAAAATGCAACAGTTCTTTGGAGTCCGGAAACAACAGTGTGCCTTCCATTGAGGCATTGCAGCAGCAAAGACCAAAAGCAAAACAGCAAAAGTAACAATGTGTCCAAGTATGCAGGCCCGCTATCCAGGAGCACTAGCTTTTAGTAGGATGTGGCTGGCAGAGCGTCGGCAATAGGAATAGTCCAAACGGCAAAAGTTCGTGGAAGCCAGAGGTTCAGCAAACAGTTCATTAAATCCATTGGGGAGTGGCTGGATCACTCCTTCATGGGTCCCACAACTGCATAAGAGGGCTCGGGTCATCTCCTGGACCTTGCTCCCGACTGGAGCGGTGATGTTTCAGATCTCACGCCCCCCCGCCATGGTGCTCAGGGGTGATGGTCGGGTCTGGGGTTTGTCCCGGTTTTCTGGAGCCGTCAACCTGTAGCTTATTGGTATAAGACTGACATGGTTGGCAGCCAATGTTTAAACCAAATGCAAATTAATGGCTCAAAGCCTAATGGGAGTTGGGTTCAAATTCTCTCACTGTGACCAAGAGGACTTTGAGGGAGCGAGGATTTCAATAGCTCCTGAGTCTGTAGCTGTTTTGGCCATAGGAAGGCCGATACGGGAGTGAGATTTTTGATTCACTGCCTGCATCGATCCATTGGTCTTTGGGAGCCTGGGATCTGTGGTTCCCCTCTACACACCGTCCCTTCAGTCGGGTTCCAGTTAGCAGGCAAATAACCAAACTCACGCCTGCATTTCCCCCTCTACAGGATGGGTTACCATGGGGCAGCTGCTTGCCACAGTCCCCCTTCCTGCTCAGACTCAAAGTCGAAACTCCAAGCCTGATGATGTATTACTGAGGGCTTGGGGCTAGTCTGCCAACACAGTACTGATGGTTCGATGCTGGCCCCGAGTCAGCAGTATCACTACCTCACAAATATAAGCTGGACTCCAAAGGAAGACCAAAAGATTGGCTGCCTTTGGATAGACTTTTGAAACCAATCGGGACAGTACATTTTTTTAAAAACACAAAACACTCACAATGAATTATTTACAAAACACAAGCCTCGGAGTTTTTCAGTAAAAGTGGCCAGCCTGAAGCTGGAAGACTTGTCTTCTAACCCACAGTGCAAGGCCAATCAAACATAAGGCAAGTATGAGTTGTAGCGTGACCAAGATGATTAGAGGGTGTAGGGCGAAGCCCTGTGGACGACCAGGTGAAGGTGTCCCACCACGAATATTTAGCGGCTGATTCCAAATCTTCAGATGTGCTGATGATTACCTTGGCAGAATGATTAACGGTCAAGGAAATCTGATGGAGGGAGTGCGAGGCTTCCTTTACTCGTTGTGATAGGCTGGTGAGACTCCTTAGCCATAAAGACGCAGGGATCTTGTCTTCCAGGCAGAATCCAACTAATTCGGATTCCGTGGGTACGTAAGCTCTCTCCAAGATGTAGTCTCGTATCTCTCGCTGGAGATAGAAGGTATTACCAAAGCAGTCTTGGACCAGCTGTGAGCAAAAGCAAGGGTTCCCAGCGGTGCGGTTCACTCTTACGTTCATGCCACTAGGCAGTACTGTCACATTTGCGCAAGGAGTCCTTAAACAAAAGCACTCACGATTAATTTGGGCCATGACTGTGGTGTTGACGGGCATCACTATATAACTGGAAATGTTACTATGGCTGAAACTATCAATGTTGTGAAAACACTGAATCCAATGGCAGTGGAATAAGCAACTGGTCAAATCAAAAGAGTGGGTACCATTGGACCAATGGTACATCTGTGGGGGTAGCAAAGTGGCAATGGTGGCTATGAGGGGGAGTCCTAAATGGGATACTGGATGTAAAATTACCGGATCCAGAATCCGTTCATGGGCAACATCAACCGTGAGAGTTAGGCTCTTCCACGTGGCGTGCCATTATCTACGCCAAAGTGGCAGGGTGTTCCACAAATTCTGGATATCAATCTCTGAGTAGGCTCAGGATATCAGGGTGCATTAATCCTATGAGGCTGGCCTGGATCACCTGAGCGGCAAAGGTGATCACGTTGCTCTGCAGTTGTGTGCACTGTACTGCAACTGACAGATCATGGGTCGTGTTCTGTAGAACACGGCCAAGGTCAGATATTATGTCTCGCTCGACGCCAACCAACTGTGGAAGCAGTTGACTTATCAAATCTACTCCTCTCGCTACGTTGGTTAGGCCAGCAGCAGAGGATATTCCAATGTCTTTAGTTTTGATGCCAATTCACCTAATTTGTTTGCCGGGACCTCATTGTCCATGGCATTAATGAATGCGCCACCAGTTCAGATTCTGCCTAATGTGATCTCTAGGATGTTTCACTTAGGGCGAGTGTGTGGATGGGAGGAAGACAGTCATCGTTTCTCCCAATGTTCCCACTGTGTCCATGTCAAGTTCAGGTACAGTTGGCAAGTTGGAATTACTCTAGAAATATTGACAACTGTAAAATTTAGTATCATTTTGGTTGTAATGGGTTGGATGTTCGAGTAAGCGACCATTTCTATGTGCTTGCGGACTACAGAGCTACCCACATACATAGCTGGGTGACGTTCAGGGGGAGGAGGGGTGTGGACATCGGAGTCGGGGCACCACATATTCCCACAGGAGAATTTACAATCTGTCGGGATCTGGGTGATGTTCTGGCAAGAAAATATGTATGTCTTCCACACCCATGTAGGGCAGCAATCTTCAAAAGTGAAGCTAAGCACAACTAGAGCTGTATGGCGGTGATCATTCCGGACCACTCTGACAGTCATGGGAGCGGCAGTGGTGGCCATGCTGGGGTAGAGTTTAACCTCTTGACCGGCAATGGCCATCTTTAACCCTGCACTCAGCCTATTGCTAGAGTGAATCTGGAAATGCGTGAACAGCTCGAAGGGGTATCTTTTCTGGAACCAGGAGAACAGCTGCGTTCCATTTAACAGGGTTTCTACTTTGGGATATGGGTTCCAGTGACACACGGCCTGTGTATTAAACTGCCAGTCCGTGTATACCTGGCTGTATTCTGGTGAGGCTCCGAGGGTGTATCCAGCCAAGAGAAACAAAACTGCAGTCCACGTGAATGGTCCCATTCTGTCTCCCTGTAGGGAACACAGAGATGGGGTTCCGTCACTACAAAGGCTATTATCCTAAGGGGTCTGTTTACAAGGAAAAAGGGGGCAAAGGGGGAGCTGAAGCCACCGCCTCTTCACGGGGGCTGCCATCCCAGGAAGGGGAGCAAAGCCCGCCCATTGCCTTGCTGTTCTAATGGCTTCCCCATCTTGGAGATTTCCCTTTCCAGTCTTTGCTGTGGCTCTCTGGACTTACCAGCAGGAGTGGCAATGCCTGCTCCTGGTTTCGGACCCTTTTCTTCAAGCAAAAGAGGAGGCTGGTCTTGGACCCATGTGCCTCTTGGAAAACTGCCTCTCCAGGTATGAAGGTGACTGAAATGGAGCTGTAGCTAGTCCAGGCCCATTTGACGATCACCATCGTCACAGTTAATGTGCCGCCGGGTCCCTGAAGGACAATGTGGCACCAGAATGTCTGCATGGAGGGGTAGGCAGTAGCCCAAGTCTCCTCCGAATATGCGCAAAGGGGTAGCTTGGTCGTTAACAGGCCAGGGGCAGGAGTTTTAATGGTGGCACAATGGTGTACAGCCAAAATCTCTGCTGGTCTCAGATCTAACTGCCATAGAAACCCGTTCACGTAGTCCACCGTGAGTTTGTTTTCCCGGAGGAAGCCAATGCCCAAAAGGCTGCCGTCTTCGCTCTGGTTCTCGCAAGCCCACAACTGGAAACAGAATGTTTCTATGGACATCGGGATGTTCATCCAAGCTTGGGCTTGCTGACCCCCCCCCGCCACATCCAGAACCTGAACATGTTCGGGCGTAGGTTCACCATGTCTGACCAATTCGGGGTGCAGCACATTCAGTGCCACACCAGAGTCCACAAGAAGGGTGGCAGGAGTCTCTTCCCTCTGCCTGCCTTCACCCAGAACCTTCCCCACCTGTCTGGCTTCAACCTAGCCACAATGTTGCGGGGAAGCTTCCTGGACCGAGGGCACCCCTATTCTTGCAGATCCAGGTTTGGGTAGTATCCAGCTGGAGGAGGGCCGTTGGTCATGGCACTGACCGGCTGTTTACCTCCCACCTGAAGCTGCTTCTCCAGAGCTTCCAAAAGCTCCGATGTTGGCCTCTTGTCTAACTGGCTCGTGTCCAGTCCAAACCTACATAGCATGCCCCAGATTCTCACTCTGTCCAAAGAATACGTCTAGGCCGTGGGATCATACCCACCAGACGTCTCCCTGGGAGAGCCTGAGTCAGAGGGGGGCAGTTGGGGGCAGTTGGCTGCTGTGGGGGACTCCCTGCCTTGCCAGGCTGGCAGCGGGAGTCCCGTCCCTTCCACTGCCTGTTCTCCTGTCTGGGTGGCTGGCGCTGGTTCCAGTTTCCCTTGGGAACTGAATTTGGCACCGTCTTTCTGTGCTGGGAATGGGCCTCATAATTCGAGTACATTACCTCACTATGGGTTCCCAATTCCCGGCGTACCGTCTCTGGGCTTTGGCAGGAGGTCTCAGGGAGCCAGCCTCTCTCAGCAGGTCCGCGACCCGCCAGAGGTTGTTCCCGAAGTCCTCCCAGTTGGTAGTGGCTGGATCCACCAAACCCTGGGCCATCTTTGTCTTGTGGTTCAAGCCTCCGTACAACAGAGTCTCGAATTCCACATGGTCAAAGTTGTACCCGTGGGCCATCAGGGGGACCTTTTCAGCCAAAATGGCGAGGAGCTGCTTCCACACCACGTAAGCTTCAGGGTTCTCATGAGGACCCTATTCCCCATGACGTAGAGCACGCTCGCACTCTGTCCGGGCCACAAGTTCTTAACTATTTCCCTCGTAAAGGTGTGGGCCTTGAGTCTAACCAAGCCTCGAGCTGCCACGGCTGATTCAAGGGTCGGGAGCTCTGCCAGGGACATGCAAAGCCGAGCCAGCTGGGTCAGGCCCATGGCCATTGGCCATGGGATGTGAGTGGATGACTGTGTTCAACCACATGATCCCTGTGGACTTGGTCAATGGACTCGGTCTGCAATTGCCTTGGACTTGGTGGCACGCCAGGGGACCCTAGTATCGGTGACCTGTGGCTCCTGGGTCTCAGGCCTGTCTGCATGTCCATCTCCTATCGGGGTGGTCCGTCTGGTCATGGACCGTGTCTCTACTGAGTGGACTGGGACCTTAGGGTCACTCCAATCTGGATTATGGGGAAGGGTCGCCAGAGCATCCTCCGGCAAGGGCTCCCCGGAAAAATCCTGGGCAAAAGTTGGGAGCAGCTCTGGGCACACGGCCAAAATCAAAGCCTTAAATGTTTGGAGCTGGCTCTCCAGCGCAGCAATCTGCTTAAGGCAAGCTGCATGGCTAACAGCCTCTTGCTGTTCTTTCACTTGCCCCACCATGAATTTGGCCGCAGACTGGGCATGATCCAGCTCAGCCTCTAAGGTGTGGGCTTTCTCTTCCCAAGTTTGCGCCACTAGCATGATGTCACTAAGCTTCTGTGTGGAAGCCTATGCGACGGAGGCAAACGTTACCTTGTCTGTGCACAGTGCCTCAATCTCGGCATGAAGCTGGGCATTCTCTTTCTCAGTTTCTGCTAGCTTCCCTTGGGTCTATACAAGGGCACTACTAGCGTCTCTGGCCATCAGGCAAAGTCCCCAAATGGCCGGAGCATCCTTGGATGGCCCGAATGGGTTCTTCGATTTACGTGCCAGGGTGTACGTTTCCCAGAGGGTAGCAAAGGGATCAGCCGTCTGGAAGATGGAGTCCTTCCAGGGGTATTTCCCCTTACTCAACACCCACCTTTCTAACTTTCCTCGGACCTCCTCCTCCAACATGAGGTCCTTGATGATGACCTTACTATTCTCAGCCATTTTCCTCAAACCTATAACTACTCTACCAAACTTCCTAACACAAGCGGGACCAGGACCTGGAGTGACAGGAAGGATCACCTAGACTCCTGGGGGGGCTGAAGGGAAATGAATACAGCGGAACTATTCTAGGAAAGAGGGATGGGAACCTATCTCCAGCTTGCCCAAACAATGTCGCTTTTGTACACCCAAGCCCAGTTTTCCACCTCGACAGCGTTGGGGACAAAAGGACGAGGAAACGGTTCAGGGACAGGGAGGTCACCTAGACCCAGGGAACCCTCAGGAGTACTCCGCCTGCCTGAAGGGGGGAGACGAACGCCAAGGAACTTATATGCCACCTGGCCAAGCAGCAGGGGAAAAGGGGAGAGGAACCAAAATTGAACCATCCCTGACAGTTTTTCGGGTGAGGGGGCCCTTCCTCCACCTCGGACTAAGCTTCTGAACCCTAAGCTAGGTCTGGAATCACCACCTGCACCTAGTACGCTAGCAAATGGGGATGCACCCGAAAATTACACATCCGGGACACACCCGCACTTTCACTATACCAACAACAACTAGCGGGACACACCCGAGTTCTCAACTTTGGCGGGGGGAGAGAAAGGAGGAGGGTCTCTTTTCCTAAGTGCCTTTGTTTGCCTTGCTGCTAAGGTGTTGGATGGATGTAGACTGTTCCTACCGTACTAGCACCCTAAGACTTCGGATCCCAGCCCACGATAGACCCCAAGATTCCCAGGTCAGCCTGTGCACACTCCTTGCGATCGACACTGCTGCGGCGGCTGACATACACAAACCAAGCAAGAAAGGAGGAACAGATTCCAACCCCGATAGAGTAGCTCCTACAGCTCACACACACAAAATTCTCTCTCTCTCTCACACACACACACACACACACACACACACACACACGTTCCTGCCTGAGAGAATCTCTTGCGACTTAACTGGCCATTCTTTATGTCAGTACCCACTTGATTTGAGGAGGTTCGCGACTCCTTCTCAAATTGGGGGTACCGGGGTTGCCCGTGTTGCTCCACCACTCTGTTACCCTGTTTACTGGGTGTCCCGTGAGAAACACCTAAATGTGCTCAACTATAGGTGGGGAAAATTAGCTCAGAGCACTGCTTTAGCATTACCAGAGGCAGGGTAACTTAGCAGGATCTTTAATCCAATGTTTACGGGATCAGGCCAAGTCAAGAAGCAGACTGGTTTGAAAGTAATGCATGATCTTTATTAAATACAGGCACACAATGTAAGGAACACACGCACACAGATAACTAAGGAAAATAAAGGTGTGAGTAAGATAGCAGGATTTTCAGAGGGATAGTTGATTCGGGTGATACGAAACCTGTTCCTGAAGCCCGGAAGAAGATAGAGAGCTGGGTTTGATGTGGCTCAGCACGTGGAGCTGAGGGGAAGCTCGCCAAGCAAAGAAGCAGCAAGGCGGTCTGGAACTCAGGAGTGATCCGAGGAAGGTCTCAGAATCAGGGGTTTTTCTAGGGAGAAGTGTGACTGCAGGCTATGCCTTACTCGGGGACAACAATGAGTTTTGGGTGCAAGACAATGTCTCCGAAAGGTCACAATTTAGCATGATGGAATCAGAGCCGAATTAACAGTGGTGTAGCCAGTATGTAAATGCACAATGCTTGACAGTGGATGGTTCAGCCTTTGTCAAGTTGCCTTGCTACCCTGTTTACTAGGGGTCCCAGGAGGGACACCTAGATAACCAAACAATGAAACACAATTTTTGGGAAAATTAGCTGGAGCACTCAGTTAAGCTAGAAAGAGGCAGGGTAACTTAGCAGGATCTTGCAACCCAGCGTCTACAGGGTCAGGTCAGTCAAGCAGCCACAAGGGTTTAAAGTAATAAAAATGATGTTTTATTGGATACAGACAAACATTAAAGACACCACAGTCACATAGCTAACTAAGAAATTAGAGGTTGAATTAAGGATAGGGACTTTCAGAGGAAAATGGGTGATATGACACCTGTCTCGTCATCCTGGACCTCGGGAGAGAAGCCGGAGGTTCAGAGAAGATGCTCAGCTCGATTAGCTGAGGGGAGCTCACCAAGCAAAGCAGCAGTAGGACAGGTTGAAACTCGGGAGCGATCCAAGGAAGGTCTCGGAATCAGGGGTTTTTATAGGGTGAGTTGGGACTGCAGGCTATGCCTTACTTGGGGAAAACAATGAGTTTTAGGTGCGAGACAATGTTTGGGAAAGGTCACAACTTTGCATGATGGAATCAGAGCTGAATCAACAATAGTGTGGCCAGCATGCAAATGCGCAGCACTCGCCAGTGGACAGTACAACCTTTGTCCAGTAGTCTGCTCGGGGCAGGAAGCCTTTGTTAGTATCGCACATATGTAATGAGGTGTTTGCCAGAGAGGTCCCTGAAGCGACAAACTGGATGTGTCTGGCCTGCCTGGGTGGAGAATGGAATGTCCAGCAATTCGGCCGTGCCTGTTTGCATGCTTGTCCGGTGGCCTCGCAAACACGTGGAGTGGGATAGCAGGGGAGAGCTGAATTGTTTGATATCAAAGTGATATCAGGTGCTATCTCCGGATAGGGCTAGACTGCAGTAACAGCCTGCTCGGGGCAGGGAGCCTTTTGTAGGTAGTGCATGTACATAATGTGGTGTTTGCCAGGGAGGTCCCTGAAGCTGCGATCTGGCTATTTCTGACTTGCCTGTATTGTTTGAGAATATTTCAGCCACTAAATGCTGAGCCTAGTTTCGTGCTTGTCCGGAGGCCTCACATACACGTGGAGAAGGGTGGTATGGTAAGGCCGAATTATGATATTAAAGTGATACGGGTGCTATCGCCAGATAGATCTAAACTGCAGTAACAGCTTGTTTTCTGCTGCTCCAGAGGACAAGGAGCAATGGATTCAAGCTGCAGGAAAGGAAATTCCACCTGAACCTCAGGAAGAACTTCCTGACAGTCAGAGCTGTCTGGTAGTGGAATATGCTGCCTCAGAGTGTGGTGGTGTACCCTTTGGAGGTTTTTAAGCTGAGGCTGAATGGCCATCTGTTGGGAATACTTTGAAGTACGTTCCTGCTTAGCAGGGAGTTGGACTGGACAGCCCTGGGGTCTCTTCTAGCTCTCTGATTCTATGATAACAGGATCATTATGGACATTACTCCAGCCATGAAGACTTAGGTGCTCCATTGCTCCATTTCTTTGTCGTATACTTTATCCAGCAGTTTCCCTGCAACAACTGCTCTGCTGGGTAGACTGTATTCCTGGTGCCAGTGACTGAACAGTCTTAATGAAGTATGGACTTTCAATCAGACAGAAAGAAAGTTTGTTGCAGAAACAAACAGGGCAATTTTGTCATCAATTAACTCTTTTTGTGATCTGTTAGTTTTTATCCAAACTTACCTATGGTGGTTCTTGGATGGTCAGCTTTTTTCTTTCTTTTAGGTGACATCCTGTGGATGTATATGAGATGAATGAAACACTATCCTGGACAGATAACTCTCACTGTACAACAGGATGATGGTGATCTTGAAGGTAGAGAATTTCCAGAATACTTTATGTTGATGATGGATTCTCCGAAACAAAAAAAAATCAATGCTTTTATTTTATTATTTATATCATTTCTGCTTTATTTAGTACTACTCATTTTGTATTCGCTGCCACTCTGTTCTGCTCCCAAAAGGAATATTTTCTACTTTTAATTCTTTATTTCTTCATAACAACTGTATCAAAATGACAGTAACATGCAGTAATTAATAAGAAATATAATTTTTCTCAAAGATAACAATTCAGGGCAGTCTTTAAGAAATATTATAAAATCAAAATGTTTATCAACCTAAAGATCCTTTGTCTTCACCATAGCACTTCTGATGTTTCATTCAGGCCACCAGGCCTTGCATTTCTTTGTTGCAGTGTTTGCATTTTGCATGCATGCCTGCCTTACCCATATGTAGAGGAACTTCATTAAAATATTCCCAAATTTGGTCTCTTTTACAGTCTGCGGCCAATGCCATTATAGGTTTTCTCCTCCAGGGAAAGAATATGATGAACCTCAGGCTATACACACAAAGATCCAAAGACACCTGGAGTATTCTACTCAAAAGGTTTCACTTTCATTTTTATTGTTTGCCCCTCCCTCCTCACATTTAGCTTCTTGTGCAGATCAATTCCTCTCCTAGTCTCCCAGCAATCTATTTATTGAATGTTTTGAAATTTAGCATTTAAGAGGTAAGGGGTTGATTCTGTGTACATAGACTTGCAAAAAAACAATGGGATTGTGATCTCTGCAGACACAAAATCACAGTTTTGAGAACTGTAAAACCAAGCATCTGTTGTAATACCCTATAGTTAGAAAAATTGCCCAATAACCTAACAGAGACCTCTTGAAGAGCATGACATTGGTAAATGAATTCCACTAATCCATTTACAAAAATCTAAACATTCTATGAATGTATATTCTCATGCTACTTAATTAAAAACTAATCTCAATTTCATGATGAATAATCTTTGGACCATAATGTATATTAAACAGAAAATTATCTTTAGATAGATTTTTTTCCTCAAAAAGCATTTAATTAAAAATTCCTATTTCAATCAAAAAAATCCACTTTTTTAATCTAAAAAAAATAATTGATTTTTATCTACTGAGTAGATTTTTGTCTGCTGAGTCTCCCCACACAGTTCTAAGTTCTTGCAGGAAAGCCTCCAGACTGTTTAACACAGCAGCAAAGTAGCCCATAGGGCAGCCATGCCAGATGGCAAACTGATCATGAAAGCCACCTGAATAGACTCATTAGGAAAGTCTTCTGTTCTTACCTGTACATACAGCTTGCAATTAGCAATAAAAGCTTCCAAGTGGGCTGGATCCCCAGCAGACTTCTCAGGGACAGCAATTGGCATCTTCCTCTGGACTGGAGCATGGGATATCTGAAGCTTATTGAGCTGCAATTGCAAGCTCTTTATTGCAGCTGTTAGCTGAGTAAGCTGTGTCTTTAAGGCCTCATTTTCCTCTTGCAGGTTCTCCATAGTATGAGCTGTGGTTTGGTCAGAGCTTATTTCAGTCCCAGCAGCACAACTGATAGAGACAAAACAAACTGAATAGCTCCCAGCTCATTACTTACATTCATTCAGTAAGCACAAAGTCAAAATAAAGTCTAATAGACTTCAAAGGCAGCAAATCCAAAGTCAGGCAGGGTAATCCAGAATCAAGCACAGAGTCAGCAAGGCAAACAGAACAGTCAGATAAACTCTGACAACTCCTGGAGGGGAAGAGTGGCAGTTATTTAGGTCAGCCACCTAATGCAGCTGTTGCCTGATTGTTACTGGTTATATATTCTCTGAGATCAGCATAGGTTCTCTTTTTGTTGTCTGCACTCAAGCAAAGGTAGGTACTATTAAGTTACCTTCTGTGTCTGAAAGGGCAGGATTCTTTGCTGGAGCTGGCACTTGCCTCTCTTTTCTGTTTGTGGCACTGTAAACTCTTCTTGTACAGCAGGTCCTGGCATGCTCCTGTTTCACTCTCTGAGTCAGAGTCCACATTCTGGAAGCAGGGCATGACAATTCCTTGATATACCTTTCAACCAACGAGGAGCACCTCCATCTTTTCTGGATTAAGTTCCAATTTTTGTTGTTGTCATCTAGTCCATTACTGATGACAGGCACTGGTTTAGGACCCAAACAGCTTGCTTGGCTTGTGGTGGAAAGGAGTAATAAGTTGGGTGTCATTTGCATACTGATAGCACCAAACCCCAAAATGCCAGACAAATTGTACTAGCGGTTTCATGTAGGTGTGAAATAGCATGAGGGGCAGAACTGAGCCCTGAGGAACCCCCGAGGCCAAAGGCCAAGGGTTCAAACAGGAGTCCTCCAGCACCACTCCAGCACCACTTTCTGGGTTCAGCCCAGAAAGGAATGAAAGGAAGGAATGAAACCATTGTAAACCAGCTCCCATTCCCTCTAGGCAACCCAGAAGGATATCATGGTCAATGGTATCAAAAGCTGAAAAGAGGTCCAGTAGAATCAATGTGACATGTTCCCTCTGTCTAGTTCCTGATACAGATCATCTAACAAGGCAACCAAAGCAGTCTCTGTCCCATAGCCAGGTCTGCAAACAGATTGAAATGCATCCAGACAACCTGTTTCATCGAGAAATCCCTGGAACTGGGAGGCTACCACATGCTCCAGAACCTTTCCCAGAAATGGAATGTTAGAGAATGACCGATAATTATCCAAAATGGTGGGACCTAGGGATGGCTTTTTTTAGTATGTTTTATAACAGTCTCCGTGAGGCAGGCTGGAATTCTACTTTGCTTTAAACAGGAATTACTCATTCCTTCTACCCAATTAACCAGTCCCCCCACCCCCGGCTTTTTTAATAAGGCAGGAAGGACAAGGATCTAGAGCACATGTGATAGCTATCATATCTCCAAAATCCTGTACGCATCCTCAGGTTGTACGCACTGAAAAGTATCCATTACTTTTGAGAAGAAGAAAGACGGGGAAAAAACCCTTGGGAAAGGGGGTTCGGAGAGGATCGGGGATTCCAGCGCAGGTGCCCGAAAAGAAACATCTGGAGATCGGGACACGGAGAGCGCTGAAGAGGTCGTGCAAGCCGCCATTACCTTGTGGAGGTTCCCTTGTGGAAGAATGCTCGCCACCACTTTTTAAAAGTAGAAGAAAGAAGATTCGGATATTAAACTGCATTTTGTGGATGGTAAGGTTGTACCAACACAACAAGGACCCTACAACTAATTAAAATAAAGTGGAGTTGCTTTAGGAGCACTGGGGTTTTGATCTTACCGAGTCCCAAGACAGGGGGGAGAAGAGTGGAAAGCAGTGAGAAGCTGCGAAACTTTTTTTGTATTTTGTATTATTTTTATGGACTGACTAAAATTCCAATGAAAGACATTTACAGTTTGATATGGTGAACGGCGATATGGTTGGACAGTAGAGTAATAGATTGTCTGCTAGTGATTAAAGTTACATATGAACGTTAAAACAAGACGGATGACAGCAAGATATTAAGTAAGTGGAAAAATAGGATAGTATTGGAAGACATTGGCGCTGAAGAGAGACTGAGTGGTGTGTGTGGGGGGGAAGGACCATCTGCTGTTTTGGACTTGTGAACTAAAGGAGAAATTATTGTATAAGATTTTAGACTCCAGATTTTGGACTTTTGGATTTCTGGGCTCTTGGTGAATTAAAACAGAAGTACTTAGTAAAGCAACATAATATAGGAGGAAGAGTAGTATGTGAATACCGAATTTATTTTCAGAAGTTAGAGAAGTTGGGTGTGTGGAATAATAATAGCGAAGGAGGGAAGATTTTCAAGGACTGGAGGTTGGTAGAGTAAAGATAAGCAAAACAACGCCAACCAAGTGAAGGAAAACAGTTTTAACCCCTTCTCTACAGTTTTTTGAAGAACAGACTTTCCTTTCACAGAGGAAGAAGTGACATAAACGATGGAGGAGCGACATCGAGTGGACAACTATTGAATTACAATAAAGATTAGTTTGCTTATTTCAATGTATATATAGAATAGTGCCTATTTCCCTAGGTCATTAATATTGTCTTTTCTTCTCTTATTTATTTGAATGTGTACAGTTGTGCGAAGGAACTGAAACTGGGATGAATTGAAATATTTGAGTACATTTAATTATGTTAAGGATTGGTTAGAATAATTAAGAATATATAATTATTAGAATTAAATTAAGTAAATAAATTAATCAAATTTTCTGTTTGGGAAGAAAGAGTGGGAAATAGGAGGTAATAGTAGATAAAGCAGATATTTTAGAAGTGATTAGAAGTGATTAGAAGTAATAGATTGACTTATATTGACTATATTGACCTATATTGATTTCATTTTGACTTATAGTGATTTATGTTGACATTATATTGATATATATTGATATGTATTGATATATATCGACTAACATATACAATACTTTGAACTATTATATTATATATACTTTGATTTACATAGATTCATATTGACATTTATAATAAGTATTGATTTGCGCTAAATTAATTGAACAAATATATATAGATATATATAGATATAGAAATAATTCTACTGATCGATTTTGATTGATATTCATAGAATCATAGAAATGTAGAGTTGGAAGAGACCACAACGGCCATCCAGTCCAACCCCCTGCCATGCAGGAAAATCCTCAAAGCACTCCCGACAAGTGGCCATCCAGCCTCCGCTTAAAAACCTCCAACGAAGGAGACTCCACCACACTCCATGGCAGCACATTCCACTGCCGGACAGCCCTGACCATCAGGAAATTCTTCCTGAGGTTCAGGTGGAATCTCCCCTCCTGCAGCTTGTATTCATTGCTCCTTGTCCTGGTCTCAAGAGCAGGAGAAACAAGCCCACTCCCTCCTCGACATGACATCCCTTCAAATATTTAAACATGGCTATCATGTCCCCTCTCCACCTTCTCTTCTGCAGACTAAACATACCCAGCTCTCTAAGTCTGTCCTCATAGGGCATGGCTTCCAGGCCCCTCACCATTTTGGTTGTCCTCCTCTGGACCTGCTCCAGCTTATCCATATCCTTCTTGAATTGGGGTGCCCAGATTTGGACGCAGTATTCAAGATGAGGTCTAACCAAAGCAGAATAAAGTGGTACCAATACCTCCCTCGATCTAGACACCATACTCCTATTGATGCAACCAAGAATTGCGTTGGCTTTCTTGGCTGCCGCATCACACTGCTGACTCATGTTCAGCTTGTAGTCTATTAAGACTCCTAGATCCCTTTCACACGTACTGTTAGCCAGCCACGTGTCCCCCATCCTATATTTCTGCATACCATTTTTTCTGCCTAAGTGTAGGACCTTACATTTCTCTCTGTTGAAATTCATTTTGTTAGCCTTGGCCCAGCTCTCCAATCTATCCAGGTCCTTTTGAATTTTGATCCTGTCATCAGGCGTATTAGCAACCCCTCCCAATTTGGTGTCATCTGCAAATTTGATCAGCGTGCCCTCTATTCCTTCATCCAAGTCATTAATGAAGATATTGAACAGCACCGGGCCCAGGACAGAACCCTGTGGCACCCCGCTAGTCACTTCTCGCCAGGATGAGAGAATTGATTATTGATTTATAATTCTATTGATATATACTGAGATAAAGGTGTGTTGATATAGATATTGATTTAAACTTTAAATAGACCTTTACTAAATAGATTTTATTAATATATATTTAAATTATAGTATATTAAGGGATAGAATTTTGATTTGATGGCTTAAATAAGAGGGACTGGTGTATTTTGAAAGAGTTATTGTTTGATTGGTAGTGACTATTATTGACTATTATTGATTATTAATATTAGTGATTAAGTAGTGTGATACTGGAAAGTTTATTTCCAGTCCCCTAAAGATTGGAAATTCCTCCAGCGTTCTACTGGGGTTCTTGCCAGACTGTCGGTATGCTGCCACCACCCCCTGAATTATGAGTTAGTTGGACAGTACAGGGGGACATGGTCCAATCTCTAAGCTTAAGGATCTTTCCACCCCCCTCCCGAGTGAGAGAGGTTCTATTTAGCGTCTGCCAAATACTGGCGTGGGAACGGAGAGAAATGGAGGTTTTACAGAAAGTGTTTAATCAAGGCATGCAAATAAGACAATATCACACTTGAGAGGCTCCTCCCTCCCAGGTACGCTTAGTTACAAGAAGTTACAAAAACAGGTATAACAGCACAGATACATTCTTAAGATCAGCCAATTCCCAAAATAACAACATCCCTAACGCAACTAGATAACTGGTTCTAATACTCACAACATTCCTAGCTTAGATGGTCTAAAGGAGAAGGGAGACGGGGGGGCCAGGAGACATGGCATGCCTGCCAGCACAACTGGCCCAGCTCTCCTCTCTTCATTCTCTCTCTCTCTCTCTCTCTCTTTTGGCCACATGGCCTCTCAGAAGTTTTATATTTTCCTCCTTGGAAGAATCTGGAAGCATCTCCAAGATGCCCACCTCCTTCTTTGTGGTTGGTCAATCCTCACCTTGTGACCCTTGATGTAATCCCAACACCTCATTAACCCTTGGTTTACCTGCGGAGGGAAGTATCTCCCTTTGCTAAGCCTAGATAATGGGAAGCCTCATTATCACAAGTGGTTGTTAAGATTGACTGAGTACATAAGCATTTCTTGAAAAATTTTAAGATGGCATCTGGAATGAGAAAAGCAATGTCAGTCAAACAACAATTGCAAATGAGACCAGCTTTAGAAGAACAACCTAAAGCAACGGAGCTTACAGCAACAATTATTGAAGAAATTAGGAAGTTGAGGAATGATTTTAAAAAAGATATAAAAGACATGGCAAGCGACATGAAAGAGATGAAGAAAGAAATGGGAAGTGTAGGATAGACATTGGAAAATATAACGATGGAAATGAAGAATATTAACAAAAAATTAGATGAACTACAAGATAGAACTACAAAATTGGAAAAAGAAGCTCCACAGATGGAAAAACAGATAGAAAAGATTGAGCAGCAGAGTAAAAGTATGGAAGTTAAGTTCAGAGACAAATGTACAAAAATTAGAGGTTTGAGAGAAGTTCAAGGGGAAGACCTGTATACACGAGTGATACCATCTTTGGCAGAATATATAGTTTGGAACGCCGAACAACTCGACCTCGAAATCGATAGGATGTTTAATTAATTAATTTATTGCAAGAAAGAGGAAGTTGCCATGGGACATCGTAATACATATTTTTTGAGAGAGAGTGAAAGACCTGGTGATTCGACAGAGTTACACAAGTAAGTTTGTGGTCAATCAGAATGAACTTCAGATTTTTAAAGATGTTCCCGCGCAGGTTTTGAAAAGAAGAAAAGAATATTTTTTCCTGACTCAAGTGTTAAAAAGGAGTGGAGTTTCCTATCGATGGTGCAAATTAGAAGGAGTTACGTTTATATATAAAGAAAAAAGATTTACATTGAATACAGTTCTAAAAGCACAAGATTTTTTGAAGAGATACAAGGATGAATTAAGGAAGAGACGAACAGAGGAGCAGGAATATGGAAGAGATGGTGAGAGAACAACAGAGGAAGGAGAGGAAATTTCAAAAGATTATCAAAGGAAAGTAAGAGAAGAATTCAAGATAGAAGCAAAGGTAGATCAAGAAAAGGAAAGAAGTTCGACCAAGAAGAAGAAGAAGAGGAAGTAGAAGAAGAAGAAAAAGAAGGAGACCAGGAAGAAGAAATAGAATAAGAAGAAGGTAAAAAGGAAGGAAAGGGGAAGAAAAAAGGATGAAAATAATATCGTGGAATGTTAGGGGAATGAATGCGGCAATCAAAAGGAAAAGGATATTCCACCACCTAGAAAAAATGAAAGCAGATGTAATCTGCTTACAAGAAACTCATATAAGAGATAAGGATTTAAAATATATGAAGAACCCAAGGTTGGGACAAGATTTCTCAACAGGAACTAAGAAGAAAAAAAAAGGAGTGATGATATATGTAAATAAAAAATACAATGCAAAGGAAATATTTAGAGATAACAGAGGTATGTTAATAGGGATAGAGATAGAAATAATCGGAAGTAAGATTCTAGTAGTGGGAATTTATGGCCCACTAGAAAATAAGTCAATATTTTTTGAAAATTTAACAAAGAGGTTTTTGGATTATGATTATCAAAATATATTAGTCCTGGGTGATTGGAACGGGGTGATAAACCCTGAGTTGGATAGGACATTAAAAAAGGAAGGGAAAACACCAAAAAGAAAATTGCCAAAGACGTTTGAGGAATTTACGGACTTAGTCTCAGTGACTGATGCTTGGAGATACTTATATGGGAATGCCAAAGAGTACATGTATTTTTCAGAAGTGCATAAGACCTGGTCGAGGATTGACATGGTTTTGATTTTGAAGACTTTATGCAAAAATGTTAAGAAAATGGAGATTTTACCAAGGACTCTATCTGACAGCTGTCCTATTACATTGACTTTACAAGAAC
Organism: Iguana delicatissima; assembly: GCA_948472985.1. Taxonomy (NCBI): domain Eukaryota; kingdom Metazoa; phylum Chordata; class Lepidosauria; order Squamata; family Iguanidae; genus Iguana; species Iguana delicatissima. The sequence continues at coordinate 221,594 of CAOKZL010002179.1, forward strand.
GAAAGGGAGAATATAGATGGATTTTGAAAGATGATCTTCTACAAGATGAAAAAGTAATAGAAAAAGTGAAGCAAGAAATAATTTTTTTCTTCAAAGAGAATTCGGGAAAAGGAATGACAAACAAGATTGTGTGGGATACAGGAAAGGCGGTGATAAGAGGGATATTCTTGCAACAGGAAGCGTACAAGAAAAAGTTAAGGAAACAGAAAGTTCAAAATATGATGACAGAATTAAAGGAGAAAGAGGAAGAATTAAAGAAAGATCCAAGTAATATAAATCTATCAAGAGAGATTAAAATTCTCCAGAAACAAATGGCTATGGAAGATAGATTGGAATTAGAGAAGAAGATAAAGTACACTCAACAGAGGTTTTTTGAACACGCTAACAAGATAGGAGAGTGGTTGGCATATAGACTGGAAAAAGAAAAAAGATTAATTACAGAAATTAGAAAAGGGAATAAGATATATAGAGAACAAAGGAAAATCAAGTCTGTGTTCCAAGAATATTATAAGCAGCTATTCAATGATTCAAACGATATGGAAGAATATATGCAACAAATAAAGAAATATCTAGATGAAGTCAGAATAGAGCAAATTCAGGAAGAGCAAAGAGTAGAATTGAATAAGCCTATCACAAAAGTTGAAATTAGAACGGCAATACAGAAATTAAAAGTTGGAAAAGCGCCTGATCCAGATGGATTCACGGTGAGGTATTATAAAGAGTTTCAAGATCAATTGATTGACCCCATCTAAAAGTTATTCAATGAAATAGAATCAAAGGGTAGACCAAACTCATGGGGAGAAGCAACTATTACCTTGATACCCAAAGAAGGCAAAGACCAGTTGGAGGTTACGAATTATAGGCCAATATCTCTATTGAACACTAATTATAAAATATTTGCATCAATCCTGGCAGAGAGACTAAAGAAAATTCTAAAAAATTGGATACATGAAGATCAAAATGGCTTTCTGCTGGGGAAGTCAATAAAAGATAATGTTAGAGTAATATTGGATATAATTGAATTTTACCACAAACACAATGAGAGAAAAATGGGATTGATTTTCGTAGATGCTGAAAAAGTATTTGATAATGTGAAATGGAGATTTATAGCTGAGGTATTAGAAAAGGCAAATATGGGGAGAAGATTTATTGATTGGGTAAAAATGATATATAATAACCAAATAGCGAGTATTGTAATAAATGGAGCAAAAACATAAAAATTTGAGATTAAGAAGGGAACAAGGCAGGGTTGTCCACTATCTCCCTTAATTTTTGTAATGATGATAGAAATATTGAATAATAAGATAAGGCAAGATATGGAAATAAAAGGAATTAAAATTGGGAATCAAATGTATAAGCTAAGGGGTTTTGCAGATGACCTTGTAATTATGTTAGACGACCCAGTCAAAAGTGTATCAAGACTAATTAAAGTTTTTGAGGAGTTTGGGAAAGTAGCAGGCTTTAAGGTCAATATGGACAAGACAATGAGACTAACGAAGAATATTTCAAAAAAAGAAGAAGAGGAAATCAGAGATTTGTCTAATTTTAAAATATATAAAAAAGTGAGGTATCTAGGAGTTAGTATTACCAGTAGTAATACGGATTTGTATGATAATAATTATAAGAAAGTCTGGGGTGAGATAAAAGAAGACCTGAAGAGATGGTCAAAGCTTGATTTATCTCTGATGGGAAGAACTGCTACGATTAAAATGAATATACTACCTCTGTTGAAAGTATGGTTACAGTATAAAAAATAAACTATATGTAAAAATACCACAATGAGTGTCAGCACACGAGGCATTTTATAGAAGAGAAAAGCCCCAATTACATAAATGGTTAATATATAGAGACTTAATAAAAGTACATGGGGAAAATATAATTTAGAAAAGTAAAGAAGATTTGGCTAAAGTTGGTATTACCTCACATTGGCTATTACAAAGGCAATTAGAAGAAAGATTTAAAATGGATATGAAGTTAAAAGGAATTGAAACAAGGGGGAAGGAATTTGACAAATTGTTAAAACCAGGAATAGGCCACCTGATGGGTAAAATATATAAAATGTTACTAAATTGGCATATGGAAGAAGAGACAGTTAAAAATAATATGATAAGGTGGGTGCAAAATTTGGGACATGCAATTTTGCTGCAGAGTTGGGAGAATTCCTGGAGAGATGTTAAAAAATATTGTATTAGTACAAATTTAAAAGAGAATTATTATAAGGTATATTCCTGTTGGTATTATACGCCAGTGCAAATTGCTAAAATAAGTAAGAATGGGAAAGATGTGTGCTGGAAATGTTCAGGGAAAGGGACGTTTTATCATTTATGGTGGTCTTGTACAAAAGCTAAGGAATATTGGAAGAATCATAGAATCATAGAAATGTAGAGTTGGAAGAGACCACAAGGGCCATCCAGTCCAACCCCCTGCCATGCAGGAAAACCCTCAAAGCACTCCCGACAAGTGGCCATCCAGCCTCCGCTTAAAAACCTCCAAAGAAGGAGACTCCACCACACTCTGTGGCAGCACATTCCACTGTCGGACAGCCCTGACTGTCAGGAAATTCCTCCTGAGGTTCAGGCGGAATCTCCCCTCCTGCAGCTTGCATCCATTGCTCCTTGTCCTGGTCTCAAGAGTAGGAGAAAACAAGCCCACTCCCTCCTCGACATGACACCCCTTCAAATATTTAAACATGGCTATCTCAACCTTCTCTTCTGCAGACTAAACATACCCAGCTCTCTAAGTCTGTCCTCATAGGGCATGGCTTCCAGGCCCCTCACCATTTTGGTTGCCCTCCTCTGGACCTGCTCCAGCTTATCCATATCCTTCTTGAATTGGGGTGCCCAGAACTGGACACAGTATTCAAGATGAGGTCTAACCAATGCAGAATAAAGTGGTACCAATACCTCCCTCGATCTAGACACCATACTCCTATTGATGCAACCAAGAATTGCATTGGCCTTCTTGGCTGCCGCATCACATTGCTGACTCATGTTCAGCTTGTGGTCTATGAAGACTCCTAGATCCCTTTCACACGTACTGTTAGCCAGCCACGTTTTCCCCATCCTATATTTCTGCATACCATTTTTTCTGCCTAAGTGTAGGACCTTACATTTCTCTCTGTTGAAATTCATTTTGTTAGCCTTGGCCCAGCTCTCCAATCTGTCCAGGTCCTTTTGAATTTTGATCCTGTCATCAGGCGTATTAGCAACCCCTCCCAATTTGGTGTCATCTGCAAATTTGATCAGCGTGCCCTCTGTTCCTTCATCCAAGTCATTAATGAAGATACTGAACAGCACCGGGCCCAGGAAAGAACCCTGTGGCACCCCGCTAGTCACTTCTCTCCAGGATTAGAATCTGCCATTGGTGACCACCCTTTGGGTACGGTCAGTCAACCAGTTACAAATCCACCTGACAGTAGCCCTGTCCAGTCCACATCTTACTAGCTTCTTTGCAGGAATGTCATGGGGAACTTTGTCAAAGGCCTTACTGAAATCAAGATATACTATGTCCACAGCATTCCCTTCATCTATCAAGCAAGTAACTCTATCATAAAAAGAGATAAGATTAGTCTGGCATGACCTATTTTTGAGAAATCCATGTTGACTTTTCGTAATTACGGCATTGTTTTCTAAGTAATTAGAAACTGACTGTTTGATGATCCGCTCCAGGATCTTTCCAGGTACTGATCAGGCTGACTGGGCGATAATTATTTGGGTCCTCTTTCTTTCCCTTCTTGAAGATGGGGACAACATTTGCCCTCCTCCAGTCTGCCGGAACTTCTCCGGTCCGCCAAGAGTTTTCAAAGATTATAGCAAGAGGTTCTGCAATGACCTCTGCTAGTTCTTTTAAAATCCTAGGATGCAATTCATCTGGCCCTGGAGACTTGAATTCATCCAGTGTGGCCAGGTATTCCTGTACTACCTCTCTATCTATTCTGTGCTGCATTTCCCCCACTTCCTCACCTGCTTCCCAACCGCCAGGTTGAGTGTTTTTATCCTTTTGGGAAAAAACTGAGGCGAAGAAGGTGTTGAGGAGTTCTGCCTTTTTTCTTCCTCCTGTTATTAATTCACCATCTTCCTTGCGCAGTGACCCTATCGTCTCCTTCTTTTTCCTTTTGCTGCGGACGTATTTAAAAAAGCCCTTTTTATTGTTTTTAATGTCTCTGCACAGCCTAAGTTCGTTCTGTGCTTTAGCCTTTCTGACCTTCTCCCTACATCTCCTGGCTACTTGCTTATAATCTTCTTTGGTGATTTCCCCCTTCTTCCATTTCCTGTACATGTTTTTCTTAACACTTAGCTCAGCTGAGAGCTCTTTAGTCAACCCTTCCGGTTTGTTCAGATGCCTTCCATTTTTCCTCCTTAATGGCACAGTTTTAGCCTGTGCCTTCAGTATCTCCCTTTTAAAGAACTCCCATGCATCCTGAACTCCTTTCTCATTGACTATTCTTGACCACGGGATTTCAGCCAGCAGCTCCTTCAGTTTACAGAAGTCTGCTTTTTTAAAATCTAAGACGAATGCCTGGCTACACTTGCCTTCTCTTCCCCACTGAATGCCAAATTCTAATAGGGCATGGTCACTCTCTCCTAAAGATCCAACCAGTTCTACGTCATTAACAAGGTCTTCCCTGTTGGTCAGGATCAGATCCAGAATATTTGATCCCCTTGTCGCCTCTTCCACCTTCTGGACCATGAAATTGTCTGCAAGACAAGCAAGAAACTTGCTGGACCTTGCTGCCTTTGCAGAGTTTGACTGCCAACATATATCCGGGTAGTTGAAATCTCCCATTATTACTGTATCTCTCCTTTTTGAATGTGCAGTCATTTGGTCTATGAAAGCGCCATCGAGGTCCTCCGTCTGGCTTGGAGGTCTGTAGTAAACCCCCACTATAATATCCCTATTGTTTCTCGCTCCCTTAATTCTTACCCAGATGCTCTCGACCTGGCTTCCGGTGTTCAAGTCATGGATCTCTTCACAGGTGAAAACATCCTTGACATATAAGGCTCCTCCTCCTCCTTTCTTTGGTCTATTTCTACAAAATAGGCTATACCCCTCTATTCCTACATTCCAATCGTGAGACTCATCCCACCAGGTCTCAGTGATGCCTATCAAATCATATTTATTTTGCTGTACTAGGAGTTCAAATTCATCTTGTTTGTTTCCCATACTCCGTGCATTAGTGTAGAGACACTTAAGTCCCCGTGCCCTTCCTGCAAGTCCCATAGCATTGTTTCCACCCCTCCCACGATTGGATGCTATTCCTACTTGGCCAATATCATTTGGGTCTTTTTCCCCTGCACTTGCCGAGTCCTTGTCCTGAATAATTTTGTTTCCCTCCCCAGTTGTACTTAGTTTAAAGCCCTCCTAATTCTCCTTGTGAGACTGTTTGCAAGAACGTTCCTGCCAAGTTTCGTGAGGTGCAGCCCATCCCTTGCCAGAAGCCCATGTTCCTGGAATTTCAAGCCATGATCCAAAAAGCCAAACTGTTGGCGGTGGCAAAATGTGCGGAGCCAGCTGTTGACCTCTACTATTGTCCTTTCCCTTCGTGCACCATATCCTTGAACAGGGAGGATTGATGAAATGACCACCTGCGCACCAAGGTCCTTAAGCTTTCTCCCCATAAGCTCGTAGTCCTTTGTGATGTGGTGAAAGCTGCGCTTCACCGTGTCATTGGTTCCAACGTGAACCAAAACGAGGGGCTTACGGTCAGTGGGCTTGACCAGCCTGGCTAGCCTCTCTGTTACGTGGTTTATCCTGGCCCCAGGAAGACAGCAGACCTCTCGATTGAGCTTGTCCGGTTTGCAAACTGCCGGTTCGGTTCCTCTGAGCAAGGAGTCCCCAACCACCAGAACCCGCCTCCTCTGAGGCCTGTCCGGGGTTCTTCGACAAGCAGATTCTTCCAGGATTGCCTGGGCATTGTGTTGAGGCCGGGAGTGCTGGTCTTCCCGATGTTGGATGCTGTCCTGTTGGTGTTCAAGTTCCAGTTGCCGAAGTTGGATTCCTTCTTGCTGATGTTGTGTTCCCTCCTTCTGGTGTTCCTCATCATTCACAGCACCAAGAATGTTGAAGCGATTCTGTAGTTTGAGAGTCTCTGTTTCCTTCCTGGCCCTTCTACTTCTCCGTGTGACATTCCTCCAAGCATCGCTTTCCTGGCTCACGGAACTGATTTCCTCATCAGGCAGCTCCTCTGCATATCTGGTCTTCAGGAAGGTCCTCTCTGCCCTATCTAAGAAGTCCTCACCTTCCCTAATAAGATGAAGATTAGAAACCTGTGCCTCCAGCTGCCACACCTTGACCTCTAAGAAGGTGACCAGCTTGCACTTGCTGCAGGTGTACCCGACCACATTTTGTGGCAAGAAAAGGAACATGCCACAAGTGCTACAGGTGACAGCAGCAGCTCCCTCACCTTCCATACTTGATAATACAGAGAATAGAACAAGAAAACAAAAACAAAAACTGGGCCTCCTTTCTTAATTTGAGCTGTATAAGCTATGTCTGCTCAGCTAACTACCAAGCTCAGTTGAACTCTTCCTAAATTTGTTCAGTCGCTATAAGGATCAGTTGTTCCTAAACTAGAATGGTTGAACTTGAAGGATTGAAGTAGATGAATGAAACGCTGGGAGTTCCTAATAAAGCCTCCTTCCCCTAGCTGGCTCCTCCCCCTAGCTTGATTAACTCTCCCTAGTTTGATTGACAGTTAACTGACTAACAAACAATTAGCTGACAATAGGCTGTGAGCTCAGGGAGAGCACACGGCCAGCATATTCATGAGTGTACTGTTAATGCACTTCATATTAATTTTCCGATGAGTCGAGAGATATATTTATTAAATATGTTAGATACTAAATATTTTAAGAAAAATTCATTGAGAAAAATGATAATATACATGGTAACAGCAGCAAGACTGGCATATGCGCAACTATGGAAATCTTAGGAAATACCCAAGGTGGATGATTGGCTGTGGAAACTGTTTGAGTTATGGGAATTGGACGAACTTACATCAAGAATAAATGATAGACCAAGAAAACAGATTACAGAAGAATGGAATTTAGTAAAACCCCTTTGGGAAGCCCAATGGGGAAGGTAATAGTAAGAAAATCAGATAATTAAGACTCGGAGTATAAACACTGAAACAAGCTTATAGAAGCACGTGGAAAAGGTAAAGATATGTGTTAATGTATAGTGCATAAGGAGTTGGTCAAGTATAGGTAAGTTATAACCACCTACAAGTAATGTAGAAGTAACAGGGGAAGGAGGGTAAGTAGGTTTAAAGATTGTTTTGCATGTTATTATTATGTATAAGATTGTATTATTAATCTGTACAATTGTAAAAGAGAGGTGGTATACGAACTAGTTGCATATTAACTTTATATAAGAGGTACAGTGATGGTGGATGTACATTTATGCAATTGTAAGAAATAAGGAATGTTTTATTTTTATGATTTTAATAAAAATTATAATAAAAAAAGAAAGAAAAATATCCATTATCACTGGACAAGCAGTGACCAGAGTTACATCCATGATCTGTATCAATCATGCATCCAATTAGAGCACACTGTTACTGCAGTCTAGGCCTACCCGGAGGTAGCATCCGATATCATTTTTGAAATCAAACAATTCAGCTTTCCCCTGCCACCCCACTCCATGTGTTTGCGAGGCCACCGGACAAGCACGCAAACAGGCACGGCCAATAATTGCTGGACATTCCATTCCCCACCCAGGCATGCCAGACATAGCCAGTTCGTCACTTCAGGGACCTCTCCAGCAAACTCCTCATTACATATGCACGATACTTCCTGCCCCGAGCAGGCTACTGGACAAAGGTTGTGCTATCCACTGGTAAGCGCTGCATATTTGCATACTGGCCACACTATTGTTGATTTGGCTCTGATTCCATCATGCAAAGTTGTGACCTTTCTGAGACATTGTCTCGCACCCAAAACTCATTGTTTTTCCCAAGTAGGGCATAGCCTACAGTCCCAATTTACCCTACAAAAACCCCTGATTCCGAGACCTTCCTCGGATCGCTCTCGAGTTTCATCCTGTCTTCCTGCTGCTTTGCTTGGTGAGCTCCCCTCAGCTAATCGAGCTGAGCTTCTTCTCTGAACCCCTGGTTTCTCTCCTGAGGTCCAGGACAACGAGACAGGTGTCGTATCACCCATTTTTCCCGAAAGTCTCTATCCTTAATTCAACCTCTAATCTCTTAGTTAGCTGTGTGACTGTGTTGTTTTTAATATTTGTTTGTATTCAATAAAACATCATTTGATTACTTTAAACCCGTCTGACTGCTTGACTGACCTGACCCTGTTGACGCTGGGTTGCAAGATCTCGCTAAGTTACCCTGCCTCTCGCTAGCTTAAGTGAGTGCTCCAGCTAATTGCCTGCAAAATAGTGTTTTATAGTTTGGTTATTTAGGTGTCCCTCCCAGGACCCCCAGTAAACAGGGTAACAAGATGCCTCGTGCTGCTTGCACATTCCCAGCTTCCAAAACCCTATTAGGATCTTATCTGTTTCCTACCTCCTAACCAGTCTTCACTCTATTTCTGTCTGTCTTAAATCTAGCTCATAGTGCCCCATCTAACTCTTTACTAGACAAGCTTCTAGCTTAAGGAACCCTGGGGGCACAGTGGTTAAATGCCAGTACTGCAGCCATCAATTTGTGAGTTTGATCCTGCTGGGCTGCAGGTTGACTCAGCATTCCGTCCTTCCACACATCAGTGAAACTGTTGGGGGCAATTAGCTAACACATTGTAAACTGCTTAGAGAGCACAACTGATAAGTGGTATGGAAATATACATGCTATTGCTATTACCATCCTTTTCCTCATAGCCCCCATTCACAGCATTCCATGAGCTATGTTTGACTGGTCCTACCAGCTTTATCCAGCCTCTCACTTTCCAGAAGGGTTTCTGAAATACTGTTCTGAAGTTACATTCTAGTTTTTACATCATCCCACTATCCGGGCACCCCAATTCAAGAAGGACATGGTCAAGCTGGAGCAAATCCAGAGGAGGGCGACCAAAATGGTGAGGGGTCTGGAAGCCATGCCCTATGAAGACAGACTTAGAGAGCTGGGTATGTTTAGTCTGCAGAAGAGAAGGTTAAGAGGGGACATGGTAGCCATGTTTAAATATCTGAAGGGATGCCATATAGAGGAGGGAGAGGGCTTGTTTACCACTGCTCCAGAGACCAGGACAAGGAGCAATGGATTCAAGCTGCAAGAAAGGAGATTCCACCTGAACCTCAGGAAGAACTTCCTGATGGTCAGAGCTGTCTGGCAGTGGAATATGCTGCCTCGGAGTGTGGTGGAATCTCCTTCTTTGGAGGTTTTTAAGCAGAGGCTGCATTGCCATCTCTTGGGAGTGCTTTGAGGGTGTTCCTGCATGGCAGGGGGTTGGATTGGATGGCCTGTGCGGTCTCTTCCAACTCTACATTTCTATGATTCTATGAAGTTCCACAAAGTTGCCAGCAGCACAACAAGGACAAAACAGAATTCTGGAAGGTTCTGTTACCCTGACTTCTGGGAGTCCCGTGGGGGACACCTTGATTTGCTCCAAAAATGCAAAGACTGGGAGAATAGCGGAGCATTAGCTTTGGCATAACGAGGGGCAGGGTAACCCAGCAAGACCTTCAACCCAATTTTTATGGGGTCAGACAAAGCAAAAGCCAGCCAATCGTATCAATAATTACATTTATTAGTGAATATGTTCCCACGCAGGAGCGCAGTCACTCGCTCACGCACACAAGGACTATCAAGAAGGGAAAGAGGTGAAAACTTTTAGGGGATGTAGCAGAGAGGGTGTAAGGGTGGTAATACTGCACCTGTCCAGAAGTCTTCAGTCCAGGAAGTGGCGAGAAAGAAGGAGCTCAGTGAAGAGAGGCGGCCGAGGAGAGCACTCACTAACAAAGTGTCGGTCTGCTAGCGTGGTGGGGGAGTTCTCTGAAGAGGGTCTCAAAAAGGGGGACTACTTCTAGGGCAGAATGTACCCCAGGGGCAGACCCTTTCCCGGGAAGAACAATGGTTGAAGCAGAAGGAAAATGCCGCACAATAGCACCTTGATGACTTGCATGATTGTTTCATGTAAATGGACTTTGCCTTTATAGGATTTGCCGATGCAACCGTTGCTCAACAGGGGAAAACCTGGCAATCCCCTCAAGTTGGCTTTGTGGCTGAGGGCTCTCTATCTGTGCGGACATGCCTTGCCTCCTTGGGAAACATGGCTGGGGATTTTCCTGGCCTTGACCTATGCCCAGTCTCTTCACCTATTTGTCTACATACCCACCCGGGCAACTTCTCTGCACAGCTGATATATTTTGATATTAATTTTATATCCTCCCAGGGCAGGGTCTGCTAATGGGATAACAGTTCCAACTATATTATGACCACTCCAGCAAAAGGCTGGATAATGATGGCTTGTTTTCTAGTCAGGGAGGGGATTTGACAGAAAGGGTTGAGGGGGAACCATACGCGTGATCGTCTGTGAAAGAAGAACTGACCAGTTGTCTTAGATTTCACCAGGCTTTCTGTGTATTGATTGTTGTGGATTTTCCGGGTTTTGAGGCTGTTTTTTATTAGTATTTTCTCCTGACATACTAATAGAACACGGCCGCAAAACCCAGAAAATCCACAACCTATGGATTCCAGCCATGAAAGCCTTTGACTTCACATCAAACATCTCTTTCTGTGTATCTTTTCAACAGATGAGGGCTTCAGCCTACAGTTTTCTGAAAAGACCTCTGATACCTAGTTCATAACACATACAAATAACTCCCTGCAGAATTTAAGAGGGGTTATTAGGTTGAATAGTCTAAATATCCTGGAATATCCTGATCCTGGAAACTAAGCAGGGTTAGTATAAAAAAAGCAGTGGAGTATAAATAAAAATTAGTAATTGACTATTTGCTTTATCAGATTAATTTGTTAATTTGCAAAAATTAGCTAAACTGAGAGGAAGAAAATTAAAGCTAAAGTGATAAGATTACAGTTAAGATCTCCTTAGGCTATAAGAGTCAAAGTTCACCTTCATGTGCTTAGAAGAGCTTATGGAAAGTAATATCAGATGGTTTGAAAACACACACACACACACACACACACACACAATACTATGCCTTCTTGCCAAACTGACATTCCACTTATGTTAAAGCAGTGGTTCTCAACCTGTGGGTCCCCAGATGTTCGTGGACTTCAGCTCCCAGAAGCCCCAGCCACTATGGCCAATGCTCAGGGCTTCTGGGAGCTGAAGTCCACGAACATCTGGGGACCCACAGGTTGAGAACCACTGTGTTAAAGCAAGCTTCCTCTCTCTGATGACTCTTTGTTACCTTTCCCACAAGTGGAGAAATAGGAGAATTAAAAAGAAACAGAAACCCAGAATGCCTTTCATTTGTTTTTTTTAATCAGAATTTGCAGCCAGATGTTTTTCATTTGATAATAGCTTCTTTTCTAGCCACATAGATACAAGCACTTAACTGATTTCTTAGGGAAGTGGAGCAGAACAACACTCCACAGCTCTGATAAAGAGGCCAAAGGTGAAGGTGCATCATTGTCGTCCTTCTTCTTCTTATTATTATTTTGAACATTTCCCAAAACACTAGAATTCAACAAATACAAGAAAGAAAGAAAGAAAGAAAGAAAGAAAGAAAGAAAGACGGACGGAAGGCAGGCAGGCAGGCAGGCAGGCAGGCAAAATGGAGCTGAAGCATAAGAATTAGAAATTAAAGAATACAGAAGAAGTGACTTCCATTTGTTATCCTGATTTCTGGGGGTCCCATGAGGGACACCTAAATGCTCTCCAAATTACACAAGTTGGGGAAATTAGTCAAAGAGCACAAGCTAGCAATACGAGAAGCAGGGCAACGGAGCGAGATCTTTTACCCAGCGTCTACGGAGTCAGGCTGAGTCAAGGAGTAAACAGAAGTGAAATAATTGTTATTTTTATTAAAATACAATCAAACAAGTGTATGCTACACACTCACACAGATAACTAGAGAAATAAAGGTGAGAGTTGGATAGAGGGATTTTGAGAGGAGGTTTTTGGTATGGGAAATACTGCACCTGTCCTGAAGCCCGGGTAGTTTGAAGATGGAGTTTGTGGGTATGAAGGTTCTCTGTACGTGGGACTGAGGGGAAGGCTCGCCAAGCAAAGTGGCAGCAAGGCAGTATGGAAGTCGGGAGCGATCCGAGGAAGCTCTCAAAATCAGGGGTTCTTATAGGAGAAAATGTGGCCGTAGGCTAGTCCGTACTTGAGGAAAACAATGAGTTTCGGGCTGGAGACAAAGCCTCCGAAAGGTCCGAATTTAGCATGATTGAGTTAAGTCCAAAATTGTCAATAGGGTAGCCAGTATGCAAATGCGGAGTGCTTGACGATTGAGTATTCGGTTTGTCAAGCTGCCTGCTTGGGGCAGGGAGTTCTTTGTAAGTGGTGTGCATACATAATAGGGTACTTGCCTTGAGGTCTCCTGAAGCTGCAGTTTGGCTATTTCTGGCCTGCCTGTATTTGTTTGGAATATTACAGCGATCAGCAACCGAGCCTGTTTGCATGCTTGTCTGGGGGTCTTGCAAGCACGTGGGAAGGAATAGGTGAGGAAGGCCAAATTACTGATATCAAAATGATATCTGATATCCCCCAAGTCTGGCTAGAAACTACAGTAACATGTTCTTCCTTTAAAAATGTTGTGTGACACTCAAATTTTTCAGGCCTCTCAAAGGTAATATCTTCTTCTCTTCTTCTCTTAATTTTTTTCAACAACCGAAAAAGAAAAAAAAATCTTCTTTCAAAGATTAACACATCTAACAGTAATATATCAATCATTATTTCTCTATATTTTTATCCAACACATGAGCCATTATATCATATTACATTGTGATAAGTGGTATTCCAGCCCTGTTGAAATCATGCAATATACCATAAAACCTGTAGAGAAAACCATCTTCTGCTGCTTGTTCTACACAAATTCTATTAGGAGATATTGATAGAAGGGACTGGATGCAGAAGGCCACAGAAATTAGGTTATGGTACCCATTCCAGAACATAATCTAATCATATTCTGGAAAATAACCTAGTCTTAGCCAAATCCAGGACTTTAAAAAAGAGAATGAGCTATTGAGATGCTCTGGCTAAAATCACAGATTCTGGGGGTCTGAAAGAGTGGTTTCAGCTAAAAGGAATGAAACTTAGTTTAGGAATTGATTTTCATCAGGATGCCTCCAGAAGGAGGAGGCAGGCCGCTCGGGTTCCTGGTTCAAGTAGCCCCCCCGCCCAATGAATTGCTGTGAATGTATTTATTTATTTAATTAAATTTATATGCTGCCTTTTCTCCCAAGATGGGACCCAAGGTGGCTTCCAAAAGGTTTAAAAACATTAAAAGCATGTAAACAACATATTAACAGACATATAATATTATAAAACTTACAATAAATTTTAAAAACCACTAATAAAAGGTCTCCAGCTTACCCATTAAAGGCCGGCTTAAAAAGAAATGTCTTTGCCGGACTACAAAAGGAAAGCAGGGAGGGAGACAGCCTAGCCTCCCACGGAAGAGAGTTTCACAGGGTGGGAGTAGCCACTGAGAAGGCTCTCTCCTGTGTCCTCACCAGGCAAGCTTGGGATAGTAACAGGACTCAGAGAAAGCCTTCCTCTGAATATCTTAGCACTCTAGGAAGTTCATATAGAGAGATACACTTTTTCAAATAGTACAGGCCTAAGCCATATGGGGCTTATCGGTTATAACCAGTACTTTGAATTGTGCCCAGAAATGAACAAGTGGCCAGTCAAGCTGTTTTAACAGGGGAGTTATGTGCTCCCTGTAATTGGCCCCAGTCAGGATTCTGGCTGCCACATTTTGAACCTGCTGAAGTTTCTGAACAGTTTCCAAAAGTAGCCCCTGTAGACTGTGTTAAAATAGTCCAACCAAGATGTAATCAAGGCATGTGGACTAGATACATGATACAGCAAGATAAAGGGACAAACAAGACAAAGTAAGATAAAGAAAAGGAATTGAGGTCTTTAAACACAAGGAAGGTGGCTGTCTTCTTGAGTTATAAATTATAAGCTACAAATAATAATGGTGGTATTGGCAAGGTTACAAAAGCCTGTGCTTCATTCCTGTCAATTCCAATGAATTAGTCTTTCTCCCTTGCAAAAAAGGAAATGAAACAAAAGGAAATGAAAACAAACAAAAATTTCTGCTTACTTTTCCCCAGTTGTAGAAACAAACAACTCAGGGCCAAAATTGCTCCCTCCCTCCTTGTTCAGTCACAGACTGTACTTTGAACAACAGATAGATCTCGTCTGACTTATACAATTGCTCCCTCCCTCCTTGGTCGGTCACAGACTGTACTTTGAACAGCAGATAGATCTCATCTGACTTATACAACGTGGGGAGAGTAAATTTGGCAGCTGAAATTGCTACAGCTGAGAAGGCTGAGAATAAGGGTATAACACATCAAAGTAGCATGTTACAAAAGGAAATCCCATCTTATTCTTCCCCGGTAGTAGAAATAAACAATGCAGGGAAGGAACTGCCCTCTGATTTTGACTTTAAGCTGTTTTAAACTGAATCACAGACAGATTTTGTTTGACCCATATGAGATAACAACTCCTGCACCTGTTATGGCTTTTGCTGAAAATACTGAGAATTTTAATCACTGAACAGAATGGAGAAATGGGCTCCAAAGAAAAATTGAGGGCGACAGGCAGCAACATAGATTGCTTCAAGAAGAATGGGAAGAGGAAAAACTGTCTAAGCTAACGCAACAGGTTAGCAATATAACCAAGGATTTACAATCAATCAAGTCCTTCCTTTTTGAATGCAATGCTTTGCCGACAGTCATTGCTGAATCTCTGGTAAAGTTGGATTCTGGGCTTGAAACCAAGTTGCTCACCCAATTTTATTATATTCCAGTAAAAGTAAAAGGGAAACCTTCATTAGGGAAAAATGCTTCTTGTCAAGAAAAGTCTAAGACAGCAAAGAAAAGAAGTATTATGATGCCGTGGACAGAACAGAGGCTGTTATCAAAGAATAAAAAAAGGAACTCCCTGTATTTGGCCAGCTCAACAAACAATAAAGTAAATAAATCTGTTAGTTTTCAGAAAGAGAATGAAGTTGTAATACATCCTTATCCAAAATGGTCCCCTCCTGTAAATCTGCCTGTTCCTTCACAGACTTGGTGGAGCAGTGCTGAAGAACTGGCTTCCCAGGATCTTGGGACAAAATCCTTGGAAAGGATTTGAGCCAATCTGAGAAGAAAATATTCACTTTGTTTGAGCCCCTAATACCTCAGAATAATTCTAGTAATAAATCTTGGAACTTGATACTATCGAAGCACAAGTAATTATCCTAAACCGATGGCTATGTTATCTCAGGCAGAGTATAGGGATCACCTCTTATATATCATAGGACATGTGAGTCATGAGGCCCTCACTCTCAATGACATTGTTCAAGTGGGATATTTATTTTTTCATGATACACATGTGTGAACTCTTGTGAACTTCTTAAAGGAGCACATGGGGGGGGAATGTTATCCTGTTTACTGGGGGTCCTGGAAGGGACACTTAAATAATCAAACTATAAACACAATTTTGGGGAGAATTAGCTAGAGCATTCACTTAAGCTAGCAAGAGGCAGGGTAACTTAGCAGGATCTTGCAACCCAGCATCTACGGGGTCAGATCAGTCAAGCAGACACGGGTTTAAAGTAATAAAAATGATAATTTATTAAATGCAAGCAAATATCAAAGACACACAGCTAACTAAGAAATTAGAGGTTGAATTAAGGATAGGGACTTTCAGAGGAAAATGGGTGATACGACACCTGTCTCGTTGTCCTGGACCTCGGGAGGGAAGCCAGGGCTGCAGAGAAGAAGCTCAGCTCGATTACCTGAGGGGAGCTCGCCAAGCAAAGCAGCAGTAGGACGGTTGAAACTCGGGAGCGATCCGAGGAAGGTCTCGGAATCAGGGGTTTTTATAGGGTAAATTGGGACTGTAGGCTTTGCCTTACTCGGGGACAAGAATGAGCTTTGGGTGCGAGACAATGTCTCAGAAAAGTCACAATTTAGCATGATTAAGTCCGAATTGACAAAGAGGTAGACTGTATGCAAATGCTCAGTGCTTGGCCTTTAAGCTTCTAGCTTGCCAAGTTACCTGCTCAGGGCAGGGAGTCCTTTGTAAACAGCATGCATACATAATAAGGGTGTTTGCAGAGAGGTCTGCTAAAGCGGGGATCTGGCTATTTCTGGCCTGCCTGTATTGTCTTGGGATATTGCAGCGTTTGATGGCCGAGCCTAGTTCTGGGCTTGTCCAGGGGCCTCTCAAACACGTGGAGAGGGGTGGTGGGAGAGAGCCAAATTATTGATATCAAAATGATATCTTTATGCTATCTCCAAGGAGGCCTTACCTGCAGTAACTGGGAGTATTTTTGCAAGGTATCAGTTACTGAATAGGGGACTTCTTGTCTCTTGGTTCTCTCAGTTCTTTGAGAATAAGGGTCTCCCAGTGCCACTGTTCTAAATTTCTCCCACATTAATTCCTCCTAGTACTCTAATTGACAATATGAATGGTAATCTTATAGATCTAGGAGATACTGTATTGCACCTAAACCATCATTTTCAATGGGAACAAATTTTCAATGTACCTCTTGAACTAAAAGACCTGACCATCTAGCCCGAAGAACCCATCACTGCTGAGGAGTCCCTTCTGAATACATTTCAAATTTTGCTCCCAACAATTCAATTGGAAATCATAGACATGATAACCTCTTTCACAGCGATCTTATTTCATCTCCAGGGATGAAGTGAACCAAGACTGTCAGAATCCTTAAGTCTGGGACTATCTCTACAATAGCTAAGGCTGAAAATTATAAAATTATTGATGGAGGATTTACACATAAATGATATTCCTGACTTGTCTGACACAGGCTTTACTAAGGAGTTACAGTTGTCCATAGGAATGAATAAATATGTTAATAATTAATCAAGAAGTAACTCTAAAAGAGTACAAGGAGAATGAGATTTAGATACATGAAATAAAATTATATAATCAATATGGTATATAATATGTTGAATAAGTATACGATGATAAAAGATCTGTAGAGAAATAGTAATGTTTGTGTTGTAATTTTTCTCCTTTTCACATTTGTGTTATTCACATGGTGTTTTTGTTTCATTCTGTTATGTATTGTTCCTTTCTCTTTATAATAAAAAATAAATAAAAATAAAAATAATTTTTAAAAAAGTAACTCTAAAAGAGTTGGGGAAAAGATTCTGGGTAGTGTTGCAGATGCCCCTTCCTCCATGAGGAGTGGAGCCTCAAATGTTCTAGGGTCCATGTCAGAAACCAGTCCTCTGCAGGCTATTTGGTGCTGGTTGAATGTTTATTGTAACAACTGGGCATAGACAACACAAACTCAGTGGTCAGCCATGTAGCCACGTACTGTTACTGCAGTTTCTAGGCCGCCTTGGCGATAGCATAAAGATATCCTTTTGATATCAATAATTCGGCTTTCTTCCACCACCCCTCCCCACGTGTTTGTGAGGCCCCCGGACAAGCACGAAATTTGGCTCGGCAGCTGATTGCTGCAATATTCCTAAACAATACAGGCAAGCCAGAAATAGCCAGATCACTGCTTCAGGAGACCTCCCGGCAAACACCCTATTATGTATGCGTGTTCACCTACAAAGGACTCCCTGCCCCGAGCAGGTAACTTGACTAAGCTGAACTATCAACTCTCCAGCATCGCGCATTTGAATACTGGCTGCTCCTTTGTCAATTCAGACCTAACTCAATCATGTCAAATTTTGACCTTTCTGAAGCTTTCTCTCAGACCCGAAATCCATTGTTCTCATCAAGTATGGCATAGTCTACAGTTACATCTCTCCCTATAAAAACCCTTGATTCCAAGACCCTCCTCAGATCACTCCCAAGTTCCAGAAAGCCTTGCTGCCGTTTTGCTTGGCGAGCCTCCCCTCAGCTCCATGTGCTGAGCCACATCGAACTCCAGCATCGCTCTCTATTCTTCCGAACTTCAGGACAGGTTTCATATCACCCAAATCAACTATCCCTCTGAAAAATCCCTCTATCCCACTCCCACCTTTATTTTCTATAGTATCTGAGTGAGTGAGTTGCATACACTGTTTGGCTGTATTTTAATAAAGATCTCATTTATTCTTTCAAAACAGTTTGCTTCTTGACTGGCCTGACCCCGTAGACATAGGGTTCAAGATCCTGCTAAGTTACCCTGCCTCTTGTAACGCTAAAGCAGTGCTCAGAGCTAATTTTCCCCACCGATAGTTGAGCACATTTTGGTGTCCCTCACGGGACCCCCAGTAAACACGGTAACACCCCCTTCTAGCCTCAGCTTCTCACAGTCAGGCTGCTCCTTTAATTGCTACAGTCTTTTATAAATTTCTAGGCAACCACTATTACTGTCCAATGCCACTGGATGGTGCCAAAAGATAACAAATAGCCTTCCTGGCTTCTTTGTCCGAGAATATTCTTTTCCCTTCTTTCCTCAGCTTCTGGCCTTTTACTCCCAACTCTTTGTAAGGGCTCCATCTCTCTCAACTCCTGCCTTTACATGTCCTCCCTGCAGAGGCTGAGGGCCTAGTTGTTCAGTTGCCTCCTTCGACTCCCTTCCTGCAGACACTAAGCTTGCACCTTCCCCAGCACACACTCCTCCCTCTCCTGCTTTCCCTCCTCCCTTTTCAAGCCCTAGCCTACATCCCCACCCCCTCCTCACCACACCTCGGAAGGTTATTTCTTGCTGGTGCTCTTCCCCTCCTCCTTTGCAGCTGTTTCTCCCCTCACCAGGGCAGTTCCCTGAGTAAGAATATCTTCCTTACAGTAGTGAGTGCATCCCAAACAACAGGGCTGTATTTATTTATTTATTTTTTTATGAAAGGGGACAACTCAACTGGGTACAAAAAACTGATTGACAATATGAGAACCATGCTAAGGCATTCAAATTGACTCAAACTTCCAGTCTCAAGCCAGCCTCTAACAATGTGAAACCACCTTCACCAATGAAATCTCTGCTTAAATGCATGTCTTGGAACGTAGATGGGTGGAACTCCAAATCTAAGGATCCTGTTGTGATAGGTCACATCCACAAGTTTGATGTAATCTTTCTCCAAGAGATATGTAATCTTTCTCTAAATTAGAGATTAATAGATATGTCATATTTGATTAACCAGCTATTGTTCCTATTGGTAAAGGAAGACCAAGGGCAGGGCTTGCCATCCTGATTTCCACAGCCCTTAAAGCCTCTATTAAGTGTCTGCCACATTGTGCACAGATTGCCATGGCATATTTAATTTTAGTATCCTGTGCTTGCTGATGATACATGTATATATTCCACCAAACTTTAGTAGGGAAGAAAGCAACTAGGTTTGGGAGATGTTAAAACATTATATTATACACCTAGACGGACAATTCCTCTCTGCTTTTAGTCCTCATGAGGGATTTTAATGCTTGGATTAGGCATAACAATGAGGCTCTTCTTTCTTCCTGTGCTTGATGTCTAGATGAAATGGAGGAATATATTCTCAATGTTGATAGACACTCCAAAGACCTGGGGATTAATTATGTTGATATAAGTTTTGTTCAAATGATGGGATGACTTGCTTTAAGAATGCTCAATGAGAACCTGATATTTCACCCATGTGGAGAATATACACATGTTACTGTGGTAGATTGACCCTCTCCTGGGGTCTACAATTTAATATCTAATATTAAAAATATTTCCATTTGCCTGAGAGGGTCCTCCGAATGAGCACACATGCAGGCACGGTCGAATGGCTGAAATCAAGAAAAACCCAGTCAGGTCAATAAATGATTTGTCATGTAGACCCAGAAGCCCTCCAGACATGCACACATTAAACTACACAAAGGGTCCTCTGCCCCGAGAAGCCAGCTTGACAGGATTAGTGCTCCTGACAAACGGCCCATCAAGCAAGGACGACTTACATACAGCCTATGCTTTTGACAACCCTGGCAAGTCTGATCATGCCAGGAACTTTGACATTTTGGAGCTTTGTTCTCCCAATCATGTAAAGGACGTGAACATTTTGGAGCTTTGTTTTAGCTCTTCAACCTATTGTTCTCCCCGGGAAAGGATTAGCCCTCCAGGTACATTTTCCACCATAAACAGACCCAATTTTTGAGTGTTTCTTCGGATCGCTTGGATCGCTCTCAGCTCCACGTCACTCCGTCCAGCTATCCCCTTAGCTCTTCCCGTGCTGAGCCTCATCTCTCTCTCTCTCTGCTGATGTCCTGGACCTCTGGACTTCAAGACTAGGTGCAGTATACTCCAGAAACACCCCTTCAAAGCCTCCTATCCAATTTTCTCTCTTTTATTTCTCAATAGCTCTTGTATGAGTGAGTGTGTACGTGTGAATGTGCACAAGTTTTTATTTTTAAATAAAATCATTTAATTAGCAATTTGGTGTGGTTTTTGGCTTGGCCTGACCCCATAAAAATTGGGTTAAAAGATCTCGCTAGGTTGCCCTGCCTCTCGTAATGCTACTGCTTGTGCTCTGGCTAAGTTTCATTCCCCATTAATTGGAGCACATTGAAGTGTCCCCTTAGGGACCTCAGAAATTAGGATAACACACATATATCAACAAAAGAGAGTAGAACTATAAACTATGCCTTAGTTTCAGATATTCTTCTTAAGTCTATAATCAAATTTACCATAACTGATGGACATTTACCTCTTTCATTTACCTCTTTCTCTCACTCTTGGAATTTGTATGAATATTCATTCCCCAAACACAATCCTATTTTACTAATTCAATTATTGTGGTTGGGCAAAAAAGTCTGCAGTAGTCAGAGAATCTGCATGGTGAGATCTCAGCAATCCTGAACTCATCGCTATGGTTGGGGTTTAAAAATTACATTATTGCAACCCATGATGCACAAGATGCCCTAGAAAACTATTCTCAGCTCTTATCGGTATTGGCAATGTCAATGGAGCATACGGAGAGGCCTAGCAATTTCAGATATAAAAGGATGTCCCCCTGGTTTGATAAAGCCTGTGCTCAAGCTAGAACCCATTTAAGGATTATATGTGGTCAAAGTAGGAGAGATAATTGCTGGACACTTGCCGAAAGACACTATAAATCACTATTAGCCAAGAAAACGAAAGAAGCTGTTCAAAGGCAATGGTAGTCTTTAATATCTTTTTCCTTATAAAAAAACACCAAGCTGTTCTGTGCTATGGTCACAGGTATGTTAGGGAATATTGCAGGTTTGCCCCCTTGCAACATCGTGGTAAATATATGGGAAGACTATTTCTTTACCGGCAGTGGGAACCAGGCTTTTTTGACCAATGAAGACCTAAACTCATTTTGGATGCTCCCAGTGGCCCCCTGTGTCCTAAGATGAATTAAAGACACTAATTATCCAGCTCAAATCTGGCAAAGCACCAGGGCCTGATTTAATCTCGCCAGAGCTCTTGAAAGCAATTGTAATATGATGGGCACCTCTTCTTGTAACCCTTTTCATCCATATTAATCAGACAGCTAAACTATCTATCAGCTGGTCCAGGCAATTATAATCTCCATTTACAAGTGAGGTGTGGTATCCAAGATAATCTCACAAATACTGTCTCTGTTGAAAGGGTGTGTGCCAAGGTTGTATTTGGCACCTTCATTATTTTTTTTTATTATTATTAAAAATATACTTTATTAAACATACAACAAAAATACAAAAAAACACAATAAAAACACAACAATACAAAACAAAACATACAACCACACATATAAAAAGAAAAATAGCAATTCTTAATACATAAAGAATACCCCTCCTTCCTTCGACAGGAGGGGATACAACTTTCCATAATTTTATTTCAAAATATTTTACCTACCTACATGCAAACCATACCAACCATTCATCCATAAACAATCCTTCTAACTTCTTACTCCTATGTTCACTCTCTCAAACATAAACTAACATACTTGACTTCTACCACCGAACCATTGGAAAATAAGCACAAACTCTTCTCGTATCCCTAAAAACCTTCTTATTCAATTAATCCTTTTACTGGTATCCTCACTTCCACCTTGCTACTCTATATCAAACCTATAAATCAATTCCCTACACCTACTCACGAATTATGTAATACTAAAAAATTAATGTTGTACTAATTTAACTAAATTAATTCAATTCAATTAATTCAATTATTAATTAATTTAATAATTCTAAAACCACTCCAACGCTAGGAACACTCACTACTTATTTATCCTCCTTAGACCTAATTGCTCATTTCCCTTATCCAACACTATAATTACCTACCCTTAATCCAACAAACTTCCTAATTATCTAACACTTATTAAATATAACTAGCTAAACATCCCTATTAAGGTGGCTTCGCCCCACTCTTCTTAGAAATAGAAATCATAGAAATCATAGAAATGTAGAGTTGGAAGAGACCACAAGGGCCATCCAGCCCAACCCCCTGCCATGCAGGAAAATCCTCAAAGCACTCCTGACAAGTGGCCATCCAGCCTCCTCTTAAAAACCTCCAACGAAGGAGACTCCACCACACTCCGTGGCAGCATATTCCACTGCCGGACAGCCCTGACCATCAGGAAATTCTTCCTGAGGTTCAGGTGGAATCTCCCCTCCTGCAGCTTGTATCCATTGCTCCTTGTCCTGGTCTCAAGAGCAGGAGAAAACAAGCCCACTCCCTCCTCGACATGACATCCCTTCAAATATTTAAACATGGCTATCATGTCCCCTCTCAACCTTCTCTTCTGCAGACTAAACATACCCAGCTCTCTAAGTCTGTCCTCATAGGGCATGGCTTCCAGGCCCCTCACCATTTTGGTTGCCCTCCTCTGGACCTGCTCCAGCTTATCCATATCCTTCTTGAATTGGGGTGCCCAGAATTGGACGCAGTATTCAAGATGAGGTCTAACCAAAGCAGAATAAAGTGGTACCAATACCTCCCTCGATCTAGACACCATACTCCTATTGATGCAACCAAGAATTGCATTGGCTTTCTTGGCTGCCGCATCACACTGCTGACTCACGTTCAGCTTGTAGTCTATTAAGACTCCTAGATCCCTTTCACACGTACTGCTATCCAGCCACGTGTCCCCCATCCTATATTTCTGCATACCATTTTTTCTGCCTAAGTGTAGGACCTTACATTTCTCTCTGTTGAAATTCATTTTGTTAGCCTTGGCCCAGCTCTCCAATCTGTCCAGGTCCTTTTGAATTTTGATCCTGTCATCAGGTGTATTAGCAACCCCTCCCAATTTGGTGTCATCTGCAAATTTGATCTATTCCTTCATCCAAGTCATTAATGAAGATATTGAACAGGACTGGGCCCAGGACAGAACCCTGTGGCACTCCGCTAGTCACTTCTCTCCAGGATTAGAATCTGCCATTGGTGACCACCCTTTGGGTACGGTCAGTCAACCAGTTACAAATCCACCTGACAGTAGCCCTGTCCAGCCCACATCTTACTAGCTTATTTGCAAGAATGTCATGGGGAACTTTGTCAAAGGCCTTACCGAAATCAAGATATACTATCTCCACGGCATTCCCTTCATCTATCAAGCAAGTAACTCTATCATAAAAAGAGATAAGATTAGTCTGGCATGACTTATTTTTGAGAAATCCATGTTGACTTTTCGTAATTACGGCATTGTTTTCTAAGTGATTAGAAACTGACTGTTTGATGATCTGCTCCAGGATCTTTCCAGGTACTGATGTCAGGCTGACTGGGCGATACTTACTTGGGTCCTCTTTTTTTCTTTCTTGAAGTTGGGGACAACATTTGCTCTCCTCCATCCTGAACTCTTTTCTCATTGACTATTCTTGATCACGGGATTTCAGCCAGCAGCTCCTTCAGTTTACAGAAGTCTGCTTTTTTAAAATCTAAGACGAGTGCCTGGCTACACTTGTCTTCTCTTCCCCACTGAATGCCAAATTCTAATAGGGCGTGGTCAATCTCTCCTAAAGATCCAACCAGTTCTACGTCATTAACAAGGTCTTCCCTGTTGGTCAGGATCAAGATCCAGAATATTTGATCCCCTTGTCGCCTCTTCCACCTTCTGGACCATGAAATTGTCTGCAAGACAAGCAAGAAACTTGCTGGACCTTGCTGCCTTTGCAGAGTTTGACTGCCAACATATATCCGGGTAGTTGAAATCTCCCATTATTACTGTATCTCTCCTTTTTGAATGTGCAGTCATTTGGTCTATGAAAGCGCCATCGAGGTCCTCCGTCTGGCTTGGAGGTCTGTAGTAAACCCCCACTATAATATCCCTATTGTTTCTCGCTCCCTTAATTCTTACCCAGATGCTCTCGACCTGGCTTCCGGTGTTCAAGTCATGGATCTCTTCACAGGTGAAAACATCCTTGACATATAAGGCTACTCCTCCTCCTTTCTTTGGTCTGTTTCTACAAAATAGGCTATACCCCTCTATTCCTACATTCCAATCGTGAGACTCATCCCACCAGGTCTGTGATGCCTATCAAATCGTATTTATTTTGTTGTACTAGGAGTTCAAATTCATCTTGTTTGTTTCCCATACTCCGTGCATTAGTGTAGAGATAATTAAGTCCCCATGCCCTTCCTGGAGTCCCATAGCATTGTTTCCACACCTCCCACGATTGGATGCTATTCCTACTTGGCCAATATCATTTGGGCCTTTTTTCCCTGCACTTGCCGAGTCCTTGTCCTGGATAATCTTGTCTCCCTCCCCAGCTGTACTTAGTTTAAAGACCTCCTAGTCCTCCTTGTGAGAGTGTTTGCAAAAACGTTTCTGCCTAGTTTTGTGAGATGCAGCCCATCCCTTGCCAGAAGCCCATGTTCCTGGAATTTCAAGCCATGATCCAAAAAGCCAAACTGTTGGCGGTGGCAAAATGTGCGGAGCCAGTTGTTGACCTCTACTATTGTCCTTTCTTCCCAAAAAGGTTTTAATACTTCCCATTCCAAAAATGCTTTACCATTCGTTTTATCTTGCAACCTTAAGGTTAGTTTGTCTAATTCTGCTAATTCATACACTTTACACTTCCAGTCTTCTAACTTCGGTGTCTCTTTGGATTTCCAAGATTTTGCATATATAGTCCTAGCTGTATATATTAAATAACACAAAATCCTCAAAGTTTCTTTCTTCAATATTATTTCCAATCCTGTCAAAATATTTAACAAATAAATTTCTGGTAGAAATGCAAATTGACTATGAATTTGTGTCCAAAATTTATTTGCTTCTCTACACCGCCACCACATGTGATAAAAGGAACCTACTTCTTGGCATTTCCAACATGTGGATGCTTCCTTCCTTCTACTCATTTTAGATAATCTAAATGGTGTTAGGTACCATCTATGGTAAATCTTAAAAAATTCTCTTTTAAATTATAATTCCTAGTAAATTTTTGATTAATCTTCCACGTAATTGCCATTGTTCAATTGGATGACCTAAGTCTTGGACCCATTTTATCATATTAGTCTTCACAAATTCCTCCTCTAAATCCAGATTTACTAATATTTTATATATCTTACTCAATGACTGTTTAGTTCCCAAATGTATTATCTTATCAAATTCTGTATCCTCCCACAAAATTCCTTTAGATTTTATATCTTCTTATATCTTCCCAATAGTTGATTGTGTAGGAGCCAATGTGAAGAATAGCCTTCTCCCATTAATTCTTCTCTAGTTTTTGGTCTGACCTTCATTATTTAACCTATATCTTAATATATTAGGACCCACATCTGGCTACCAGCAATGGTATGGTTTGGATGGGCATCATATCTAATTAGCATCATATTTAATGGGCACTGATATCAAATCAAACCTGAAGGTGACCAGGAGGTCACACCAGAAAGAGGAAGGACACTGACTGTAAATGTGAGGTTGCAGGCAGCCTAAACACCCTCTAGGCATAACCTAGGTCATTTATCAGGTAATCACCACTGCTGCAGAGAATAATAGTCTTAAGCAGAAGTCAGAATCTCTTCCTTGAATACAATGGTCAGAAGAGAGATGTTTCCAATCAGAGCACTGATTGCTTCAATCCTGTCTTTGTACATTTGGATGTTTTCCTGATTGTCCTGTCCTACCCACAATACAGAGCTATTACAACAGTTGTTCTCTCTTTGTCATCTAAGCACTGAAACCATTAGCACCATCTGGACCGCATTGTCTGTGCTGAAACTCCCACTGTTCCATACCTGGAACTGCACATATCTTCCACCACCACAGGTTGTTTTTTGGGTACAAATACCCCTGATTCCAGGATGCCCAACACAGTCTCTTGAACGTCTACCCATCACTCTGTCCATCTGGTTCCTGAACAAGAATTTTCCTACCTAAGCCAAGCCACATTTCAACTTCTTCACTACTCTTCTGGATTGATAACTCCAACTCTTCAGCCTCTCTATCCATAATTTTCCTCCCTTTGCCTTTCATAGAATCATAGAGTTCAAAGAAGCCACAAGAGCCATCTAGTCCAACCACTTGCTATACAGGAACACACATCAAAGCATTCCCAACAGATGGCCATCCAAGCCTCTGCTTAAAAACCAAACTCTGAGACAGCATATTCCACTGTCTTTAACTGTCAGGAAGTTCTTTCCGAGGTTCAGGTGGAATCTCCTTTCCTGCAGCTTGAATCCATTGCCTCTTATCCTAGTCTCTGGAGCAGCAGAAAACAAGCCTGCTCCCTCCTCAACATGATATCCCTTCAAATATTTAAACATGGCTATCATGTCCCCTCTCAACCTTCTCTTCTGCAGACTAAACATACCCAGCTCCCTAAGCCGCTCCTCATAGGGCATAGCTTCACTGTTTTGGTCACTCTCCTCTGGACACGCTCCAGCTTGTCGATATCCTTCTTGAATTGAAGTGCCTAGAACTGGACACAGTATTCCAAATGAAGACTAAACAATGCAAAATAGAGTGGTACCATTAACTCCCTTGATCTAGACACCATACTCCTGTTGATGCAACCAAGAATCGCATTGGCTTTCTTGGCTACCACATCACACTGCTGACTCTTGTTCAGCTTGCGATCTACCAAGACTCCTAGATCCCTTTCACAAGTACTGTTATCCAGCCACATGTCCCCCATCCTATATTTGTGCATTCCATTTTTTCTGCCTAAGTGCAGGACTTTACATTTCTCAATTAATTTTGTTAGCATTGGCCCAGCTCTCCAATCTGTCAAGGTCATTTTGAATTTTGACCCTGTCCTCTGGCATACTAGCAACCCCTCTCAATTTGATATCATCTGCAAATTTGATCAGCATGCTCTCTACTCCTTCATCCAAGTCATTGATGAAGATATTGAACAGCGCTGGGCCCAGGACAGAATCCTGTGGAATGCCATTAGTCACTTCTCTCCAAGATGAAAATCAGTCATTGGTGAGCACCCTTTGTGTTCGTTCGGTCAGTCAATCAATTACAAATCCACCTAACAGTAGCCCTTTTCAGCCCGCATTTTACTAGCTTCTTTGCAAGACTGTCATGGGGAACTTTGTCAAAAGCCTTACTGAAATCAAGATATGCTATGTTCACAGCATTCTGTTACCCTGTTTTCTGGGGGTCCCGGGAGGGACACCTATATAACCTTGCAATTACGCAAATTTGGGAAATTAGTAAGAACACTGGTTGGCAAAACGAAAGGCAGGGTAATGCAGTGGAATCTTTTAACCCAGTGTTTACAGGGTCAGGCCAAATCAAGAAGCAGACCGGTTTGAAAGTAATGAATAATCTTTATTAAATACAGGCATACAATGTAAGCAACAAACGCACACAGATAACTAAGGAAAATAAAGGTGTGAGAAAGATAGCAGGATTTTCAGAGGGATAGTTGATTCAGGTGATATGAAACCTGTTCCTGAAGCCTGGAAGAAGTAGGGAGCGATGCTGGGGTTCGATGTATCTCAGCATGTGGAGCTGGGGGGAAGCTCACCAAGCGATGCAGAAGCAAGGTGGTCTGGAACTCAGGAGCGATCCGAGGAAGGTCTCGGAATCAGGGGTTTTTCTAGGGAGAAGTGTGACTGTAGGCTATGCCTTACTCGGGGACAATGAGTTTTGGGTGCGAGACAATGTTTCCGAAGGTCACAATTTAGCATGATGGAATCAGAGCAAAATTAACAATGGTGTAGCCATAATGTAAATGCACAACGCTTGACAGTGGATGGTTCAGCTTTTGTCAAGTTGCCTGCTCGGGGCAGAGAGCCTTTTGCAGGTAGTGCACACACATAATGTGGTGTTTGCCGGGGAGGTCCCTGAAGCGGTGATCTGGCTATGTCTGGCTTGCCTGTACTGTTTGAGAATATTTCAGCAGTTAAGTGCCGAGCCTAGTTTTGTGCTTGTCCGGGGGCCTCACAAACACGTGGAGAAAGGTGGTAGAATAAGGCCAAATTATGATATCAAAATGATATCGGGTGCTATCTCCAAATAGGCCTAAACTGCAGTAACAATTCCCTTTATCTATCAATCTCATAACTCTATTGTAAAAAAAGATAAGATTAGTCTGGCATGAGCTATTTCTGAGAAATCCATGTTAACTTGTAGTGATTACAGCACTGATTTCTAAGTAATTACATACTGAGTGTTTAATGATCTGCTCTAGGAACTTTCCTGGTATTGATGTCAGGCTGACCAGGCGATACTTATTTGGGTCCTCTTTCTTTCCCTTTTTGAAGATGGGGACAATATTCACCCTCCTCCAGTCTTCTGGGACTTCTCCTGTTCTCGAAGAGTTCTAAGATTATTGCAAGTGGTTCTGAAATTACTTCTGCCAGTTCTTTTAATATCCTTGGATGTAATTCGTTTGCCCCTGAAAACCTGAATTCATCTAGAGTAAGACAGGTTGCTTACCTGTAACTGTGGTTCTTCAAGTGGTCATCTGTGCCCTCACACACTAGGAGCTTTTGCGCATGCACGGTAGCTTTCGGAAGATTCTAGAGCTTAGCAGCTTGGCAGGAACCCCTCCCCCATGCCCGAACCGAGCATGCTCAGCCCGCCAAGCCAACGGTCTCTCCTCAGTTCTGGAGTCCACCAATAAGGGACCTGAAAAAGGGGACAGCTGGGGTGTGTGTACGAGGGCACAGATGACCACTCGAAGAACCACAGTTACAGGTAAGCAACCTCTTCTTCTTTGTGGTCTCTGTGCCTCACACACTAGGAGATTTTGTAGCTTACCAGTTGGACGGTGGGTCAGGTCCTAGAGAACAGAAGCCAGCACCGCACGTCCAAAACAGGCATCTCTTCAGGACCGGCAGTCCAGCCTGTAGTGGTGCACAAAGGTCGATGGTTGAGACCAGGTCACCACATGGCAGAGTTCTTGTAGGCCCCACTCCTCGCAGGAGAGCTGCAGAAGATGCCACGGTTCTGATGGGAATGAGCCCAGAGCAAGGCTGGCGGAGGCCTCTTGGCCAGTTCATATGCCAGCAAAATAGCCTGGGGCCACCCACTTAGAGAACCTCTGGATGGACACCTTGTGGCCTCTCCGACGCCTGCCGTAGCACACTCTCAGGTGCAGAGTCTGGTGAAAAGACGCAGTCCGGTTTGTATAGAAGGCCAAGGCCTGACAAACATCAAGGGAGTGAAGATATCACTCCAGAGGTGTAGTTGGGTCTGGGAAAAGGTCAGCAGGATGATGTCTTGACTGAGGTGGAAGTGTGACACCACCCTGGGCAGGAAAGAGATGTCAGGGCGAAGGACTACCTTGTCTCTGTGGAAGACGAGAAAAGGGTCATTACATCACAACGCTATCAGCTCACTGATCCGCCTGGCTGAGGTGACAGCTACCAAGAAAACAGTCTTGATGGTCAGTAGCCTGTCATCCACAGTCACCATGGGCTCGAAGGGCGGCCACGTCAACTGGGATAGTACCAAGGACAGTGACCAAGGCGGTAGCGGAGGCGACACCAGTGGATAGAGGTGTTGCAGGCCCTTCATAAACTGCTTCATGGTAGCATCCCGGAAGAGAGCTGCCGATGGGGACCCTGCAGCTGATAGGCCACAATAGCGGCGAGGTACACCTTCAGGGATGGAAACGCAAGCGCCTGATGACAAAAGTGGAGGAGAAAATGGAGCATGGTAGGCAGATTGACAGGCGATACCGGTTCATGTCATGCCTCAGCGAAGGCGACGAACTTCTTCCACTTATAGTGGTAGTTGCAGCATGTCAACTCCTTCCTGGCCATGGTAAGGACATCCTGGATGGTCAGATCGTCTAAGGCGTTGTCCGCCAGGTGTGGAGGGCCAGGAGTGGTAAGTTCGGGTGGCGAATGAGACCATCGGAGTGCGACAGGAGATCTGACGCTGCCGGGAACCTGAGGAGTCGACCACGAGTGGCCTCGAACAGGGGCCCGAACCAGTGCTGCCTCGGCCAATACGGGGCTATGAGAATAACGTCAGCTCGGTCTGTGATGATCTTGGATACTACTCGGCCCAGGAGAGGAAACAGTGGGAACGCATAGAGGAACCCATTGGTCCATTCGAACTGGAAAGTGTTGCCAAGAGAGACATGACCCCGGCCGGCTCTCGAGCAGTACCAGCGACACTTTCTGGCTGATGGTGAAGAGATCAGTCGCCAGCTCGCCCCAGCGGTCTTGTATCATCTAGAACATCGCGCTCAAAAGAGACCACTCATGATGGCAGGAGGTGTCCCTGCTGATGGCGTCTGCTGTGGTGTTTTCCTGGCCAGCCAGGTGCACCACAACCGAATGGACTCGAAGTGACACGCACCAGTCCCAAAGCTGAAGAGTGATGGTGAGGAGAGTGGTTGAATGAGTTCCCCCTTGTCTGTTGATGTAACAGATGGTCGTCATGTTGTCTGTCAGGATCAACACTGTGAGGCCGGCAACTAGGTTGCAAAATGCCCTCAGAGCTTTCCAGATGGCAAGCAGCTCGAGGGTGTTGGTCTCATCGCTGATCCACCGTCCCTGGACTCTGAGATCGCCGCAGTGCGCTCCCCACCCAAACAGGGAGGCATCTGTCGTTATCGTGAGCCAAGGGGTTGGTTCTCGGAATGGCATCCTTGACAGTAGATGACGGTAGGACACCCACCATAACAGGGAGCGACACACCTGTTGAGAAATCCGCAGGAGGCGCCTCTAGTCATCCAGAAGCGAGTCGAAGACACTGACGAACCAGTGCTGAAGTGGACGTGCACGGAGCCGAGACAGGTAGGTAATTGACATGGTCGAGGCCATGTACCCGAGAAGTTGCTGGATCCTTCTCGCTGATATTGTCGGGGCATCGAGAACAGTGGATGCGGCCCAACGAAGGGTACGTGCATGCTCCATAGGCAGGTATGCCCTGGCGAGGACCCTCGCTGGCTCGAGGTACGACATCTTTGGATTGACCCAGAGGCCAAGACGGGTCAGAAGAGAAGAGTCTGGAGAATGTCCCTGTAGACTTTTTGCCTGCAGGATGCCACCAACAGCCAATCGTCGAGATAAGGGTAGATCGAGACGCCCTTCGTCCGCAGGTATGACACCACAGGGGCCATGCATTTGGTAAAGACCCTGGGAGTGGTGGAGAGTCTGAACGGTAGCACCCTGTATTGGTAACAGGTACCGTCGACCACAAACCGTAGGTACCGTCTGTGCTGCGGGCGAATGGTAATGTGGAAGTAAGCATCCCAAAGATCTATGGAAGCGAACCAATCCCCTTGCTGAAGGAAGGACAGGATCGAAGACAGAGTGACCATCTTAAACCTTTTGGGGCGGATGTACTCATTTACCCCTCTGAGGTCCAAGATTGGTTGTAGGGTACCATCCAATTTCGGTACCGTGAAGTACTGGGAGAAGAAGCTGGTTGTACTGGCCAAGGACGGCAGTTCTTCGATCGTCCTTTTTGCAGCAAGGACTGGATCTCTTCCAGCAGAGCCGAGCTGGCCGGTGTGGAAGAGAGACACCTCGCGTAGGTATACTTCCAAACTTGATGGCGTAACCAAGACGGACGATGGAGAGAACCCAAGAGTCCGTGGTGATGTGGTGCCATTTGGCGAGATGTCGGGCCAGGCTTGGTTGGTCTTCGAAGGCTGCTGGCAGGCAGAAGAGTGGCTGTGATGGCAACCCGCGAAGGCGGTCAAAACTGGGACTTTGTCCCAGACAAAGACATCTTCGAAGTAGAGGATGGATGTCTCCGAAGAGGTCTCTGTGCCGAGGATGAGGTCGATGGATGAGACAGAGCTGAATGAGGCGAGCGAGGTTGATAGGTTGAAGACGATGACCTGCACCAAGATGACCGGGAGTCGAAGCTATGGCGAGGCTGAGGGGGCTGATGTATGCCCATCTTCTTTGCCATCAGGCATGCCTTAACAAGATGGTCCATCACCTCATCGGTTGTGGCGTTGAACAACCCCTGGCCATTGAAAGGAAGATCTTCAATCCTTCTCCTGCTGTCTTCTTGCAGGCCAGACGATCGCAGCCATGCGTAACGTCTCAAGGCAACGGAGCCCACCATCACCCACGCTGCTACCTCCACTGAGTGCCTCGATGAGATGATCTGCTGGTTGGTGAGTGCTACCACCTCGTTAAAGAACTGCATAGCACTCGCCCGGTTCTCCTCAGGGAGGTTGGACAGAAAAGGATAAAATCTGTCCAGCAGGTTCCTCAGATAGGCCACGAGGGAAGCTTGAGTGTTGGACACCCTGGCAATTAGAGATGAAGCAGAATAAAATCTCCTGCCAAAGGTGTCCAGCCTGTGGCCTTCTTGATCCGGCAGGGTGGTGTGTGCCTTTGGTTGGCGGATTTGACCACATTCGAATGGGCACCGGATATGTGAAGAGAAATTCGGCCTTCTGGGTCCCGCACAAGTGTTCTAATTGGTGGGGGATTGGCTGGGCCACGTATTGGAATACAGGGTCCTGCACAGCTGAAGCCAAGTCCGCAACCTTCAATCCCAGCGCCATCACCATCCGAAGGAGGATGTAGGAGAACTGCTTCATGTCCTCCAGTGCCGATTCCGGTGTGGGTTCTCCGAAGACCAAGGGCGGAGACTCGTGGGATGCGGGCGTGGACTCGTCGGATTCCGAGTCAGTCTCGTAGGACTGCGAAGACTGAGACGGGGATCTGACTGGAGATCTCTCTCTCCAAGACCATTGGGGTGGTAGCGCCAAGGTCACCGGCGGCGCAGTCGTTGTCATCGGTACCGTAGACGGTACCAATGGAGTAACCATCAGCTGGGATGCCGGAGTTCTTGTGATCAGCACATAGCAGGCCGTGGGTGCTGGATCGCCTGGGTAACGGTAACAGCAGAGGCCGTAGCCTGCACTGGAACAGGCTCCAAGACCTGGCGAGACACAGTCACAGTAACCCTCGGAGGTGGAGATATGGCCCAGTAATGGGGCGAACGCTCTCGGGACCTCTCATAGCACGGAGACCTCAAGAACAAGTGAGATGGAGATCACTGATACCTCAGGTGGTACCTCCCGCAAGATGGTGAACGCGACTGACGGTAGGGCAACCAGAGCCTAACGTCCGGGTGGTAGTGCTCTCTATAAGACGGTGAATAAGACCGGTACGAGCCTGGATGCTCCCGCCAGGCATGTTCTCAACCGTACCTTGCAATATGCGATGCGGAGGAGTATGGCGAGTCAGCTGAGGGCTGGGACAAGGCCCGCTCCGGGGAGGCCTCCCGCCGGCGCAGGGATCGACGTCTCACCCTGTGTTCTGGGAAGTGCAACTCACTCTAGTCTTTCCCTTCTGGGTGACCGAGCGGAGATACTGCAGCAGTGAACACAGGCGGGCCCAAAGGCTCAGCTGAGCCGGCGGTCTGCTCTTCATCAGACACCTCCAGGATCTCTTGTGGTTCTGACTCTTCACCTGGGTCCCCAGGCTACTGGGTCGGAGGAGGTGTCGGAAGGAGGGCAAAATCTTGGAGGGCAAACTCCGCTTCTCTTTCCTTTTCTTCTTTTTCTTCTTCTTCTTCTTCTCCTTTTCTATAGAGACCTCTTGAGGGGCAGGTCGCCTACGCTGGGCAGCAGTAAGCGGCCTAGTTGACTTAGCTGCCTGCAAGCCCGCAGGAGCCTCCCTCAAGGTCAATGCGCTAATGGCACTCTCAGGATCCGCGGTAAGGCTGATATCGGAGGCCGAGAGGACAGTACCAAGCCAATGTAGTCAGTACGGCAGCCGCTGATACTGACGAGGGTGTGGCCGCAGGTCAGCTTGATGTCGATGGTTTGGACATGACAGACCCAACAGCAGGCTGATCCCTGGCCCGAAGAGACTCCTTCCAGCAGTGGGATTTTAAGCGAGACGAACAGTTCCGCAGAGTCTGGGCAGTAAATTCACGGCAGATGGAGCAAGCCTTGATGTTGTGAGTCTCTCCCAACCAAAAGAGGCACTCACAATGTCTGTCTGACAGCGCAACCTTGTGACCACAAGAGACGCAAGCCTTGAACAAGAAAGACATAGAAAGTAGACGACGATCAAAAGAGGAGTAACTCACGAGGACGGCGGAGAAGACAGAGGCCAAAGAAGAAGAGGGCTGAAGAAGAAAAGATGAAGGAGGGGGTTGAAGAATCCAAAAATACCAAAACCAAGTCCGAGTACCAAATGCAAGCCAAATATCTGAAGTCTGAAGTCAAAATACCAGAAAAGATAGTACAAAGAACAGCCAAGAGCGCTACTAAGCAAAGACCTTCCGTTTGCAACGGCGGACAAAAAAGAATTGTGGAGAGACCATTGGCTTGGCGGGCTGAGCATGCTCAGTATGGGCATGGGGGAGGGGTTCCCGCCAAGCTGCTAAGCTCTAGAATCTTCTGAATGCTACCGTGCATGCGCAAAAGCTCCTAGTGTGTGAGGTACAGAGACCACAAAGAAGAACCAGGTATTCCTGTACTACTTCTCTACCTATTCTGTGCTGCATTTCCCCCCACTTCCTCCCCTGCTCTCCACCCCCTGGTTGTGTATCTCTATCCTTTTGGGAGAAAACTGAGGCAAAGAAGGTGTTGGGTAGTTCTGACTTCTCTCTTCCCCCTGTTAGTAACTGGCCTCTTCTCTGTACAGTGACCCTATCATTTCCTTGTTTCTCCTTTTGCTGTGGCCATACCTAAAAAAGCCCTTTTTATTTTTAAAGTCTTTGGCAAGCCTGAGTTCATTCTGCGCTTAGCTTTTCTGACCTTCTCCCTACATATCCCAGCTATTTGCTTGAATTCCTCATGGTTGGTTTCACCATTCTTCCATTTCCTGTACATCTTTCTTTTAACACTTAGCTCAGCTGAGAGTTCTTTAGTCAACCATTCTGTTTTCTTAGACACCTGCCATTTTTCCTCCCTGCTGGCACAGTTTTAAATTGTGCCTTCAGTATCTCACTTTTAAGAAACTCCCATCCGTCATGAACTCCTTTCTTTTTAAGTAATCTTGACTACAGAATTTCAGTAAGTAACTCCCTACAAATCAGCTTTTTTAAAGTATACAATGTGTGTCTCCTTCCCACTGAATTACAAATTCCAAAAGAGCATGGTTGCTCCCCCTAAGGATCCCACCATCTCCACTTCATCAACAAGTTCATCCCTGTTGGTCAAGATCAGATCTAAAATAGTTGATCTCCTTGTTGCCTCTTCCACCTTCTGCACCATGAAATTGTCTGCAAGGCAAGTGAGGAACCTGTTGGATCTTGCGGTCTTGGCAGAGTTTGACTGCCAACATAGGATAGTTGAAATCTTCCGTTTCAACATACATCAGGATAGGTGAAATCTCTTCTTTTTGAATGTGTGGCCATCTGCTGCAGGAAGGCTTCATCCAAGTCCTCAGGCTGGCCTGAAGCTCTGTAGCAAACCCCCACAATCGCATCCCTGTTGTTTCTCGCTCCCTTAATTCTTACCCAGATGCTATCAATTTGGCTTTCTGGATTTAAGTCATGGATCTCTTCACTGGTGAAAACATCCTTGACATATAAGGCTCCTCCTCCTCCTTTCTTGTTTGGTCTGTTTCTGTGAAATAGGTTATACCCTCCCCTATTCCTACATTCCAATCATGAGACTCATCCCACCAGGTTTCAGTGATGCTAAATCATATTTATTTTGTTGTATTAAGAGTTCCAGTTCATCTTATTTCCCATGCTCTGTGCATTAGTGTAGAGACACTTAAGACCCTGTGCCCTTCCCCCAAGTCCTGTACTAAAGTTGCTTTTTCTCTCACTGTTGGTCTCTAATGCTACTTGGTCTGCTCTATCTATATAATTTAGGCCATTTTTCACAGCACTCACAGAATCCTTGCCCTGAATGATACTGTCTCCCTCCCCGGCTGAACTCAGTTTAAAGACCTCCTGATCCGCTTTGTGAGACTATTAGCAAAAATGTTCCTGCTGACAATTGTAAGACACAGCCCATCCATTGCCAGAAGACCATCTTCATGGAAATGGAGACCATGATCCAAAAACCCATATCGTTCCTGATGGCACCATCTGCGGAGCCAGTTGTTCACCTCCACTGTTCTTCTCTACCTTCGTGGACCATATCCTTCCACAGGAAGGAGAGACAAAATGACAACCTGCACACCAAGGTCCTTCATCTTCCTATCCATAACCTCATAATCCTTTGTGATGCGCTGAAAGCTGCGCCTCACAGTGTCATTGGTTCCGACATGAACCTAAAGGAAGGGATTATGATCAGTGGGCTTGACCAGTCTTGTTAGTCTCTCTGTTATGTCCTTGATTTTGGCCCCACCTTCCAATTGATCCTGTCCAGGTTGCAAATTGTCAGTTCTGTTCCTCTCAGCAAGGAGTCTCCTCTGAGGCTTGTCCAGGATTCCTAGATGAGCAGATTCTTCTACAGCAGCTTGACATTCTGTTCAGGCTGAGACTATTGGTCCTGCTCCTATTGGATTTCGTCTTGCTGGTGTTGGAGCTCCTGTTGCTGACATTCGATTTCCCCTTGGTGATGTTCCATCCTGCTGTTCCATTACCTCTTTCTGCTGTTTCACTTCACCATTAATAAAGTTGAGAACTTGGAAGCGATTCTGTACCTCGAGAGTCTCTGTTTGGTACCTGGCCCTTCCACTCATCCATGTCACATTCCTCCAAGCGTCTGTCTCCTGGTTTCACAAACCAACTTCCTTGTCTGCTAGCTCCTCAGTGTATTCTGTCTTCAAGAAGGTCCTCTCCACCCTATCCAAGAACTCCTCACCGTCCCTAATAATGCAAAGATTAGAAACCTAGGCCTCCAGCTGGCTAACCTTCTCCTCCAAGAGGGCCACCAGCCTGCATTTGCTGCAGGTGTACCAATGACATCTTGTGGCAAGAAAAGAAACATTTCACAGCTGTTACAAGTGACTGCATCAGCTCCCTCAGCCTCCATACTTGATAATCTAGAGCAGTGGTTCTCAACCTGTGGGTCCCCAGATGTTTGTGGACTTCAGCTCCCAGAAGCCCCAGCAACTATGGTCAATGCTCAGGGCTTCTGGGAGCTGAAGTCCGAAAACATCTGGGGACCTACAGTTTGGGAACCACTGAAGAGTCAAATTAGAAAAAGTAAAACTGGCATTCACCTTCAAACTCCCCTGGTTAAAACCTATGTCAACACCCCTGTTTGCCAAGTTCTTATTGTCAAAATATGAGGACTGAGGGTACAATTCTATAATGGTTCTAGTTACTCCCTCAAGCTGCCCAACCCACTTGGATGTTGTGGTCAGGGAGATTGCATTGGAGGTCATCAACCCAAGAAGCAATGAACTCTTGCTTAACTTGGACAGCCAAACTGCACACTAGCTAGTCAGTTAGTCAGTCAGTCAGTCAGTCAGTCAGTCAGTCAGTTAGCTCTTTGTGAATGTTTGATTGCTTGTATCTTGTGTGCATGCATGAGTGAATTTCCTTCAATAAAACACATTTTTAGCTTACTTTTGAATTTCTGTCTAGTTCTTTCCTGTGTGAGACCGTAAACATTGGTAGAAAAGTCTTGCTAAGTTGCTCCCCTCTCATTAGCTTCCTGATTTTGAGCTAATTCATTCCCCACTTTTGCAAGGAGGTATTTGGCATTGCAGGGTAGCCCTCGCGGCACCTACATTTTGGGGTAACAAATGATCTCACTATTTAGATCTCTCCAGATGCCTTCCATCCATTTTTGAGCTTGGTCAAAATTCCCCTACTTTTGTATGCAGATGATGCTGTCCTCCTTTCATTTACCAAACTAGGTTTGAAACAAATGCTGAGAGAAAACAGTTTAATTGTCAGCTATATTAAAACTAAAATCATGGTTTTCTCTAAGAACCAAACTCTGCCCAATTGGATAGTTAATGGGCACAGTTTAGAGCCAGTTAAACAATTCAAGTACCTAGGAGTTATCTTTCAGTTAATTGGTTTGCTGTCACTTAATCTGCATCTAACAGTGCCAAAGCGCGAGTTCATTTCTTTCACACTAAAGGTGGTCAGTTTTTACCTGTTGCAATTAGGGTGTTTCAAGCTAAGGTGTTGCCACAATTGCTTTTTGGCATTCCAATATGGATTTTGGGGTTCTTCTCAACTGTAGAATGGGTTCTTTCATCTTACTTTCAGAAATTATTAGGGATACCAAACTGTGTGCCATAATCTGTCCTACAGCTTGAAGCCAGTTGCACCTCAGTCAAATGCACTGCCTAGAGTTGGGCCCTAAAGTACTGGCTGAAATTCTTCTATGCAGGCCCTGAGTCTGACTACTCATATCTCATGATGAAAGGTTTACATTAGCTTCTGGTCTGAAAACATTAGAGAAAAATTGCAGAGATTGTGTCAGGAACGGAATCAATTCATATAAGATATAGGCAAAATCTATACTTTATTGAAGTTGAGTACACGTAATGACTTCAGTGACCAGACTGAGGTAAGCAGAAACTGCAAGCAGTTTAAGCAGTGCTGTCTTAAACTGCCCTCACATGGTTCTCGTGAGAGCCATATCTTCTAAAACTGCATTCTAGGCTACATTCTTGACCTCCATGCCAGGCATTGTTTATCTAACAGCTAAGAAGCTACTGCAGTACCCATTGTTATGTCGGGGCAGACTGACTACCCAACAGATTGGGGCTTTCGGATAATTTTCTTGTTACACAAGACTTGACAAGGGCACAGCTGATTTTGAAGCAACATTGTAAAGGTATTGGTTTACAAAATTTTTTAAGAGTTCACACAAATATCCTTCCCTGTTTTTATTGCCATACTGTTTTTAAATAATCAATACACTTCTTAATGATATTGTTTATTTTAAACATGTCTATGTATTTCTATGCCTAATGTATGTATGCACATGCATTATGTATGTACATATATGTATGTCTATACCTAATAGTCTGTTGACTGTATTAAAGGCTGTGATTGTTGTTGCTGTTGTCATTAAGGCATGTGTCACTGTAGCCTGATCTGACATGTCAGGGAGCAGGTGCAGCTGGCCCACAAGTTTCAACTGTGCAAATGTACTACTGACCACTGCTGAAATCTAGGCATTCAGGCTCAGAGTTGAATCCAGGAAAATACCTGGACTAGACACGACATCAGAATTTCTCTAAAACAAAAGTACTTCTTAAGATAAGGAGTCTGGGCTTCCTAAGAGGCCTCGTCCAATATTTGGTTAATATCCAAAATCCATAAACAAGCAATACCTATGTTGACTGTCTGTGTTGGCTTTTGAACAAAATCCAAAATCTGCAAAGGATTGATTCAGTTATTGGCCAGCCAAAATGCAGAAAGTGCATCGTGCAAACTTTTGAAGCTTCACTGGCTTCTTTATCATGCAAAGATGTTTAAAATTGTACAGGAGAAGAAAAGTGATGATGTAAGAATCACAGGCCTCCATTTTGGCCCTTTTCGCACGTTACCTGTTTGCGTGGCTGGGGGGGCATCTCGCGAGTGCCCCGCCCCTTCCAGCGCAACCTGGGAATTGCAGGCTAGCGCTGAGGCAGGAGGCGCGACCAGCCCACTCGTCCAATGTACCGCAGCACAGGTAAGTGCGCGAGGGCCCCGCAAGCATTGCGCGACCACACAGTATTTTTGGCTTGGAGCCGAAAATAAAAAATGCATGCTCGCCCCGCTTTAGGCTCGTGAGCGTCGCGTAAATGAGAGTGCACCGTACGGACCGGCGCTCCCATTTATGCGCCGCTCAAGGGGCCCTCGCGCAAAAGAAACTGCGTGCGAAAAGGGCCCTAGTGGAGCTTCACAAAGAACCAGAGCAGCCTGGATCTTAGGATGTTGCTAGCTGAGCAGAAATTTTCTGTTGCTAGCGGAGCTGAAAATTTATTACCTGTCTTTCTTTGCCCTTTGTCCATAGTTTCAATATGTCAAAGAAGAGGAGTGGCTTTTGCCTGCACTAATATCCCTCTAGACCATCTTAACTGACAACAGAAACATCTGTTAATGAATTTTAATGAACCTTTTAATGAACCTCTTAATGAATTTTAATGTTTAATGTTTTACCCTGATAAAATATTTAATTGCCTCACCATCCTCACCAGGCATTTCTGCCACTATTGTAGGCAGAATTTCAGTGCAAAAGTAGCTAGTTTGCACCATGGAGATCGGGAACTTAATAGAGAAAAAGAGATGAATGAACCAAGATTTGTCCAGCACATATACAGAGAGACATACAGCTGCAAGGAACAAAACAACAAAGTCAGCCAAAATAGTTGGAGAGAACCTTATCACACAGCACAGTTGGGAGAGAAAAGGAATTGCAAGGCAAGACAGAGAGGTACTATTTATTGGCTTAAAATACACAGTTAATTATACATTCACATTCCTTGTGTAAGGGATTCCTCCTTGCAGTGCAAAAAAGGGAGATGTAGCAAAAGGCTCTCTAAGTTTAGAATATTGCCATTACTTCCTCTTAGAAAGACAAGAGAGTTCAGGTGACAAGACCTCTCACCAGGATAGTCTTTTCCCTTCCCAGTCTAGAAAGGCTCCTGTTGATGATGATGATAAAGTGGCAAGCACTTTGAGAATGCTTTGCACACTGTCTTGCACAGTCATGGGTGCCTGAAAGAGAAGAGAGAAGAGAGTCAGTTCTGAGGGAATCTTGCTTTAAGGACTTCACCAATGGTCTTAATGGTCTAGTCTTAACAAGGCAGGTCTTTGAGGGGGAAGTCCTTGACCCCCACTCAGAAGCATGAGCATGTGGGTCCCTAAACACAGCCGATCTGACTTACAACACTTGAAGTAAGTGAAGTAAAACATGTTACCATGTCAAGTGTATCTCCTCTGTAACACTATTAAAACCAAGGGCACAGTCACATTACAGGCCTTTCCACACTACACTGTTATAGTGCTATTATTCCACTTTCAACATCCTGTGGAATTCTGGGGTTTGTAGTTTACTGAGGCCAAAGAGCTCTCTGGCTGAGAATTCTAAAGGCCCCTTCCTAAACTGCAAACCCCAAGATTCCATAGGATGTTGAAGGTGGAATAATAGCACTATAACAGTGTAGTGTAGAAAGGCCCTACAGAATTATCATGCTATTATTCCATTTTTAACTGTCATGAATCCTTCCAATGGAATCCTTGGGTTGGTTGCTTAGGGAGAAGCATTTAGAATTCTCAGCAGACTACTCTAGTGACTGCAGTCCCCAAGATTCCATAGGATGTTGCCACAGCAGTTAAAGTGAAATAATAGCACTATAATTCTATAGTGTAAATAAGTTCCAGATAAAACTATTACAACCAGATTCTAAAATTACAGATAAACTCCTGAGCTCTCAGAATGACTTCGCTTTCTAACAGGTTAACAAAATTTGTCCCTTAATATATGATACAGTAGCAGTTTCTGCTACAAAGATAGGCCACTTGTGGTCCTCCAGATATTTTTGGACTACAAATCCCAGCCTCACTCATCATTTTTCATGCTAAGGCTAATGGTACCTGCAGGCTGACAAAATCAAGAGATTTATACTTGTCCATCATTGTTCTATCCTGTGATGTCATTAGATGAAATATCCCCACAACCATGAACACAATTATCCTGCCTGTTTGTCAACTCCAGAACAGACCAAAAACAACATATAGACATTCCATGAGTATCTGCAGAATGGTATTAAGCTGCTTGAGCTAATTTAGGCCCATTTCTCAAAACTAATCTGAAGTCTGGGTGATACCTCCTGACCAAGAAAAAAAAAAGAGGTTACAATTCTTGCAGTTTTATTCATTGTGATGAAAAAAGAATTTCAGCAAATATAGCTTGTCAGGAGCCCTGTTCTGTTTTTCACCTGGACTGGTTTCAAATGGAAGGGTATAATCACAGAGGAGATTCTAGGATTGTAGAGTCCCACAGTTTTTTTCTTTCACTTTAAAATGTGAACAGTTTGTTCCTTTCACATTCTACAATCCTAGAATCTCCTTTACTCCAGCATTACCTGATGCTATCATTTATTTGTAACACTCTTATGTTTTCCCAGAGCCACTTCCAATTTTTTTTCTTACTGAAATAAGTCTTACTTTTTAGGAAGATGAAAAATATAACACAGACTGTTTGTTGTTATTGTAGTTGTGTGCCTTCAAGTTGTTTCTGACTAATGGCAATTCTAAGGCAAACCTATCACAGGGTTTTCTGGGACCAAGAGAGTAAGGCTTGCTCAAGGTGACCCAGTGGGGAATCAAACCCTGGTCTCCAGGATCGTAGTCCAATGCTCAGACCGCTACACTATGCTGGCTCTCCACAATTGCTTAGGGGTGCTTATATAAAGAATTATAATGTTATTCTGCTATGATTGTTACAACCCAATATACCCCCCTCAAGACTGATATGGTTTAACTGGCAATATAATTCAATTGGCACTACATTGATTGGCATTGAGGTAAAATGGAAAC
Organism: Iguana delicatissima; assembly: GCA_948472985.1. Classification (NCBI taxonomy): domain Eukaryota; kingdom Metazoa; phylum Chordata; class Lepidosauria; order Squamata; family Iguanidae; genus Iguana; species Iguana delicatissima. Next base: position 264,327 of record CAOKZL010002179.1, read on the forward strand.
ATGGGCTGACTGGAAGGTTAAGCTGGGAAGAGGAAAATTACTGACTGTAAATGTGAGATGGCAAGGCAGGTCAGCCACACCCCCACTCAGGCGAAACCAAAGTCATTGTCAGGCACATTGCAAGGCAACTCTAGAGAGAAGAGACTTGTGCTCAGATCTGGACATCTCGAAGCAAAAAGGGTACATTCACACCAAACTGCGATCATTCTAACCCTGATCCTTCACACCTGGATGTTTCCCTGCTTTGTCTTCGCAACCCCTCCACACTACAGAGCTATTACAACAGCCATTATCCCTTTGTCACTTAAACTAAGACCGTTAACTTTGTCCGGACTTCTTTGTTTGTGTTGCAACTCCCATCGTCCACTTGGCTGGGAGAGAGATTCACACCCATACCCATAGAGTAGGTGTTGGTTATAAAAACCCTATAATTTGAACAGTCTCTTGCAGTGTCTCGACTTCCTGAACATTATGCTGTCCGTTTGATTCCCAAATGAGAACTGTCCTTCAGTGCCCACCTAAGTCACATGACAGCGTTCTTCCCTTCTCTCTGAACCGGTAATTACCACCTGAACCTAAAAGTCCTTTATCCACAACTTTCCTCCCTTTACCTTTGGTTAGTCCTTGTGTGAGTGCATGAGTGTCTTTTGGGTGCATGAGTGATTCTTTCAATAAAATACACTGTTAGTTTACTTTTTGAACCATCTGGCTGGTTCTTTCCTGCATGATCCTGTAAAGATTGGTGGAAAGATCTTATAATGTTACCCTCCTCTTGCAAGCCTCTTAAGGTGGGAGGATTAGGCAAGCTGGCTCCTCATGGTAGCAGGGGAGAAGGAAGAATGATCATTCCAGTAGTGGCAGTAGTTAGAATTGGAGGGACCAGCGTGATAACACCTTTTCTGACTACTGCTGTGGCTGAGATGGCTCTTCTTTGTACAGTGGGCAATGGTAGGGTCAGGGTAGCCTGAATCTGACCACAAGCTTTTACCAACAGATGGGACAGCAAGATCCTCAATGGCCAAAACCCAGAGACGAATGACGGCATGTTTGGAAGCTGCTAAGGAAAGCAGGAGCCAATATGTTGCAGTTCCTTTTGCAACCTACAGTTGAGCTGATTGACGCCCTTCTCAAGTTGTAGGGTGGCTCCACTGCACTGGCATGTGGACACATTGCTTCTCTACCCAACACCAACACCTCATACTAGGGACACTCATCACCCACTGAGCTTCCCCAAAGTGTTGTGGCTCACCTGGAGCCTGGCAAGTGGGGGCAGCTGATGGTCAAGGTGGGCATCAGGACTGCACAGGCAGAGACAGTCACCACACTCTTGGTTTGACACTGGAGTGGCTCAGAATGTCCTACACTCAGATTTAGCTATGTGTGGAAAGCCCACTTTTGAGACCATTGCTCTGTCAGGGTACAGAGAAGGCTCTCATTGAGTGAAGATCCAGGAGGACCTCCCAATCGTAGTAGGCAAACTCCACATGAGGATTACAGCGTGCAAAAACAGGATGGAAGATGATGGAATTTTGGCTGTTTCATTCCCAATCAGGCACAAATTGACTGCAGACAAGGTGAATGGCTTGTTGTGGCAACTTGACAATGGTCTCCCCTATTGCTTAGGTGATACATAGACGTGCTACCCTTAAGGCAACTTGCCTGTTGCAACCAATTGAGAACAATCCCTGGACATTGGAATTCCCAGAAATCTGGATTACAGACAAGGCAGAATATGGTTTGATAAAAGATTCCTGCATCTTAATTGAAGGAAAAGATGCTCCACCACAATGGCAATATAAATACCTTCAAGAAGCTGAGGAAGGGATTGGCAAGACCATAGAGGGTTTACTAAAGTGGGATGCAATCTATCTGCAATGCACCCCATGTCTGTCCTTAAGGTGGATGGGAAGACGTAGTGGATTACTGTAGATTTTTGTGCTCTTAATGCCACGACTCCTCAGGTTGCCCCTGTGATAGCCAAGTATAACAAAATTCTGTCAGCCATCACTGCAGGTGCCAAATTTTATAGTAGTGTGGACTTGACTAGTGATTTCCACCCAATCAAGTTGCAAGAGGACTGCTGGTACTAATTCATGTTCACATTCCATGGCCAACAGTATGTCTTCAAGCATACCCTGCAAATATTCCACTCTAGCCTCAGCATTTACCATGCTCATGTAGTTAAAATGTGGGAAAAATTAAAGCCATTTTCAAGGCCACACATTCTGTCTAATGTGAATGACATTTAAATGCATGCAGCTACAGAGGAGGAGACCAGGAAGATAACCAAGGAGGTCCTTAGTCTGATCAGTGACACTGGATTCAAGGTGAACCAAGAGAAGGCACAGTTGGTCATGACTGAAGTGAAGTATTTGAGACTCTCTCTGGGGACTGATGGATGCACACCCGATGTCGCGTAACCCTCCATATTATAGTAATACGATATGTAGTAGGATTTAAGTTAGCAGCTTGCTTGTAACAAAGGTATGAGAACCAGAGACTGTTAGATAAACAAAAGCTAGGAATGCACTGATAAGAGCTGCCAGGCTTGCCACGACTTCAAAGTCTCTCACGAGCGGGAGTGAATCTTCTTGGTATTTTATGCTTTGAAACTTACTAATTGTCTTCAGTCCACTCACTGAATGTATCTCACTCCAAATAAATAGTGTTTATGCACTGTACTATTTGTGTGTATAGATTCAGTTCCTGACAGAGTGAGTGGGCTCCGAGTGCAAATGCTACAAAATGTATCAAAAATCTGAAGAAGAAGAACCACATGAAGAGGGAGCGGCCGGAGGAGTTGTTGAGGTTCCAGGGAATGTACCCGCCGAAGGAGAAGGGACGGACCCCGGCCGACCCCCAGATGTGCAACCCAAGAGGTGACCCTCGGTTCCTCTGACCACCCTGATTACAGGCCAAACCTGGGCCTGGGGAGAAAGACCTGAGACTGCGCAGCGACAACATCGTCGCATGACAAGATGCGACACTTCAATCGTTGAAACCAACTTGATAGAACAGCTCTTAGCCAGAGAAGAAAAAGTGGAAAAACAACGAAAAGAAATATCTAAACTGAGAGCTCAGTACACAACTTGAGACTTCTGGGCCTCAGGTTGGGTGAGCACCTCGGCAGATGCCAGCAGCAGCAGCAGCTGCTCCAGCTGCTGCAATACCTGCACCTCCCGGCATACCAGCACCACAAGTGGGTCTTAGACCTTTTCGAGAGTTGAAGACCACTTATGATGGAGATAGAGCCACCCTGACATACTTTCTTAACATGGCCTCCAATTACATGGTCGACTACGGGAACAGCTTCCCAGATGATGCTGCCAGAGTCAGATACCTGAGTCAGCACCTCAAAAGAGAAGCAGTGGAGTGGGTCGCCAGTTTGTTCGACCTACGAGCTGAAGAAACAGCAGTTCATGCATGCCTCAGAGAAAGATTTGAAGATCCCTTCTTCCAAGAGCAAGTCAGAAAACTACGCCAAGGGCAGGGAACTGTCAGAGAATACGCCTGTGAATTCAGAAAGCTAGCCACCAAGATTCCGGAATGGAAAGATGACATACTCAAGCAATTTTTTCAAGATGGATTCAATCCCACCATACTGAATCGCTGTCTGTCGCAAGGAGATCCTGCCAGTCTCTTGGGATGGATGAAACTGGCTGGAGAAGTGGAAAGCATCATGGAAAGTGTCCAGCTCTCCAGGCAGAGACAGGCACAAGAAAGAGGTTGCTGCACCCCAGCAACCCGCAAGACTACTTTCCTGAACAGCTAGGAAAAGAAAAAACGACTCCGAGAGGCAACCTGTTTCTTGTGTGGGAAAAAGGGCCATACTGCCTGCCAATGCCAGAGGCAAAAGAAACCCACCAAAGAACAGCCTGCAACCCCCTCCACCAAGCCCATATCCCAGAAAGCTAACACTCCAAAACCACCAACCAAGCATCCTACCGATGGAACCTCTGCAAGAGCTTGCGATGGAGAGGACAGCCCCCTGTCTACCACAAAACTGGACAGCAACAAGTGGGACCCCGATCAATCCACGAATGTAAGTACAGACAAAACTCGGCATGTATATGTTACAGTAACATGACAAGGAACTCATGGGAAATTGAGAATGTACCAGGCCCTGCTTGATTCAGGCTGCATCACTACCTTACTGAACCCAATAGTGGCCAAAGAGCTTGTAGTAAATTTCAAACCCCTTAAGAAAGCCATCAAATTATCTCAAATGGCCCATGGCAGGAGGCCCTATACAGGAAAGGACCAAACCCATACCTATTTAAGTGGGGAACTTACGGGGGCTGTTATCACCATGAATTGGCCTGGCCTATCATTTTTATATCACAATTCAGCCCTGTTCTGCCACCCCCAGCCACGTGTTTGTGAAAGCCTCCGAACAAGCACTGAGCTAGGTATGGCTATTAAAGCTGACTCATACTTGTTTACAGCAAGGCAAGCCAGAAACTGCCAGATCTACTTTAGGAGACCTTCCGAGGCAAACACCTTCATTAGTGATGCACGCTATAACAAAGAGACCTCTGCCCCGAGCAGGCACCCTAGCGAGCTGAGAGCTCAACTGCCAAGCTAGCTGCATCTGCATACCGGCTACACCATTGTCAATTTGGACCTTAACTCAATCATGTAAATTCTGACCTTTCGGAGACATTGTCTCAAGCCCAAAACTCATTGATTTCGCCCAAGACCAGACTAGCCCACTGTCATTCCTTCCCTAATAAAAACCCCCAGTTCTGAGAGCTCTTCAGACTTGCGTTCGGACTGATTGAACCGCCTCGGAGTGCCATCCCACCTTGCCACCGCTTCGTTCTGTGAGCTCCCCTCGGCCACCACGCCAAGTTTCCTCCTCTTCAATTGGACTTCTCCAGGACTACGAAAAAGGTGCCATATCACTCATTTCCCCCCAAAACTCTCGTTTCCTATGTCTAGTTAGCTGTGAGGTTGTGTTTTCTTTATTTCTATCTGTTTAATAAATATCATTGCTAGGCTTAAACTGTCTGACTGCTCACTGACCTGAACCTGTATACATAGGGTAAAAGATTCCCGTTATGCTACCCTGCCAATCACTAGCTTAAGAGAGTGCTCCAGCTAATTTCCCTATCTTGTTTGTGTTGGTTCTGGTTATTTGGGCACCCCTCCTGGGACCCCCAATCTACAGGGTAACAGGGGCGATTAAGATTCCTAGTGCCAAACAAAATTGGTTTCCAAGTAGTTCTCGGATACGATTGGCTAAAGAAACACAATCCCCAAATTAAATGGACCCAGGGATTGCTCATGCACACTAATGCTGCCAACAAAGAACCAGGACTGTAAGAACCCAAAACAGCATTTAAATTGAGTCCTGAGGAACTGTAGAAAATCCCACAAGAGTACTGGGATCTGCAGAAAGCCTTTGAGAACCATGAAGCAGACAAACCAACCCCACACAGGGACTTTGATTGCAAACTGAGATTGATAGATGAGGCCAAAATCCTCAAACTCAAAATATACCCCATGAACAAGCAAGAGCTAGAAGCTCTAAAAAATTCTTGAACACAAACTTGTAACACAGATTCATTAAACCCTCTTCCGCCCCCACGGCCAGCCCAATATTCTTCCGTAAGAAAAAAGATAGAGAAGATCTAACACTCATTGTGAACTATAATTTAATCAATCAGGCAGTCTTGCCTAATCTTTACCCGATTCCTTTAACCATGGATATTATGAACCAATTGATCAAAGGCAAAATCTTTACCAAATTAGATCTCAAAGAGGCTTTCCACAGAATAAGAATGGACCCTGAAAGTGAATGGCTAACCAGCTTCTCAACTCCCTTGGACTGTACTACCTTTTGGATTACAAGCTGGCCCAGTAGCCTTCCAAATGTTCCTCAACTCTGTTTTGCAAGATCAATGGTGTTGTTTTATCTAGACGACACTTTGATATATTCAGAAAACCTAGCAGACCACACCAATCTTGTACAAACTGTTTTACAAAGACTCATAGACAATGAACTTGTTGTGAAACTTTTTATATGCAAATTTCACGCAAGACTTTTGACTGTTTAGGGTATCATATACGCAACAATACCCTAAACATGGACCCCTCCAAAACTGATACAATTTTGAACTATGGCCTGCACCTAGAACCTGAAAACAATTACAACAATTCCTTGGGTTTGCAAACTTTTACCACAACTTTATAGAGGGATTTGCCACAATTGTGATCCCTCTCACCAATCTTTTAAAAAAATCTCCTGACAACAACAGAAACCATTTCAAACGAATTGTCTGGTCTGACAAGTGCCAAACAGCCTTTGGCACTCTCAAAAATAAAAAAACTTTCCCCTAAATGCATTGGTCCTTTCCTGGTCAAACAGGCCATTAATGATGTCAGTTTTGAACTTACCTTACCTTATACCTATAAATTTATCCACCCTGTTTTTCATTCCAGCTTACCTGAAACCAGCTCTTTTGAGTTCTTCCTTGGGGACTGACACTGTTTCACCTGATGACTCCAACAAGTCAACCTCTGCAGCATTTTCACCCTCGTCTACTTAACACTTGCATTGCATTGATTCTCCATACTAAGCTGAAACTCAGAGCTGAAACTCAGCTTAGCAAGTGCCCCTCCCCTAGCTCACTCCGACACATCAAAGCTGTTCTACATCCAGTTGGCTACATCTGAACATAGCATCAGCGCTACACTCACTCAGTTGCACACAAACAAGAACAGAGTCATTGCATAAGCATCTCTTGGCCTAAGGCCAGCTGAGCAAAAGTATAATACATGTGAGAAGGTCTACACAAACTCTCAAGTACATTCTGTCAGGTGAGATCCAGAATGGACAAGTTTCCAATGCATGGCTCGTGAAGTAGATTCTTGCCCTGGTAAACCACAGGGTTGATTACAAGAAGGAGCAGAACAAGGCTCTAGCTCCATACATCTTGATAGTCATGGGGCAGCAACATGAATGTCCCCTTCCCCCAATTGTCCACATTCAGTGGCCAGCAGAGTGAAGAGAGTCATTCGAGGAAGCACAGCTACAAGGCTTTGTATGCTGGTTCAGTAATGGCTTGGCCCTCCAAGTTGCTGGCAGTCCAAAGACAGACTATGGAGCCATCCAAGTGGATGACTCCTTCATATTGCAGAGATCTATGAGTCCTCACTCCAGTCAGGAGGCCATGGTGGAAGCCCTTCAGGCAATCCTGCGCCAATTGATTGCCTCCTTGCAATTTACATGGACTCTGACTGGTCTGCCAAAGCGGATATGTTTTGGCTTCCTATCTGGCTTCTGAATGACTGCAAGACCTCAGACAGTGCTGGATAGCAGTACGTGTGAAAGGGATCTAGGAGTTTTCATAGACCACAAGCTGAACACGAGTCAGCAGTGTGATGCGGCAGCCAAGAAAGCCAATGCAATTCTCGGCTCCATCAATAGGAGTATGGTGTCTAGATCAAGGGAGGTACTGGTACCACTCTACTCTGCTTTGGTCAGACCTCATCTTGAATACTGTGTCCAGTTCTGGGCACCCCAATTCAAGAAGGACATGGTCAAGCTGGAGCAAGTCCAGAGGAGGGCGACCAAAATGGTGAGAGGCCTGGAAGCCATGCCCTATGAGGATAGACTTAGAGAGCTGGGTATGTTTAGTCTGCAGAAGAGAAGGTTGAGAGGGGACGTGATAGCCATGTATAAATATTTGAAGGGATGTCAGGTCGAGGAGGGAGAGGGCTTGTTTTCTGCTGCTCCAGAGACCTGGACAAGGAGCAATGGATTCAAGCTGCAGGAAAGGAGATTCCACCTGAACCTCAGGAAGAATTTCCTGACAGTCAGGGCTGTCCGGCAGTGGAATATGCTGCTTCGGAGTGTGGTGGAGTCTCCTTCCTTGGAGGTTTTTAAGCAGAGGCTAGATGGCCATCTGTTGTGAGTGCTTTGAGGGTATTCCTGCATGGCAGGGGGTTGAACTGGATGGCCCGTGTGGTCTCTTCCAACTCTACATTTCTATGATTCTATGATTCTATGACAGGAAGACCACTGCCCACAAGAACAAGTAGGTATGCATAGCTACTTGAATCCAAGATTGAACAGCTCCCACTCGGGTAGCACGAGTGAATGGTTATCAGAAAAATGTTTCCCTTGTGTGCATGTGGAACTGTTACCCTGTGAATTGGGGGACCTCGGAGGGGCGCCCAAATAACCAAAGCAAACACAAACAAGATGGGGAAATTAGCTGGAGCACTCTCTTGGCTAACGAGAGGCAAGGTGACTTAGCGGGAATCTTTTACCCTGTGTATACAGGTTCAGGTCAGTGAGCAGTCAGACAGTTTAAACTAGCAATAATATTTATTAAACAGAGAGCAATGATTAAGAAAACACAACCTCACAGCTAACTAGAAATAGGAAATAACTTTTAACTGTATAATAATTGTTATCATGAAAAATGTATTACCCTCTGTCTACTCCCAACCCAATTCTGTAACAATCTTCCACTCTTTGTTAATATCCTCCTCTGATTTCCCTTTCAATCTTTGTGTAAGTATGTCTGCATTTCTGTTTTCCATGAAAGCTATCCACCTCTGTTCTATTGTGGGTGTAGTTTCATTTTTCCAAAATCGTGCATATTCAATACGGGCCGTCGTCACCATGTACAATAAAATTCTCCAATGTCTCTTAGCTGGTGTTCCATCTAGTATATGTGTCACGTTTAGCAAGTAAAATTCGGGTGTCATCCCGAATTGAATCTTTAAAATTGAATTTATTTTCTTATGTATTTCTTTCCAATATTTTTGTGCTCTAGGACATGACCACCACTTGTGAAATAGCGTATCAGAGTTCTCTTGACATTTCCAACATTGACCTGTACCTGTCTTGTAAATTGTCTTTAGTTTTTCTGGTGTCATGTACCATCTATGAAACAGTTTGTAATAATTTTCTTTTAAATTTTGGGCAGCGGTAAATTTATGTGTACATTGCCAACTTTGTTCCCACCATTCTAACTGTATTGAGTGTCCAATGTTTTGTGCCCATTGTATCATTGCAGCTTTAACTGTCTCTGCCTCACATTCTTGTTGTAAAATTTCCTTATACAAGTGTGCTAATAAATGTGGTAGATTTTCTCTTAACATTCTCAGTAAATGAATGTGTTCCTCTTGTTGTATTCCATAGGTTTGTGCAACCATCTGAAATCTTTAACTGTCTGTAGGGAAACCAGCTTAATTTTATTTTTTCAGTTTCCAATTCCTCTCTTGATTTCATCTTCACATCGGAGTCATCTGTTTTGTCTAGCAATAATATTTATTAAACAGATAGCAATGATTAAGAAAACACAACCACAGCTAACTAGAAATAGGAAATAGAGTTTTGGGGGAAATGGTTGATACGTCACCTGTTTCGCAGTCCTGGAATAGTCCAATGGATGGAAAGAAACTCAGCACAGCGGCCGAGGGGAGCTTGCAGAACGAAGCAGCAGCAAGGCAGGATGGCACTCCGAGGCGGTCCGAGGAGCTCTTGGGACTGGGGGGTTTTATAGGAGAAGGAATGACTGTGGACTAGTCTGGTCTTGGGTGAAAACAATGAGTTTTGGGCTTGAGACAATGTCTACATGATTGAGTTAAGGTCTGAATTGACAATAGTATAGCCTTTATGCAGATGCAGCTAGCTTGGCAGTTGAGCACTTAGCTTGCCAGTGTGCCCGCTCAGGGCAGAGGGCCTTTTGTTATAGCGTGCATCTTTAATGAAGGTGTTTGCCTGGGGAGGTCTCCTAAAGCATATCTGGCAGTTTCTGGCATGCCTTGATGTAAACAAGAATGAGTCAGCATATAATAGCCATACCTAGCTCAGTGCTTGTTCGGAGGCCTCCACAAACACGTGGCTAGGGGTGGAAGAACAGGGCCGAATTGTGATATCAAAAATGATATCTTTGGTTTACCAAAGGCCAGGCTAGTACACGGTGATAACAGAACAACCATGCTGATGCACTCACTTGTGAAGCAGCCCTTAGTGATGATGGCTGTATAGACACCCCACCCATGTGTCCCATCAACGTCAATCTGAAGAGGGTCATCATGACTCCCCTTTTAGACCTAGCTAGCCTCCAGAAGGGAGATCCCCAGTTGAATGAATTGGTAGAAGCAGGGAAGGACACCACCGGACGTTACACAATTGAGAAAAGGGAAGGACATCATTTGGGCCATGGACAAGAGTGGCTGCCATCACTGGGTTGTGCCTATGCAGGTCAGGGGAGACCTGATCCAGTTTGTCCACAAGCTGGTACACAAGGGCAAGCAAACTACTTTGGAGAGGGTACAAGAGAAAGGCTGGTGACCTGGCATATGCCAGGAAGTTCAGCAGTGGGTGAACAACTACCTCTCCTTCTCCATGGTCAATGCCAACAAAGCTGGTTCCAAGTCCCCAATCCAGCACCAATGGATTGAAGGCCCATGGGCCTGAATCCAGATTGATTTCAATGGTCCTTTGCCTTCCACTCCATGAGGAAACAAATACTACCTAACAGTCATCAATCCCTTCAGTAAGTAGGTTGAGGAATGTTACCCTGATTTCTGGGGTCCCATGAGGGACTCCTAAATGTGCTCCAATTACTGAAGAATAGGAATTAGCAAGAGCACAAGCTAAGCAATGCAAGAGGCACAGCAACCTAGTGAGATCTTGAACCCAATGTCTACGGGGTCAGGCCGAGTCAATAATCAAACAGAAGTAAATTAACATTGTTTCCCTTTATTTTGAAACACAGCCAAAACATATGTATGCAGACACTCACACAGACCTAATGAAAGAAAGGTAGGAGTTGGATAGAGGGTTTTTGAGAGGGATTTTTCAGGGAAATACTACACCTGATCCTGAAACCCGGTTTATCAGAAGAAAGTCAGTAGAAGCGGAGATTCTCAGCAAGTGGAAGCTGAAGGGAAGGCTCGTTGAACAGAGCAACAGCAAGGTGGGATGGAAGTCAGAGCGATCCGAGGAAGCGCTCAAAATCAGGGGGTCTCATAGGGAAAATGTGCCTGTAGGCTAATCCGTTCCTCGGGAAAACAATGGGTTTTGGGCTGGAGACAAGCCTCCTAGAGGTCAGTACTTTGCATGATTGAATTATGACAGCGTTGTGTTACTCTGTTTACTGGGGGCCCCGGGAGGGACACCGAAATAACTAAACAACAACGCACGATTTTGGGGAAGATTAGCTGGAGCACTCACTTAAGCTAGCGAGATCTAGTTTAGTCTGGCCTGTCTGGGTGGAAAATGGCATGTTCAGCAGTTAATGGCCATGCCTAGTTCCATGCTTGTTCGGGGGTCTCACAAACACTTGTACGAGGGTGGCATAATGGGGCCAAATTGTGATATCAAAATGATATCTAATATCTTCCAAAGTAAGGCTAGTACACAGTAATAACACGTGGGCTCGTGAGGCTGGCTGCAGCCTAGTCCACATCTTGACCACATGGGCATGGTAGATGCTAGGGTTTGAATGGAAACCTTGAGGCATTCTTTTGAAGACGTACTGTTGCCCTTGGAACGTGAAGGCGAATTTGTACCAGCACGCTTCGTGCAGCAGCATAGAATGAAGGGCGTTAGCCAAATCCAATACACTGTAATATTTGGCTCCTGCAGCAATAGCAGACAAGATCTCATTGTATTTGGCCACGACCAGTGCCACGGGGAGAGTGACGGACTTCAGAGCTCAAAAATCCACTGTCATTTGCCACGTTTTACAGTCGGGCTTGAGCACGGGCCACAAGGGTGCATTGCAGATGGACTGCATAGGAGTGACTACGTCCTACTGGACAAGTCCTTCAATCGTCTTTCCTATGCCTTCCTCTGCCCCTGCAGGATACTTGTACTGCTTCTGTGGCAGGGGATCCTTGCCCTTGATTAGCACACAAGCACCCTTCACCTTACCACACTCAATTTTGTCTCTAATCCAAACCTCAGGGAAAGCTTGTACCCACAGATCACTAGCAACACACTGCACAGGGGCAGGGGCTTTAATAGCAGCACAGCGGTGTACTGCAGAGATCTCAAGGGGTCCTTTATCTAACTGCCACAAAAACCCGTTTGCATAGTCCACTGTAAGCTTATTTTCCTGGAGGAATCCAATGCCCAAAAGGCCTTTGTCCTCCCCGCGGTTCTCACAAGCCCACAGTTTAAAATGGAACGTGTTTATGGACATGGGAATGTTTGTCAATGCTTTAGCTTGGTGTCCCCCCTGACCATATCCAGTCAATTGGATGTTCAGCGCTGCACCAGAATCCACAAGAAGAGCGGCAGGAGTTTTGTCCCTCTCAGTCCCAATGCCTGCCTTCACCTAGAACCTTCCCCACTTGTCTAGCTTCAGCCAAGCCACAACACTGTGAGGAAGCTTCCTGGACCGGGGCACTCCTATTCCTGCAAATCCAGTTTGGGATGGTATCCAGCTGGAAGAGGACTGTTGGTCACGGCGCTAACTGGCTGTTTACTTCCCGCCTGAAGTTGCTTGTCTAGGGCCTCCAAAAGCTCTGAGCTGGGCCTCTTGTTGAACTGGCTCATGTCTAGTCCGAGCTTTCTTAACATGCCCCAGATCTTTACTCGATCGAACGAGTAAGTCTGGGCAGCTGGGTCATAGCCACCAGACGCGTCCCTAGGAACACCATTGTCCGTGGCCTGTTTTGGAGCTGAAGGCGGAGGAGTGGAATTCCCTGCCTTGCTGGGCTGACTGCGGGAGTCTCTAGCCTGCCAATGTCCCTGCCTATATTTGTTGTCCTGTCTGGGAGGGGGACACGAATTCCAGTTTCCCTTCGGGACCAAATTCAGAGCTGTCTTCCTATGTTGGGAATGGGGTCCATAGATGGAATACGTCACCTCCTGCATGGGCTCCCAATTCCCTGCGTCTCATCTGTGTGGCTTAGGAGGGAGCTTCAGGGACCCAGCCTCGCGGAGTAGGTCAGCGACCCACTGGAAGTTGTTCCCAAATTCCTCCTATCCTGTAGTTGCGGGGTCCACCAGTCCCAGGGCCATCTTTGTCTCATGGTTCAGACCCCCGTAAAGGAGAGTCTTCAATTCTACATGATTAAAGTTGTACCCTCTTGGAGCCAAGAGGACCTTCTCTGCTAAAATGGCCAAAAGCTGCTTCCGGGCCACATATGCCTCTAGATATCCTTTTGTACCCCGCTGTTCCATGATGTACAGAATGCTAGCGCTCTGCCCTGGCCACAGAATCCTAATGACCTCCCTCATCCAGTCGCAGGCCTTAAGTTTCGCTATGCCTCGGGCCGCCACTGCAGATTCCAAAGTGGGGAGTTCTGCTGGAGAGATACACAACTGGGCCAGTTGCATTAAGCCGTTGGCTGTCGGGTGTCAATGGATCATGGCATTAAGCCACATGATCCCAGTGGACTTATTCAGAGGACGAAGCTGGTCTGTAATACTTTGGCTTCAGTGGCTCTCTACGGGACTCGGGTCTCTATCTCTTGAGTCTCCTGCACCTTTGCCCTGTCTGTGCCTCCTTCTCCCGAAGGGGGAATCCTTTTGGTCATGGACCTTGTTTCCATTGGTTGGACGGGGACCCTGTGGTTGCTCCAGTCCGGGTTGTGGGGAAGGGTGGCCAGAGCATCTTCTGGCAGCGGCTCCCCAGGGCATCAAGGGGAAACAAGGAGAGAACTCCAGGCAGATGGCCGAAATTAAGGCCCTGCATGTGTGGAGTTGATTCTCCAACGCCTTGATTTGCTTACGACAAGCTGTATGGCTGACAGCCTCCTGCTGTTCCTTAACTTTCCCAACCATGAACTTGGCTGCAGACCTGGCGTGGGCTAACTCTGCCTCTAGAGAGTGGGCCCTTTCCTCCCAAGTCTGGGCCTGAAGGGTGGCTGTACTAAGTTTTTGTGAGGTGGCCTGCGTAATGGATGCGAACGTTACCTTGTCCGCCTGCAGAGCCTTCCTCTTGGCAGGAAGACAGGCAATTTCCTTCTCTGATGCTGAAAGTTTGTCTCTGGTCTCTACCAGGGTGCGGCTCGCATCTCTAGTCATAAGCCAAAGTCCCCATGAGGCCAACACATCTTTGGATGGCCCGAATGGGTTCTTAGACTTACGCGCCTGAGCATACGCTTCACGTAAGGTAGCAAAGGGGTCTGCCGTCTGGAAGCTCATTTCCTTCCAGGAGCATTTTCCTTTGCTTAAAACCCATTTCTCCAATTTCCCCTTGACCTCCTTCTCTAGCATGAGGTCCTTCACTTCTATTTTACCTATCAAACAAGTCTTCAGATGGGACCAGGACGTGGAGGGACTGGAAGGATCACCGAGACCCCTGGGGGATTCTAGGGAAACGAACTCAGCGGAACTTAACTAGGGAAGAGGGTTGGGAACCTAACTCCAGCCTGCCCAGAAAAGGTCACTTTTGCCTGTCTAAGCCCGGCCTTCCACCTCGACAGCTTAGGGGCAAAAGGATGAGGACACGGTTCAGGGTCGGGGAGAATCACCTAGATTCTGGGGGAAACCTTCACTGGGACTCCACCAAACAATGAAGGGCGAAAACGAACTCTCAAGGAACTTACTGTGCTGCCTGGCCAAGTAGCAGGGGGAAAGGGAAAGGAACCAAACTGAACAGTCCCTAACAGTTTTTTGGGTGAGGGGGCCCTTGCTCTACCTCAGGAAAAACCTTCTGAAACCCTTACCTAGGTCGGGACTCACCACCCGCACCTAATTTATTACAAATCAGGACACACCCGAGTTCCAATTCTGACGGGATGCACCCGTACTTTATACTCTAAACGGGACACGCTTGTGCCTTAGCTCTCTGAATGGAACACACCCGTGTTACCTCTGGGGAGGGAAATTCTTCCCTAAGTGCTGTTTTGCCTTGCCATGTGTGTGTTGTGTGGATGGATTGTTCCTAACGCCCTAGTGCTTTGGATCCCAGCCTGCGATAGTCCCCAAGTTAGGGATGTGATTCCCAGGACAGTTTGTGCATAACCCTTGCTATCGGACTGTGATTCATAGTGACCAAGCCGGGGTGGCTGCCACACACAAACCAAGCGAGAAAGGGATGCAGATTTGAGCTCCTGGAGCTCAAACACACAGAGTTCATTCACACGTGTTCCTATCACCTTAAGACTGGACTACGGCCGTTGCCTACGTCTGTACCAGCCTGATCTGAGCAGGTTCATGACTCCTACTCAAATTAGGGGCACAGGGGTTGCCCACATTCTCCACCACTCTGTTACCCTGATTTCTGGGGTCCTGTGAGGGACACCTCAAGTGCTCCAATTACTCAAGAATGGGAATTAGCAAGAGCACAAGCTGAGCAATGCAAGAGGCAAGGAGACCTAGCGAGATCTTGAACCCAATGTCTACGGGGTCAGGCCGAGTCAATAATCAAACAGAAGTAAATTAACATTGTTTTCCTTTATTTTGAAACACAGCCAAAACATATGTATGCAGACACTCACACAGACCTAATGAAAGAAAGGTAGGAATTGGATAGAGGGTTTTTGAGAGGGATTTTTCAGGGAAATACTACACCTGATCCTGAAGCCTGGTTTATCAGAAAAAATCAGTAGAAGTGGAGATTCTCAGCATGTGGAAGCTGAGGGGATCACTCTGACTCTACGCCTTGCTGTCACTCCATTCGATGAGCCTTCATTATTACTGGTTATTAAAGTTGGTTATTAATTTTCCCTACTTTTAAGTACATTTTTTACAAAACAATCCAGAATGCATTGCATTGAAATGATAGCCAACAACAACTGAAGCAGGAACCAATTTGACTACTGTGAAAACAATGGCAAGATCATAAATTAATGTTATAAAACTGAGATAATTAAATGAAGAAAAGATTTTTTAAAATATGTAAGACCCTATTAAGCTAACGCAAAGGTGTCCGAAAGGTCCCCTACAGTGCTGACACATTCGAAGATATAAGAACTCACACATCATAGTCTCAAAAGAAAATGCAAAAACCTATGTATGTACCAAGCTTGAGGTAGAAAGAATCATGTGTAGGGGCACAAACAAGGGAACAACAACTTACTTCTTCCATCCATTTTCATCACTAAATATGAAGCCTCTGACAAGCACAGTGTGTACTAAGAAGTGCCGTCCATACTCCAAAGATCCAGTGCAGTTTATTCCCAAGTGTGCATAGGGTTGATTGCATTCAACCTTTGTTATTCAAGAGAGGGCTCAGTTAAGGAAGGGCTAGTCCTAAATTGTGTGCATGTGTTTGTGATAATGAGGCTTTCCATTATCTAGGCTTATCAAAGGGAGATACTTCCCTCTTCAGGTAAACCAAGGGTTAATGAGATGTTAGGATTACATCAAGGGTCACAGGGTGAGAGTTGACCAATCAAAAAGAAAGGGTCAGCATCACAGGTCACAAGGTGAGAATTGACCAACCAAAAGGAAAAGAGGTGGGCATCTTGGAGAGGCTTCCAGATCCTTCCAAGGAGGAAAATTTAAAACTTCTGAGAGGCCATGTGGAGAGAGACACAGAGAGAGAGAAAGAGAGAGGGAGAGCTGGCCCAGTTGAGCTGGCAGGCATGCTGTGTCTCCTGGACCCCCCTCTCTTCTCCTTTAGACCACCTACGCCTGTAACCTAATTGTGAGTAACTAGAAATAAGTAGTTAGTTGCGTTAGGAATATTGTTATTTTGGGAATTGGCTGATCTTAAGAATGTATCTGTGCTGTTATATCTGTTTTGTAAATTCTTGTAACTAAGTGTACCTGGGAGAGGGGGTCTCCCAAGTGTGATATTGTTTATTTGCATGCCTTGATTAAAACACTTTTATAAACCTCCGTTTCTCCCATTTCCACGCCAGGGTTGGCACGCGCTACATAGGACCTCTCACTCGGGGGAAAGGGGGGAGGTGGAAGTTCCTTACGCTTAGAGATTAGGCAGAGTCCTTCCTGTTCTAAGTAATTCATAATTCGGGGGGGGGGGTGGCAACATACCTGATAGAGCTGGGAGATTGCCAGTCGTTCCATGCGTGGAAGTCAGCTTTGGAAGGCTGGCAAGAACCCTAGAAAAGCACTGGAGGGAATTTCCAGTCTTGCAAGGCTGGAAGTCAACTTAAGACTGGAAATAAACCTACAGTGTCACATGGTGGCAGCAGTTTTCGGATGGAGAGTGAGGTTTTTAGGGTGCGGAGTTGAGGCTTTGTCTTCACTCCCCTGTGTCTGTGGCGAGGAATTAAGCTCAGGAAAAGGGGGGTGGATGTGTGAGCGAGGGAGCCTTCTTAAACAGCCTGGGGTTTTAAAAAGGACATTCCCCCCTCCCTTCGGGTCCTCTCTGAGGCTTGAAAGGGAGGGGGAGTTGGAGGCGGGGGGGCGGAGTCGCCTACCTGTTCATTGAGAGTGGAATCTCTGCCTGTTTTCCCTTCCACTCCTTCAAGCAGGAGGAGGGAGGGACTTTTTCTGGTGAGGAGTTGCTTCCTATAGTCAAACAGAAACTCTCTTTAGGAAAGGAGTGATTTTCTGGGTTTTTTTAAAAAGCTTTCAGTGAAGAGCTGCTGGCTCTGTCATTCAAAGCTTCTGTTGGGGAAAGAAGTTTTTTTTTTTTGGATTTTTAAAGCTGCTAAACTCTGGCATTGGGTTTGAGTCAGAGCAGGCATTTTTTTTAAGTCCCCTGCAGCAGTGGAGCTGAAAAAATCTGCATACTAATTGCAGGTACTTAACTCAGGCAGAGTTGGCTTTTGTTTCCCTCAGGAGGGGGGCGAAGAGCAGGGAAAGGAGAGAAGGCTTTGGGATTTTTTTCTACTTTTCTTGGTTTTTAGGATTTCTCCCTCTTTTCTGGGGCTTTTGGGGCTTCTAGCACTGTATATTCTTTGATAGCCAATCAGACCTTTTCTGTGTTGAGTTTTCGGTGCACAGAGGTAGTCAGGGAGCTTATGAACTTAAGCCCCGGGAAAAAATTCTGGAATACACTATGGATCCTGTGGCGAACCCTGTGGTACCAATGTCACACAGCAGGATGCTACAGAAGATAGCTCATCTGCTCAACCAGCTACCCCTAGTGGTAGTAATCTAGCTAGCAAGGGGCTGCTATGCCAGTAACAGCCCTTGGTGACCATATGGATTCTCCTGCTGCTTTCGGGGAATCAATAAAGCTCCTGCATGAATCAATAAGGCTCCTACATGACAAGTTGCCCCCTGAGCAAATTGCAAGATTCCTAGATAAATCGATGGACATGATGAAGCTTCCCCTGCAAACCAGACAGCTGCTCAGCGGGAACCCAGAGCCGCGACTTGCTCTTAACCGCATCAGACAGCTGCCAACTTACAGAGATTCAGATGATTTTGAGGCTTTTCTCATCTCATTCAAACGTGCAGCAGATGATTTTGGGATCCCTGAGGAGAATTATATGAGTGAACTTCGGCTTAATCTCTCAGGGACGTTACTGAAAGTGGCAAGCGACTTGCCAGCTGCGGACCGAAATGATTTCACCAAGTTTGTGGCCCTAGCCCGGAAGAGGCTTGGACTCACACCAGATAAATCTAGATCCCGATTTCGTGCCATTAGGAAAAAACCGGGTGAGACTTACAACGAAATGGCTTGTTCACTTGAGCGGGCACTGGACTCTTGGATGCAAGCAGCAAAAGCATCCACTAGAGAAGAGGTTTTATTTCAGTTTTTATTGGAGCAATTCTTGGAGCACATACCTCCACAGACTGCATCCTTCGTGTTGCAATGCGAGCCAAAGACGCTTGAGGAGGCCGCCAAGGCAGCAGATTGCTTTGTTGCCTCCAGGGGTGAAGAGGCATTCCAGCCTACTGTGGTAATGCCTCCTACAAACAAGCAGAAATACCAACAAGCACGCAAAGATCTCCAGAAGCACAACACTTCTACTCCTAGGTCATCACTAAATGACACTACCTCGAAGCCTCAGCTGCACAGCTCCACCACACCGTCACAGCCTCGCTCCGGGCAGCAGTCTGTGGCAGGTGCTCAGGGTCAGCCGGGGAAAGGCTAGCCCTAAATACTTTCTCTGTGGAGAGCTGGGACATATTAAAGCCAACTGTAAGCAGAAGCCTAAGCTGGCCCAGTTAGTGGTTGCTTCGGCTTCCAGGGACACTCCCGCTGATCATTCAGTTGCTCCTGATCCGGACATGATCCCTACTCACAGAAGGCACACACTGTGGGTAGGAGGCAGGAAAGTTGTTGCTTACAGAGACACTGGAGCACAAGTTTCTGCTATTCATCGTTCATATCTGGATCCTGGTCTTGTTGATGACCACATCAAGATCACCATCAGAGGCTTTAGAGCTCCTCCGGCTCAACTGTCAACAGCACGCGTTCCTGTTCAGTACAAAGGCTGGGAAGGAGTTGTAGAAGGTGGTAGAACCTAGGGCAAACTCCCACCACAGCATCGTAGGCCCAGAGGTCAGGACCATCCTTGCTGATACCTCGGACGTCGGAGCAGATGCTGGCAGAAAATCCAGGAAGAGCTTCTCCATGTCAAGAGGCTAGTCAGCACGGTCTCAAGTTGGTCCCTGTGGTCACTCCTGACTCAGCGCTGCCCAGGGGGGCGGAAGAGTCTCCGGGGGGGGCACCGAGCAGAGTCAGGTGCTGGACAATTTGTCTGAGATGCACGAGGCTGGTGCAGAGGAGGAGAATCCAACAACGCTGACTCCAAAGCCAGCAAAGGATTCAACAGCAGCGGAAACTCCAGAGAACACTCCAGCCAAGGGAGCAGAACCCGGAGAAGCTGCAATGCAACGAGAATCTGAGGCGAGTCTGCCACTCCAGGTGGAACAGCTGGTTCCCGTTCAGCGACAGCAGTTCCAGGAAAACCAGGAAGCAGACCAGAGCCTTCAAGCTGCTTGGACCAGAGCGAAGGAAGAGGTGAAGTCTCCTCCAGCGATGGAGGGGCCCAGATTTGTAATCGTTGAGGGCCTATTATATCGTGAGTCTGGCCCGAGAGGTAACAAGGGGGGTGTATGCACTCAGAGACAGTTGCTGGTGCCTTCTAAGTATAGAGCCAAACTCTTGAGTCTGGCTCATGATCATCCTAGCGGACATGCTGGGGTGAACCTAACCAAGGACAGATTGGGAAAGTCCTTCTACTGAGAGGGGATGGGCAAGGATGTGACTGATTATGTCCGATCCTGTAAAGTTTGCCAGAGAGTAGGGAAATCCCAGGATCAAGCCAAGGCCCCTCTCCAACCACTTCCTATCATTGATGTCCCATTCCAAGAGTGGCTGTGGACATCATGGGACCTTTCCCTAGGAAGACTGCTAGGGGAAAGCGTAACGCTCACCTTTGTGGACTTCTGAACTCGTTGGCCAGAAGCCATTCCACTGGGTGGGATCTCAGCTAAGGCAGTAGCCCAAGCTTTGACAGACATCTTTGCTAGATTAGGTTGGCCTGCAGAGATTTTAACGGATGCAGCTTCCAATTTCAACTCCAGTCATGCAGCGCCTATTAGAGGCACATGGAGTACGCCATCTGACATCAGTACCTTACCATCACCAAACTAATGGGTTGGTGGAAAGTTTTAATGCAACTTTGGGGGCCATGATCCGTAAGTTTGTGAATGAACATTCCAATGACTGGGACTTGGCACTACAGCAGTTCTTGTTTGCTTACAGATCTGTTCCACACCCAAGCCTGGGTTATTCACCCTTTGAGCTGGTCTATGGCCATGATGTGAAAGGGCCATTGCAGCTGGTTCAAAGTCAGTGGGAGGAGCTATCCCTTCTTCAGAGACTAATGTGGTTGATTTTGTGACTAACTTGCAGAATACTCTCAGGGAAGCATGGGCAGATGCTCATGAGAATCTGCAACAGGCACAAGAGAAGCAGAAGACCTGGTATGATCAGTATGCCAGAGAACGTTGCTTTCAGAAAGGAGACCAAGTGATGGTTCTGAAAGGGTCTCCAGTCTAACAAGATGGAAACTTCTTGGGAAGGTCCTGCCACAGTGCAAGAACGCATCGGGACAGTGAACTATCTCATACAGTTTCCAGACTCTAGGGTTAAGCCAAAAGTGTACCATGTGAATTCACTGAAACCCTTCTACGAGAGGCCCAGTCACCTTCTCACACTTTCAGTCCAGGAAGATGAGGAGGAGGAAGAGTGGCCTGAAGGGGCTTTCTATGATCGGGAGGGTGGTAGCTTGGAAGATGTGAAAACCCTCCCCGAGACTCAATGCGAACCAACGCAAGCAGTTCTTTCACTTGACGGGTAAGTTCACCACCCTGTTTTCACCTGTCCCAGGTCGCACCACAGATCCTCAACATGTGGTAGCTGCAGATGACAGCAGGCCATCAGCAGAACAGCCACGACGGGTGTCACCAAAAGGGAAAGAGGCGATAGAGAGGGAGGTGAAAGAGATGTTGGATATGGGGATCATTCGCCCATCACGCAGTCCATGGGCATCCCCAGTTGTCCTAGTGCCCAAAAAGGGGGGACGGACATTCGTTTTTGTGTGGATTATAGAAAACTGAACTCAGTGACACGCCCTGAACATTATCCAATGCCCAGAGAGATGAACTGTTGGAGAAATTGGGGCATGCTAAGTACCTATCCAGCCTCGATTTGACTAAGGGGGGTATTGGCAAATCGCCCTAGCAGAAGAGCTAAGCATCAAAGCATTCATCACTCACACGGGCCTGTTTGAGTTCAATGTCCTTCCCTTTGGGCTACAGAACACACCTGCAACTTTCCAGAGGCTGGTGGACTGTTTGCTAAGAGGGTGCGGGGACTTTGCTGTTGCTTATTTAGATGACATTGCAATCTTCTCAGACTCCTGGGAAGACCACTTGAGACACTTGGAGATTGTCTTCCAACGCATTAGTGATGCTGGACTGACAGTCAAAGCAAAGAAGTGCCAGTTTGCACTGGACAGAGTGACCTACCTTGGCCATGAAGTGGGACAGGGGACTATCACTCCACTGCAAGTCAAAGTGGAAGCTATTAATAGCTGGCCAATTCCTCGTTCCAGGAAGCAGGTGCAGTCCTTCCTTGGCCTGGCTGGGTACTACCGGAGATTTGTGCCCAACTATAGCCAAATGGCAGCACCTCTAACAGACCTGACAGGTTCCAAGAAGCCTAAAGTAGTGAAATGGACAGCAGAGTGTCAAGAAGCCTTTGCAGCCTTGAAACAGGCCTTGATGGCAGATCCTGTGCTCCGGGTACCAGACTTTGACAAGCCGTTTGTAGTGGCTACAGATGCTTCTGACAGAGGCATTGGAGCAGTCTTACTACAAGAGGGTCCGGATGGCACCTTGCATCCCATCTTGTTCCTCAGCAAGAAGCTTTCTGCAAGGGAGTCCAATTGGTCCATACCAGAGAAGGAATGCTATGCTATTGTATATGCGTTAGAGAAGCTGAGACCATATGTCTGGGGACATCGCTTCACCCTCCAGACTGATCATGCTGCCCTCCGATGGCTACATACAGTCCGGGGAACTAACAAGAAGTTACTACAATGGAGCCTGTCCCTACAAGACTTTGACTTCGACATTCAGCACGTGGCTGGAAGTTCTAATGTGGTTACAGATTCCTTGTCACGCAGAGGACTGGAGGGAGGTTAAAAGGGCTGAGTTTTACATGTCCGCATTGATAATATGGCTAACCTGTACTGTTGTGTGCGTTTGCATTTATTCTTTGACTTTTCCTTTCTTAGGTCCCAGGATGAAATCCCCGCCGGGGTGGTTCCAGCCTTCAGCTGTTCCCAGACCGTCTGAGATTTGGGGGGCGTGTGATAATGGGGCTTTCCATTATCTAGGCTTATCAAAGGGAGATACTTCCCTCTTCAGGTAAACCAAGGGTTAATGAGATGTTAGGATTACATCAAGGGTCACAGGGTGAGAGTTGACCAATCAAAAAGAAAGGGTCAGCATCACAGGTCACAAGGTGAGAATTGACCAACCAAAAGGAAAAGAGGTGGGCATCTTGGAGAGGCTTCCAGATCCTTCCAAGGAGGAAAATTTAAAACTTCTGAGAGGCCATGTGGAGAGAGACACAGAGAGAGAGAAAGAGAGAGGGGAGAGCTGGCCCAGTTGAGCTGGCAGGCATGCTGTGTCTCCTGGACCCCCCTCTCTTCTCCTTTAGACCATCTACGCCTGTAACCTAATTGTGAGTAACTAGAAATAAGTAGTTAGTTGCGTTAGGAATATTGTTATTTTGGGAATTGGCTGATCTTAAGAATGTATCTGTGCTGTTATATCTGTTTTGTAAATTCTTG
This sequence comes from Iguana delicatissima, assembly GCA_948472985.1. Classification (NCBI taxonomy): domain Eukaryota; kingdom Metazoa; phylum Chordata; class Lepidosauria; order Squamata; family Iguanidae; genus Iguana; species Iguana delicatissima. Next base: position 287,487 of record CAOKZL010002179.1, read on the forward strand.
TAACTAAGTGTACCTGGGAGAGGGGGTCTCCCAAGTGTGATATTGTTTATTTGCATGCCTTGATTAAAACACTTTTATAAACCTCCGTTTCTCTCCATTTCCACACCAGGGTTGGCACAGGCTACATAGGACCTCTCACTCAGGGAAAGGGGGAGGTGGAAGTTCCTTACGCTTAGAGATTAGGCAGAGTCCCTCCTGTTCTGTCTAAGTAATTCATAATTCAGGGGGGTGGTGGCAGCATACCTGATAGAGCTGGGAGATTGCCAGTCGTTCCATGCGTGGAAGTCAGCTTTGGAAGGCTGGCAAGAACCCTAGTAAAAGCACTGGGAGGGAATTTCCAGTCTTGCAAGGCTGGAAGTCAACTTAAGACTGGAAATAAACCTACAGTGTCACAGTGTTCCTAATCATTTAGTACACTTCTGCTTTATAATTTCTGAAGGGGGACTCAATCTCTACAAGCCTAGCCTTATGGGGGACACGTCCCTCTCGGTGCCCCCCAGCCATTCTGGGTCCATGACCATACCAACTTCTTGCATTCCCCCCTATCCAGGCTATTCAAGTTATTCTAGCATGTGAACAAGAAAATCCTGCAAGCACTTTCCATCATCCCAGGTAGAAAAGATGTAATAATAAAAAACAATTTGCTGCCTTTTTAATACCCCTAAATTGCTTCCTAATAGTAGGGCTAGTTTTTCAGTAACCAACGGTATTGAAGAACATGCAATGGTATTACTTAACATACAAACAACACAGTGCTTTTACTATTCAGCACAAGCACAGGATATGTTAAACGCATATATGTAGGTAATTAATTTTGGTTACATCAATATGTAAATAAGAGTTAATTTCTCACTGATAAGTCAATGAGGTCTTGCAATCAATTATATTTTATCAGAACTGTGATTAGATAACAGTTTTTTTAAAAAAATCAAATGCCATTTGAATCCTATAGTTGCTTGCTTGCTTGCTTGCTTGCTTGCTTGCTTGCTTGCTTGCTTGTTTTCTTTCTTTCTTTCTTTCTTTCTTTCTTTCTTTCTTTCTTTCTTTCTTTCTTCAGCTTTCTTCTAGTACAAATTAAAAGTAGCCTTGTAGTACCATGAAAACTACCAAATTTTCTTTGCCATAAGCTTTTTAAAAAAAATGGCATCAGTGTTTCATAGAATCACAGATGTGGAAGAGACCACGGGGCCATCCAGTCCAGCCTCCTGCCACAGAATCATAGAATCATAGAAATATAGAGTTGGAAGAGACCACAGGGGCCATCCAGTCCAACCCCCTGCCATGCAGGAACTCCCTCAAAGCATTGCCGACAGATGGCCATCCAGCCTCTGCTTAAAAACCTCCAAGGAAGGAGACTCCACTACACACCGAGGCAGCATATTCCACTGTCGGACAGCCCTGACTGTCAGGAAGTTCTTCCTGAGGTTCAGGTGGAATCTCCTTTCCTACAGCTTGAATCCATTGCTCCTTCTCCTGGTCTCTGGAGCAGCAGAAAACAAGCCCTCTCCTTCCTCTACATGGCATCCCTTCAAATATTTAAACATGGTTATCATGTCCCCTCTTAACCTTCTCTTCTGCAGACTAAACATACCCAGCTCTCTAAGTCTATCCTCATAGGGCTTGGCTTCCAGGCCTCTCACTATTTTGGTCGCCCTCCTCTGGACTTGCTCCAGCTTGACCATGTCCTTCTTGAATTGGGGTGCCCAGAACTGGACACAGTATTCAAGATGACGTCTAACCAAAGCAGAGTAGAGTGGTACCAATACCTCCCTCGATCTAGACACCATACTCCTATTGATGGAGCCGAGAATTGCATTGGCTTTCTTGGCTGCCGCAACACACTGCTGACTCATGTTCAGCTTGTGATCTACCAAGACTCCTAGATCCCTTTCACACGTACTCCTATCCAGCCACATGTCCCCCTTCCTATATATCTGTATTCCATTTTTTTCTACCTAAGTGTAGGACCTTACATTTCTCTCTGTTGAATTTCATTTTGTTAGCCTTGGCCCAGCTCTCCAATCTATCCAGGTCATTTTGAATTTTGATCCTGTATTAGTATTAGCAACCCCTCCCAATTTGGTGTCATCTGCAAATTTGATGAGCGTGCCCTCTATTCCTTCATCCAAGTCATTAATGAAGATATTGAACAGCACCGGGCCCAGGAAAGAACCCTGGGGCACCCCGCTAGTCACTTCTTTCCAGGATGAGAATCTGCCATTAGTGACCACCCTTTGGGTACGGTCAGTCAACCAGTTACAAATCCACCTGACAGTAGCCCTGTCCAGTCCGCATCTTACTAGCTTCTTTGCAAGAATGTCATGGGGAACTTTGTCAAAGGCCTTACTGAAATCAAGATATACTATGTCCACAGCATTCCCTTCATCTATCAAGCAAGTAACTCTATCATAAAAAGAGATAAGATTAGTCTGGCATGACTGATTTTTGAGAAATCCATGTTGACTTCTCGTGATTACCACATTGCTTTCTAAGTGATTAGAAACTGACTGCTTAATGATCTGCTCCAGGATCTTTCCAGGTACTGATGTCAGGCTGACTGGGCGATAATTATTTGGGTCCTCTTTTTTCCCCTTCTTGAAGATGGGGACAACATTTGCCCTCCTCCAGTCTGCCGGAACTTCTCCGGTCCGCCAAGAGTTTTCAAAGATTATAGCAAGAGGTTCCGCAATGACCTCTGCTAGTTCTTTTAAAATCCTAGGATGCAATCCATCTGGCCCTGGAGACTTGAATTCATCCAGTGTGGCCAGGTATTCCTGTACTACCTCTCTATCTATTCTGTGCTGCATTTCCCCCACTTCCTCACCTGCTTCCCAACCGCCAGGTTGAGTGTTTTTATCCTTTTGGGAAAAAACTGAGGCGAAGAAGGTGTTGAGGAGTTCTGCCTTTTTTCATCCTCCTGTTATTAATTCACCATCTTCCTTGCGCAGTGACCCTATCGTCTCCTTCTTTTTCCTTTTGCTGCGGACGTATTTAAAAAAGCCCTTTTTATTGTTTTTAATGTCTCTGGCCAGCCTAAGTTCGTTCTGTGCTTTAGCCTTTCTGACCTTCTCCCTACATCTCCTGGCTACTTGCTTATAATCTTCTTTGGTGATTTCCCCCTTCTTCCATTTCCTGTACATGTTTTTCTTAATACTTAGCTCAGCTGAGAGCTCTTTAGTCAACCATTCCGGTTTGTTCAGATGCCTTCCATTTTTCCTCCTTAATGGCACAGTTTTAGCCTGTGCCTTCAGTACCTCCCTTTTAAAGAACTCCCATGCATCCTGAACTCCTTTCTCATTGACTATTCTTGACCACGGGATTTCAGCCAGCAGCTCCTTCAGTTTACAGAAGTCTGCTTTTTTAAAATCTAAGACGAATGCCTGGCTACACTTGCCTTCTCTTCCCCACTGAATGCCAAATTCTAATAGGGCATGGTCACTCTCTCCTAAAGATCCAACCAGTTCTACGTCATTAACAAGGTCATCCCTGTTGGTCAGGATCAGATCCAGAATATTTGATCCCCTTGTCGCCTCTTCCACCTTCTGGACCATGAAATTGTCTGCAAGACAAGCAAGAAACTTGCTGGACCTTGCCGCCTTTGCAGAGTTTGACTGCCAACATATATCCGGGTAGTTGAAATCTCCCATTATTACTGTATCTCTCCTTTTTGAATGTGCAGTCATTTGATCTACGAAAGCGCCATCGAGGTCCTCAGTCTGGTTTGGAGGTCTGTAGTAAACCCCCACTATAATATCCCTATTGTTTCTCGCTCCCTTAATTCTTACCCAGATGCTCTCGACCTGGCTTCCGGTGTTCAAATCATGGATCTCTTCACAGGTGAAAACATCCTTGACATATAAGGCTACTCCTCCTCCTTTCTTATTTGGTCTATTTCTACAAAATAGGCTATACCCCTCTATTCCTATATTCCAATCGTGAGACTCATCCCACCAGGTCTCAGTGATGCCTATCAAATCATATTTATTTTGCTGTACTAGGAGTTCAAATTCATCTTGTTTGTTTCCCATACTCCGTGCATTAGTGTAGAGACACTTAAGTCCCCGTGCCCTTCCTGCAAGTCCCATAGCATTGTTTCCACGCCTCCCACGATTGGATGCTATTCCTCCTTGGCCACTATCATTTGGGCCTTTTCCCCCTGCACTTGCCGAGTCCTTGTCCTGAATAATCTTGTCTCCCTCCCCAGCTGTACTTAGTTTAAAGAGCTGCTAATCCTCCTTGTGAGACTGTTTGCAAAAACGTTCCTGCCAAGTTTCGTGAGGTGCAGCCCATCCCTTGCCAGAAGCCCATGTTCCTGGAATTTCAAGCCATGATCCAAAAAGCCAAACTGTTGGCGGTGGCAAAATGTGCGGAGCCAGCTGTTGACCTCTACTATTGTCCTTTCCCTTCGTGCACCATATCCTTGAACAGGGAGGATTGATGAAATGACCACCTGCGCACCAAGGTCCTTAAGCTTTCTCCCCATAAGCTCGTAGTCCTTTGTGATGTGGTGAAAGCTGCGCTTCACTGTGTCATTGGTTCCAACGTGAACCAAAACGAGGGGCTTACGGTCAGTGGGCTTGACCAGCCTGGTTAGCCTCTCTTTTACATGGTTTATCCTGGCCCCAGGAAGACAGCAGACCTCTCGATTGAGCTTGTCCGGTTTGCAAACTGCCGGTTCGGTTCCTCTGAGCAAGGAGTCCCCAACCACCAGAACCCGCCTCCTCTGAGGCCTGTCCGGGGTTCTTCGACAAGCAGATTCTTCCAGGATTGCCTGGGCATTGTGTTGAGGCCGGGAGTGCTGGTCTTCTCGATGTTGGATGCTGTCCTGTTGGTGTTCAAGTTCCAGTTGCCGAAGTTGGATTCCTTCTTGCTGATGTTGTGTTCCCTCCTTCTGGTGTTCCTCATCATTCACAGCACCAAGAATGTTGAAGCGATTCTGTAGTTTGAGAGTCTCTGTTTCCTTCCTGGCCCTTCTACTTCTCCGTGTGACATTCCTCCAAGCATCGCTTCCCTGGCTCACGGAACTGATTTCCTCATCAGGCAGCTCCTCTGCATATCTGGTCTTCAGGAAGGTCCTCTCTGCCCTATCTAAGAAGTCCTCACCTTCCCTAATAAGACGAAGATTAGAAACCTGTGCCTCCAGCTGCCGCACCTTGACCTCTAAGAAGGTGACCAGCTTGCACTTGCTGCAGGTGTACCCGACCACATCTTGTGGCAAGAAAAGGAACATGCCACAAGTGCTACAGGTGACAGCAGCAGCTCCCTCACCTTCCATATTTGATAATACAGAGAATAGAACAAGAAAACAAAAACAAAAACTGGGCCTCCTTTCTTAATTTGAGCTGTATAAGCTATGTCTGCTCAGCTAACTACCAAGCTCAGTTGAACTCTTCCTAAATTTGTTCAGTCGCTATAAGGATCGGTTGTTCCTAAACTAGAATGGTTGAACTTGAAGGATTGAAGTAGATGAATGAAATGCTGGGAGTTCCTAATAAAGCCTCCTTCCCCTAGCTGGCTCCTCCCCCTAGCTTGATTAACTCTCCCTAGTTTGATTGACAGTTAACTGACTAACTAACAAACAATTAGCTGACAATAGGCTGTGAGCTCAGGGAGAGCACACGGCCAGCGCAAGCAAAAAAAAACAAAAAACAAAAAACACAGAGAAATAAGCAAACAAACTCAGCCCCACAGTCCTGCAAAAACACCTATCAAAGTTGTCTTCACAGACCCAGCTTACCTTCTGCTCTCTCCTCTGGAAGTCAGCAAGAAGACTGCTGGGAGTTCCTAATAAAGCTTCCTTCCCCTAGCTGGCTCCTCCCCCTAGCTTGATTAACTTTCCCTAGTTTGACAGTTAACTGACTAACTAACAAACAATTAGCTGACAATAGGCTGTGAGCTCAGGGAGAGCACATGGCCAGCGGAAGCAAAAAAAAAAAACACACAGAGAAATAAACAAACAAACTCAGCCCCACAGTCCTGCAAAAACACCTATCAAAGTTGTCTTCACAGACCCAGCTTACCTTCTGCTCTCTCCTCTGGAAGTCCACTTTTTTAAAATCTAAGATGAGTGTCTGGCTACACTTATCTTCTCCTTCCCACTGAATGCCAAATTCCAATAGGACATGGTCACTCTCCCCTAAAGATCCAACCACTTCTACCTCATTAACAAGGTCATCCCTGTTAGTTAGGATCAGATCTAGAATATTTGATCCCCTTGTGGCCTCTTCCACCTTCTGGACCATGAAGTTGTCTGCAAGACAAGCAAGAAACTTGCTGGACCTTGCTGTCTTGGCAGAGTTTAACTGCCAGCATATATCCGGGTAATTGAAATCTCCTACTATCTCTTCTCCTTGAATGTGCAGTCATTTGGTTGAGGAAGGTGTCATCAAAGTCCTCAGCCTGGGTTGGAGGTCTGTAGTAAACCCCCACCAGAATATCCCTATTGTTTATCGCTCCCTTAATTCTTACCCAAATGCTCTCGACCAGGCTTTCTGAGTTTAAGTCACGGATCTCTTCACAGGTGAAAACATCCTTGACATACAAGGCTTCTCCTCCTCCTTTCTTGTTTGGTCTGTTTTTACAAAATAGGCTATACCCCTCTATTCCTATATTCCAATCGTGAGACTCATCCCACCAGGTCTCAGTGATGCCTATCAAATCGTATTTATTTTGTTGTACTAGGATTTCAAGTTCATCCTGCTTGTTTCCCATACTCCGCGCATTAGTGTAGAGACACTTAAGTCCCCGGGCCCTTCCTGCAGGTCCTGTACTATTGTTTCTACTCCTCCTGCCATTGGCCGCTTGTACTACTTGTCCAGTATAATTTGGGCCTTTTCCCCCTGTGCTCACCGAGTCCTTGCCCTGAATAATATTGTCTCCTTCCCCAGCAGAACTTAGTTTAAAGACCTCTTAATCCTCCTTGTGAGACTGTTTGCAAAAACATTCCTTCCAAGTTTCATGAGGTGCAGCCCATCCCTCGCCAGAGGCCCATGTTCATGGAAATTCAGGCCATGTTCCAAAAATTCAAACCGTTACCGGCAGCACCAGTTGTTGACCTCTGCTATTGTCCTTTCCATACGTGCGCCATATCCTTGAACAGGGAGGAGAGACGAAATGACCACCTGTGCATCAAGGTCCTTAAGCTGCATCCCCATAAACTCGTAGTCCTCTGCGATGTGGTAAAAGCTGCTCCTCGCAGTATCATTGGTTCCAACAGGAACCAAAATGAGGGGCTTATGGTCAGTGGGTTTGACCAGCCTGGTTAGCCTCTCCGTTGTATGGTTGATCCTGGCCCCAGGAAGACAACAGACCTCTCGATTAAGCTTGTCCGGTTTGCAAATTGTCGTTTCGGTTCCTCTGAGCAAAGAGTCCCCAACAACCAGATCTCGCCTCCTCTGAGGCTTGTCTGGGCTCCTCGACGAGCATGTTCTACTAGGACTGCCTGGGCATTCTGTTGAGGCTGGGAGCGCTGATCTAGTTTCTGTTGCCGAAGCTGGATTCCTTCTTGTTGACATTCTGTTCCCTCCTCTTGGTGCTCCTCATTGTTCGTAAGGCCAAGAACTTTGAAGCGATTGTGTAGGTTAAGAATCTCTGTTGCCTTTCTGGTCCTTCTACTCCTCTGTGTGACATTCGTCCAAGCCTCCGTTTCCTGGCACAGTGTGCTGACTTGCTGATCTGGCAGCTTCTCCATGCATTCGGTCTTCCGGTAGGCCTTCTCTGCCCTATCCAAAAACTCCTCCCCTTCCCTAATAAGATGAAGATCAGAAACTCGTGCCTCCAGCTGGCGAACCTTCTTCTCCAAGAAGGTCACCAACTTGCACTTGGCGCAGGTGTACACGAGTACATCTTGTGGCAAGAAAAGGAACATCCCACAAGTGTTACAGGTGACTGCAGCAGCTCCCTCACCTTCCATCCTTGAAACTACAGAGGGCAGTACAGTACATAATTCTAGAAAGAATAACTGGGCTTTCTTTCTGAAATTCAGCTGGATAAGCTACGTCTGCTCTACTGAATGCTAAGGGTTAAACTTGGAGGACTGAAGTAGAGGACTTTAAGTGCATGACCAAAGGCGCTTGCCGTTGGAAGCTTCTAATAAAGCTCCTCCTCCCTAGCTGGCTCCTCCCCCTGGTTAGTCAGACCATGTGCTCAGGGAGAGCACACGGCCAGCAGAAGGAGACTAAACAAACACAAGCAAACAAACAGACAAGCAAGCACAAACAGACTAGCAAGCACAAACAGACAAGCAAGCACCGCTCCTCAAGCCTGTAAAGACACCTGGTCTAGGATGCCTTCACAGACCCAGCTCTCCCTCTCCTCTCTCCTCTGGGAAATGAGCTAGAGGGCTGTTGGTAGCTCCTAATAAAGCTCCTCCCCCAGCTGGCTCCTCCCCTGGTTAGTCAGACCGTGTGCTCAGGGAGAGCACACAGCCAGCACAAGGAGACTAAACAAACAAACAAACAAACAGACAAGCAAGCGCAAACAGACTAGCAAGCACAAACAGACAAGCAAGCACTGCCCCTCAAGCCTGTAAACACACCTAGTCTAGGATGCCTTCACAGACCCAGCTCTCCCTCTGCTCTCTCCTCTGGGAAATGAAGGAACAAATACTCAAAGCACTCTGAATAGATGATCATCCAACCACTTCCAAAGAAGGAGACTCCACCACACTCCGAGGCAGCATATTCCACTGCCGGACAGCTCTAATTGTCAGGAAGTTCTTCCTGAGGTTCAAGTGGAATCTCCTTTCCTGTAGCTTGAATCCACTGCTGCTTGTCCTAATCTCTGCAGCAGTGGAAAACAAGCCTGCTCCCATCTCAATATGACATCCTTTCAAATATTTAAACATGGTCATCATGTCCCCTCTTAACCTTCTTTTCTGCAGACTAAACATACCCAGCTCCCTAAAATGCTCCTCAGAGGGCATGGCTTTCAGACTCTCCACCATTTTGGTCACCCTCCTCTGGACACATTCCAGCTCGTCAATATCCTTTTTGAAATGAAGTGCCCAGAACTGGACACAGCATTCCAGATGAGGTCTAACCAAAGCAGAATAGAGTGGTACTATTACCTCCCTTGAGTTAGACACCATACTCCTATTGATGCAATCAAGAACCACATCAGCTTTCTTGGGCTGCTGCATCACACCGCTGACTCATGTTCAGCCTGTGGTCCACAAAGACTCCTAGATCCCTTTCACATGTACTGTTGTCCACCATGCTATATCTGTGCATTCCATTTTTTTCTGCCTAAGTGTAGGACCTTACCTTTCTCTCTGTTGAAATTCATTTTGTTAGCTTTGGCTCAGCTCTCCAATCTGTTAAGGTCATTTTGAATTCTGATCCTGTCCTCTGGTGTATTAGTAACCCCTTCCGATTTGGTGTCATCTGCAAATTTGATCAGCATGCCCTCTATTCCTTCATCCAAGTCATTGATGAAGATGTTGAATAGGACTGGGCCCAGGACAGAACCTATGGCAACCCACTAGACACTTCTTGACAGGATTAAAAGCAGCCATTGGGTGAGCACCCTTTGGGTCCAGTCAGTCAGCCAATTACAAATCCACCTAACTGTAGCACTGCCCAGCCAGCATTTTGCAAGCTTCTTCGCAAGACTGTCCTGGGGAGCTTTGTCAAAGGCCTTACTGAAATCAACATATGCTACGTCCACAGTACTCCCTTCATCTATCAAGTTTGTAACTCTATCATAAAAAGAAACAAAATTAGTCTAGCATGACTTCTTTTTGAGAAATCCATGTTGACTTTTAGTGATCACAGCATTACAAACTGTTTGTTTAATGATCTGCTCTAGAATTTCTGCAGGTATTGACATCAGGCTGATTTGAGTGATAATTACTTGGGTCCTCTTTTTTTCCTCCTTATTGAAGACGGGGACAACATTTGCCCCCCTCCAGTCCGCTGGACTTCTCCTGTTCTCCAAGAGTTCTCAAGGATTATTGTGAGTGGTTCTGAAATTACTTCTGTCAGTTCATTTAATATCCTTGGATGTAATTCATCTGGCCTGGAAACCTGAATTCATCTAGAGTAACCAGGCATCCTTGTACTACTTCTCTACCTATTCTGTGCTGCATTTCCCCCCTTCTCCACCTGTTCCTTGGTTGTCTCTTCTACCTTCTGGACCATGAAACTGTCTGCAAGGCAAATGAGGAACTTGTTGGCCCATGTGCTCTTGGCAGAGTTTGACTGCTAACATATATCAGGATAGCAGAAATCTCTCATTAGTACTACATCTTGCCTTTATGAATGTGCAGTCATCTGCTCCCAGGAAAACTTTATCCAAATTGTCAGGCTGGCTTGGAGATCTATAGTTGACTCCTACAATGACATCCCTATTGTTTCTTTCTCCCTTAATTCTTATCTAGATGCTTCCTGGATTTAAGTCATAGATCTCTTCGCTATGAAAACATCCTTGATATATAGAGCTCCTTCTCCTTCTTTCTTGTTTGGTCTAGTTCTCCAAAATAAATTATACCTTGCTATCACTACATTCCAGTCATGTGACTCATCCCACCAGGTTTCAGTGATACCTATTACATAATATTTATTTTGTTGTATCAAGTGTTCTAGTTCATCTTGTTTATTTCCCATGCTCTGTGCCTTAGTGTAGAGACCCTCCCAGCCACTGATCCCTTCCCCCATCCACTGCCCACCACCCTACCTACCCACCCGCCATGGCTCCACCCTCCTCTCTGCCCCATCTGCCACAGCCCAGCCTCCCACCCATCTGCCCCTGCCCACCTGTCACAGCCCCACTTCCTGGCTGGGAAGGTGGCAGTGGGAGCAACTCAAGACCCAGGCACCAATGCCAGGGAGTGCAAAAAAGTGGAAACTCCCACCCTCCCACCCAGGCCTGACCCACCGCTGCTCCCCCACCCTTGCCGGGGTCCTTCCTGGCCAGAGAAGCATCAGTGGCATCAGCAGCAGAAGCCCTCCCACCCACCGCTGCCCCCCCACTGCCCCCTGCCCCCACCTGCTGCCCACCACCCTGCCCTTCTGCCATGGCCCCACCACCCTGTCTACCCTCGCGTGCCACGGCCTGGCCCTCCCACCCACCTCCCTCTACTTATCTACCATGGTCTTGCCCGTGCCAGGGTCCTTCCTGGCCGGGGGGGTGGCAGCAAGAGTAGCCCTTCAGCCCACCACTGCCTCCCACTCCCTGAAGCCCTGCCCACTGCCCCCCTGCCCCTGCCTGCCATGGGCTTGCCCACCTTGGACCCGCCTACCTACCCCCACCCTGCCCCTGCTAAGGTCTTTCCCAGCCCAGTGCAGGGGGAGCAACAGCAGCAGCACCTAAGGATACAATTTCCAGGCTTGCCCTAAGCACTGTTGAGCCTAGATATGCCACTAGTTGTTTGTCCACTTCATGTTGGAATCTGTTCTTTAAGTTCTTTGTTGCTATTTATTCTTTCGTAAAGTGACTGATCTGTTTGTCCTATGAAACTGAACATCATTTTACCAGGGATGAGATATACCGCACTGGAAGATTCACAGGTATATTAACTTCTGATTTTGGCTTTATTAATTAAGATGTTACTAGATTTTGTATTACTAGTATTGCCAGAGGAGACAAGGACAACTGCGTCCAACACACCTGTTACCTGGTTCTGTATCTGTTTACAAACTCTGTTACTTCTGGTGAGTATATCTGACATCAGAACTGACAATATTAAAAGAGAGAGAGAGAGTTCATTGTTCCAGAATACACTGTCTTTGACCTCAAAGTTGTGATCCTAGAACAAAAGAACTTCAAAGACAGTTCCAACACAGAACAGTTAAGGTAATGATCACTGTTTGTATTCTTTGTATCTTCCATCTGCAACCTGTGTTTTCCCACTGCTCTACCCTTTTTCTTCTTAGTGTGCACAAAACCTCTTTTTTCAAGGAAAAATTGAATTCTTGTACAATATTTTTATTGGCAGTTCTAGGCCCCATTGGTCTGGGAATTCCTGTGGCATTTCAGTTTTCTACGCATTTTTTCTCAGTAAGCATCCTATGAACTACCTCCCATCACTAGACTGAAAGTGTTTATGAGAACGAAATCTCAGAGTCAGTACAGCTTGGCTGAAGAACAGGTTGCTTACCTGTAACTGTGGTTCTTCGAGTGGTCATCTGTGCCCTCATACATTAGGAGCTTTCGCGCCTGCGCGGTAGCATTCGGAAGATTCTAGAGCTCGTTAGCTTTGGCGGGAACCCCTCCCCCACGTCGGTACTGCGCATGCTCCTCCCGCCGACTAACGGTCTCTCCTCAGTTCTGGTCCGCCGAAGCAGATGGGACCTGAAAAAGAGGGGAAGGCAGGGCGGGGATGTATGAGGGCACAGATGACCACTCGAAGAACTACAGTTACAGGTAAGCAACCTGTTCTTCTTCTTCGTGGTCTCTGTGCCTCATACATTAGGAGACTGTGTAGCTTACCAGTAGGATGGTGGGTCAGGTCCCAGATCCTAGAGCACAGAAGACAGCACAGCACAACCGAACCGGGCATCTCTCCTGGAACGGCAGTCGAGCCTGTAGTGGCGCACAAAGGTCGACGGCTGGGACCAGGTCGCCACATGGCAGAGTTCTGACAGGTCGACGCCTCGCAGGAGGGCAGCAGATGTCGCCACGGCCCTGGTAGAGTGGGCCCGAAGCAGGTCTGGCGGAGGCTTCCTGGCAAGCTCATACGCCAGTTGAACAGTCTGTATCACCCACTTAGAGAAACGCTGGGTGGATACTTTGTGGCCTCTCCGGCGCCTGCCATAACAGACAAACAGGTGGGGTGTCTGTCTGTAGGCTGCAGTTCTGTCCTCATAGAAGGCCAGCGCCCGACGCACATCAAGGGAGTGGAGGGAACGCTCCAGAGGTGTCGTCGGGTCCGGGTAGAAGGCCGGCAGGATGATGTCCTGGCTGAGGTGGAAGTTGGACACCACCTTCGGCAGGAAGGAAATGTCAGGTCGGAGGACCACCTTGTCGCGGTGAAAGACTAAGTATGGTTCATCGCACCGTAGCGCCGTCAACTCTACCGCCCGCCTGGCAGAGGTGACGGCCACTAGGAACGCGGTCTTCATCACGAGCAGCCTGTCGTCCGTCGTGGCCATGGGCTCGAAGGGCGGCCTCGTCAGCTGGGACAGCACCAATGACAGCGACCACGGCGGTAGCGGCGGCGATACCGGCGGGTAAATGTGCTGCAGGCCCTTCAGGAACTGCTTGACGGTACCGTCCCTGAAGAAAGCGGCCGATGGGGATCGTGGCGGTTGGTATGCCACGATCGCGGCGAGGTAGACCTTGAGCGACGGGAAGGCCAGGCCCTGCTGCCGGAGATGGAGGAGGAAGTGGAGCACGGTACGCAGGGTGACAGGCGATACCGGCTCTCGACGTTCCTCGGTGAAGGCCACGAAGCGCTGCCACTTGTAGTGGTAGTTCCTTCGCGTGGACTCCTTCCTGGCCGCGGTCAAGACGTTCCCGATGGTTGGATCGTCTAGGGCGATATCCTCCAGGCATGGAGGGCCAACAGCGGCAGGTCCGGGTGCAACACCAGTCCGTCGGAGTGGGACAGCAGGTCCGGTACCGTTGGAAACCTGAGAGTCCTGCCCCGGGCGGCCTCGATCAGGGGTCCGAACCAGTGCTGCCTCGGCCAGTACGGTGCCACCAGGATCGTGTCCGCCTGGTCCGCGATGATCTTCGCGATCACGTGGCCCAGGAGTGGGAACGGAGGGAAGGCGTAGATCAGCCCTTCGTCCCACGGGAACTGGAAGGCGTCGCTGACGGAGCGGCGATCGTGGCCGGCCCTCGAACAGAACAGGCGACACTTCGCGTTCTGGCTGGTCGCGAAGAGGTCAATGGTCGGCTCGCCCCATCGGTCCCGAAGCATCCGGAAGGCCTCGTCGGACAGGGACCACTCGTGATGGGAGGTGGTGTCCCTGCTGAGGGCGTCCGCCGTGGTGTTCTCCTGCCCCGCCAGGTGAACCGCCACAGGGTGTATCCGGAGGGGGACGCACCAGTTCCAAAGTTCGAGTGCAATGCCCAGCAGCGTGGTGGAGTGCGTCCTCCCTTGCCTGTTCACATAGCAGACCGCCGTCGTGTTGTCGGTGAGGACCAACACCGTGCGGCCCGTGACCAGGTGTCGGAACGCTCTGAGGGCCTTGTGGATCGCCAGCAGTTCGAGAGAGTTGATGTGGAGGAACAACTCGTCATCCATCCACCGGCCTCAGACCCGGAGATCCCCGGAGTGCGCTCCCCAGCCGAAGAGCGAGGCATCCGTCGTTATCGTGACCGACGGCCTGGGTTCGCGGAACAGCATGCCTGACAGGAGGTCCCTGTATGACTGCCACCACAGGAGCGATCGACGTACCTGTTGGGGCAGGCGGTATCGGCGGCGTGGTCGTCCCAGAGTGGATCGAAGGCCCTGACGAACCAGTGCTGGAGCGGCCGAGCGCGTAACCTGGAAAGGTAGGTTACGGCGGTGGTCGAGGCCATGTAGCCGAGGAGCTGTTGGATCCTCCTCGCTGACAGCGTTGAGGCCTCGAAGGCAGCGGACGCCGCCCGATGAAGCGTCCGCGCCCTCTCGTCTGGGAGGAAGGCCCTCGCCGATACCGAGTCGAGGGTCGCCCCGATGAAGTCGAGAACCTGGGCGGGCTCGAGATGGGACTTCTTGGGGTTGACCCTGAGTCCGAGCCGAGTGAGAAGGGACAAAGTTCGATGAATGTCCCTGTACAGTTTCTGTCTGCAGGACGCCACCAATAGCCAATCGTCCAGGTAAGGGTAGACGGAGAAGCCTTTCGTCCGCAGGAAGGACACGACCGGAACCATGCACTTGGTGAACACCCTCGGTGCGGTGGAAAGCCCGAACGGCAGCACCCGGTACTGGTAGCTGGTGCCGTCGATCGCGAACCGAAGGTATCTCCTGTGCTGCGGGTGGATCGAGATGTGGAAATAGGCGTCTTTGAGGTCTATGGACGCAAACCAGTCCCCTCGGCGGAGGAAGGGGAGGATCGACGGCAGCGTGACCATCTTGAACCTCTTGGGGCGGATGTATTCGTTCACCCCTCGGAGGTCTAGGATGGGCCGCAGGGATCCGTCCGCTTTCGGCACCGTGAAGTACCTCGAGTAGAAGCCGGTGGTCTTGGCTGAAGGCGGGAGCCTCTCGATCACTCCCTTCTCGAGGAGGGACTGGACCTCTTCCAGTAGAGCCGAGCTGGCCGGGGTGGAACAGTAGACACCCCGTGGCGGAATAGCCTGGAACTCGATGGCGTACCCCAGGCGGACGATGGTAAGTACCCAGGAGTCCGCAGTGATCTCCCGCCAGCAGTCGAGGTGCCTGGCCAGGCTCGGGTGGTGGAACAGTTCTACTGGAAGGGCGAAGGATGGCACGGGTGGAGTCCTGCGAAGGCCGTCAAAACCGGGACTTCGTTCCCAAGGACGACTTCTTGGATGGCGAAGATGGCCGTTGTCTGGGAAGCCTCCTGGAAGCCGAAGAGGTCGACGGCCTCGACACGGTCGACTGCGGAGACCGCGGCTGGTACACCGATGAAGAGGAGGACCTTCTCCATGTAGGCCTCGGCTGGAAAGAGCGGCGAGTCTGGGCAGGCTAGTTTATGCCCATCTTCTTCGCTGTCAGCCGGGCCTTGACGAGGTGATCCATAGCCTCGTCAGTGGAGGAATGGAAAAGCCCTTCGCCGTCGAACGGCAGGTCTTCAATACGCCGACGGCTGTCCTCCTGGAGCCCACAGGACCAGAGCCACGCGTGGCGTCGGAGGGCTACGGCACCGACCATCACCCTCGAGGTAGCCTCCGCGGTGTGCCTCGAGGTGGCGAGCTGCTGCGTAGCCACCGCAACAGCCTCACTGAAGATTTGCGTGGCTGAGGCGCGTGACTCCTCCGGCAAGTCAGCGAGGAGCGGGCCGAGTCGGTCAAACAGGTTCCGATGGTATGCCGCCAGGCATGCCATCGTGTTCACCGTCCTGACCACCAGGGACGATGCCGAGTAGAACCTTCGGCCGAAGGTATCGAGCTTCCGTCCTTCACGGTCCGGAGGGGTGGTATGTGCTCGATTGCCTCCCTTCGTCTGTGCCGACTCGACCACTATGGAGTTAGGTACAGGGTGTTGAAAGAGGAACTCCGCGTTCTCTTTCTGTGTCCTGTACAGATGTTCCAGCCTATGAGGGATAGGCTGTGCTGACGCCGGCTTCGTCCACGGCTGCTTCATCGCATCCACCAGGGTAGGCAGGAACGGCAGCGGTGCGGTCGACAGTGGGCGGGCTTCCAAGTACTGGAAGACAGGGTCCTGGGCTTGGGGAGCAGGTTCGGTCACCCTCAGGCCAAGGGCTGTGGCCATCCGGAGGAGGATTGCCGAAAACTGGTGGACGTCCTCTGGCGCAGACTCCGGAGCTGGCTCTTCGAACCCCAGCGGTGGGGACTCATGAGAAGAAGGGGTGGACTCAGCAGAATCAGAGTCCGAGTCGTAGGAGCCGCCAGATAGTGATGGCGACCTCTCTGCCTCCTTCTCCTCGGCCGGCCCAGGGGCCGGAGTTGCCAGGGTAACAGCCGGAGCTGCAGGCTGCGTCGGTACCGATACGGCCGATGTCGTGACCAGTATCGGAGTCACCTGCAGGGGCACGACCACGGGCCTAGGACGGTGTGCCGCCTGCGTGGTGGAAGTCGCCGCTACCGTCGACTGGGCCACGGTGGGCTGTGGCGCCGGTCGGGTAGCTGTAGCCGTCGTCCGCGGCGGTGGAGAAACAGCCCTGTAGCGAGGTGAGGGCTCTGGGGACCAACGGCGACTCGGCGAGCGACGCAGGGGTGACCTCTCATAGCGGGGGTAGTGAGCCTCCCGCGGTGGCGAAAGAGACCGGCGACGAGGCGACCAGTACCGAGGGTCTGGGTGGTACCGGTCCCTGTGGGACGGCGAGTACGATAGTAAGAGCCGGCCGGCTCGTGCCACACCTGCTCCTGGGCGTACCTTCCAAGGTAGGCAGGAGAATACGCTCTCTCCCCCGAGCGATGCCTCTCCAGGCGCATCTCTCGATATCGCGGGGATGGAGGCCTGGCCCACTGCTCCGGCGAGCGGGACTCGTCGCGTCGAGAGGCTGGGCGCTGTCTGACTACAGCCTCCTCTCGGCGTTCTGCCGAGGGTGGACGGCGACTCGGCGGAGTGATCTCCGTGATCAGCTTGGGCGGTTGAGGAGGCGAGGCCTGCACGACCTGCTCCTCGTCCGACACCTCGAGGATTACGTCCTCTTCTGGAGGCTCCTCTTCCACAGGGAGCTCCATCAGCAGAGGTTCCTCGGCGGGCTGGGTGGGTGGCGGAGTCGGGGGTCGCACCACCTTTGGTGGAGAGCGTCGTTTCTCTTTGCGCTTCTTCTTCTTACCCTTCTCCCCCAGGCCCTCAGTGGCTGGGCGCTTCTTCTGAGCTGCGGTCAGCGGCCTGGAGGAGGAGGTTGAGGCCTGCGAGCCCGCAGGGTCCTCACGCGCCCGAGTTGCCGAGATCTTCGGTATCCTCGGCAACTTCATTATCGGTACCGAGCCCGGTACCGATACTGACGAGGTCGAGGGCACGGCAGCCGCTGCTGCTGCCGAAGAAGAAGAAGAGGACGGGCGTTTCTCGGCCATCGTCTCGGGTCTTCTAGCACGAAGAGACTCCTCCCAACAGTGGGATTTAAGCCTTGCTGACCTGTTGCGGAGAGTCTGGTGTGTGAACTCTCTGCAAATGGGGCAGGCCTGAACGTTGTGCCCCTCACCCAAACAAATCAGGCACTTAGAGTGTCGGCCTTCCTTCCACAGGAGGCGCAGCGTTTGAAGAGAGCCGACATAAACCGGGGGCAAGGCAAGAAAAGCAAAGTCCGAGAATGCCAAACACAGTCCGAGATCCGAAATCGTAGTCAAAGCCAGAAAAAGGTCAAACCGATCGAGAAAGTACCAAAGCCAAGTCCGAAATCCGTGAGGGGTAGTCAAAAGCCAAATCCGAAGTTGAAAACACCAAAAAGCAGAATCGAAAACCAAGCCAACAAGCAGAACCTTCTGTACGCTGAGCTGGACAAGAAAGAACTGAGGAGAGACCGTTAGTCGGCGGGAGGAGCATGCGCAGTACCGACGTGGGGGAGGGGTTCCCGCCAAAGCTAACGAGCTCTAGAATCTTCCGAACGCTACCGCGCAGGCGCGAAAGCTCCTAATGTATGAGGCACAGAGACCACGAAGAAGAAATAGTCTTCTGGAGATAGTCTTCTGAAGACCACCTGCTCACACACTGTATAGTACCTGATCTGTTCCCATGTCTGTTTTCACCCAGCCAGGATGGATCAAGGTACACAAAATCCCATCTGCTTTCAGTTCCATGGCAAGACACACAGTGACCATATTCAAAGCAATCTGCAAAACAAACAAGCCTATTAATAAGGGCTACTCCCTACATTTTTCTAGGTAGCACCCATCCCTTCTGGCAAGACTGCATAGCACAGTGGTTTGGACAAGGACTCTTACAGACCAGGGTGCAAGTCCACAATTAGCCGTGGAAACCCACTGGGCAAGTTATGCTTTCTCTGCCTTAGAAGAAAGTAATGCAAATCTGCTCTGAGGAAATTTTGCCAAAAAAATCCCTATGATAGGGTTGCAATAAGCTGCAGTCAGTGTGAATAATATAAGACAACAACCCCTCCCACTGGCCATGTTGGCTTGGATACTCTTGGAGTCAACTTTGACAAGCTCTGATCTATTCGTTCTCTGCTTCAACTGCAAGCTGCATCCTACAGAAGCTTTAAATTGAGTAAAGGATGTTAGGGCCAAAGACTTATAGGTTGGAGAGCTGAGTATGTTCTGGGCTCCCACTGGGCTACTGTTCAAAACATGTGACCCCTTGAAAGAACTTGCCTTGCTTGCACGGTATGGATACATTGGTGTATGAAAAACCTCAAATCCCCGTTCGATGGAAGCCAGTTTGGAGGTTACATTGATGATGGCTGCCCTGCTACAGCTCATTTCTTCTGTTCCTGTCTCATTAGCTGCTCTCCTGAGCAGAGGCAGAAATTCCTGAAATATATAAGTACCATAGAAATTAGGGCTCCAATAATTCAGAAAATTAATACTTACATTATATATATTTTGAATGCATGGATATAGCTCATCGCCACCACTGCCCCTGTTGATTAAAATCTGTCTCTGAAATGTTTGTTTTCAAACATTATCCAGCACCATTCTTCTTCCAACCAGTCTCTTCAATAACCCAAGTGCTGTCTCATTTGAGGCACCACTGCTGATCCTCATTGGTTGGCAGACTGACCATCAACCAGTCCAGCAATTCTGGGAGTACCAATTTGAAGGAGGAGAGATTGAGACAACAACAATCAACAAGAATTGGCAGCAATGCAGAGTCATCATTTTCACAAACTACTGCCAACTCCTGTTGATTACTGTTTAGTTTAGTGGAGTCTGGACTCCAAAACCAAGAAACTCCAATCAATCAAGCCAATGGTAAGGAATTAGAGTAGTTGCAGCCCAAAACATCACGAAGGCATTGGGCTGAGAAAGCAAGATTAGTGTATATCCAACTGGCACTTGCTATGGAAAGTACCTCTTACTTTTTTGTTGTTTATTGACAGTCACAATCATTGCTACCACTAAATGCTGCACAGTCTTGCAACAGTTCTTAACAGTCACACAATCTTTGTGTCCTGAGTTCCTCCTAAACTCCATCTCTGCTGCCTCTAAATAGATTTGCTGTTACTGCTGGGTGCTTCAAGTTGGATTTTTCTTGGCAGGCTTTGTTCAGAGGTTTGCTCTTTGCCTCCTCTGAAGCTGAGAGAGTGCGACTTGCTCAAGGTCACCCAGTGGGTTTCCAGGGTTGAGGAGGGATTTGAACCCTGGTCTTCAGAGTCACAGACCAACACACAAACCACTACACCATGCTGGCTTTCAAAATATCTCTGTTACACCCAGAATAATGTGGGAAATGCATGAGGCCAAATTTCCCATCTCTTCTCCTCTTCTTGCACCACAACTGAAAGAAGACAAGGATATTCCCATGTAAATCTTGAAGTTACAGATAATATAGTTACCTATACCTATACTATCTATAATATAGTTATCTATAACAAGTTAGTTCTCTTGGTTTTGATGATACACTTCCGAAATAATGCAACAAGTGGGAATTCTTTTACTGGTGTAACAAGTAATATCTTCAAGTTACCTTTGTTATTTTAAGGGTATTTTAGAAGTGTTGGTTCTCCTACACTTTTTTTAAGTAACAGAAAAAGCAACAAGCAATATTACCTTATTGCACATACAGTGTTAAAGAATAGCAATTAAACAGTAGTAATAGAAATTACTTATTTTTAAAAACAACTTTCCACACTCAGAGTTTACCTTGACCACAAAGATTGGCCCAACCACATTAGTGCTGAATGCAGAGAGCATTTCTTGTCGTTCCACAGTTTGGAGTGTGGCATAGGAGTTCACACCTGCATTGTTGATGAGCAGATTCAGGCCCTCACCCTTCAGATGAGATTCCACCACTGGCACAGCAGCCTCCACACTGGACTGGTTTTCCACCTCTTCCATACAGAAAAGATAGTAAGTGAGTTAAGCATCAAATTGAAAATGTAAACATTTGTGTTGTGCAGGGCTGCCTAGGGTTCCCAGATTGAAAACTGAAGACAGCTCCTGTACCTTTAATGGTTGTGTCGAAGAGAGAATTTCAGCAGGTGTTGCTTGTCATGCAACCAGATAATAAACATCACCTGCTAAAATTCCCTCTTCTACACAATTATCAAATGCACAGAAGTCATCTCCAGCTTTTATTCTGGCTACTCTGCACTGCTGGGTTGATGCACGTGACCAACCAACACACATCAAATTTCCACCATCAAGTATTGATTAATACCATAAGATGTCTTCAACTCATCTATAAAAGTTTCAGTGACAAAACGTACAGGCAGAACTGTCAAACTGTGAATAGTGCAATGTTCATTTAAATAGCCAGCTTTCCTTGGTGACAAAAAGGGACCATAAGACATACCTAGCTGAACCACGTGAATACTGGGATATTTGTTGGCCAGATCATGCAGGGCCTGAAATTGGAGACAAAAAGATAGTTGTGACAAAAGCAATACATCAAAGGACTGCGGAAGAGGTCAACAGTCTGAGATATTATTATCTACTTTCTCAGTCCAAAGCCAGTGTGGTGCAGTGATTAGCGTATAGGGTTGCTAGGTGTCCCTTATATAAGACTGGTGTAGTAGTCTGAATGCCGGAAACCCCATGATAGGTTTGCCCTAGGTTCACCCTAAGTTGGTAATGGCTTGAAGGCCAAATAAATAAACAGTCTGGATTGTTCTATGACAGTAGCTTCCAACCTTCAGTCCTCCTGATTATGTGGATGTTAGCTCCCAGAATCCCTTATATTTGGCCCAGTTGCCTGGGCTTCTGGGAGTTACAGCTCAAAATGTCTGAAGGACTTAATTTGAAGAACCCATTTTGTGATGCCAGCATTCCAACCCATAACTTTGCTGAGTCCTCTTTAGTTTTTTTTTTTTAACCTTAAGGCTTTATTTCTGAAATCAACCAGTCTGGTTACCAACAATCCAAATTGCTGTTGTTGTTTCTCTGTAATTTTTTAATGTTTTAATGTCTCACTCTGATGAATGCACATCAATGACCATTTGAAACATCCTAAGCAATTTAGACTTCTGGGTGGCATGGCGGACCAAGGAGTTGTGTAGAGGCTAGTCTTGCCACATATACAATCGCCCGACGTGGATTTAGCTGGAGAAAAGAAGAATTGGAACCGGCCCAGCACCCCCCCAGTAAAGGGGGTCCAGAGGGTCTCGAAGGGGGCTCAGGAAAACCTGCCGAAGAAGAGGCATGGCGAGATATTTGTGATCACCGAGCTGGAAGTACAGAGGCGAAGAAAAGCCCCAGGAGACACCACAACCACGCCGGGTAGCCTCTGGAGAGGCACAGGAACGCCTAAACCTTTTTAAAGAATTGACGATCAAAGAGGACAAAAGTAATTGTGTGGGCTTTCTTTGATGAGGGAAGAGAAAGTCCCCTTCATTTGAGAACTGATCCATATGGGGTGAGAAGGAAAGTGAGTAAAATCTTTGGAGAAACGTGGAGAGGTACGGGAAGCAGGAGCGGACTTTAATGATAAAGTTCTTTTTCCCTTTTTGAACTGTGACTGGTTAAATGAAAGCGAACTGACTGAGCTTTAACTGGATTTACGTTTCCTCTCTCTCTGTACATTTTGGTCATAATTAATAATTAGTAATCAAAAGTTTAATAGTTGATAGACATAGCCACTATACTAACGTGTGTTGGAGAGTGGAGCGAGAGAGACGAGAGGCCGGCAAAAGAGGGACAGAAGATCAGGAGAACTGAGAGCTCAGAGGAAGATCAAAGAAGGTGGTGAGAAGAACGACGAGGGGTCAGCAGGCGAGTGAGTAGAGTGATGGAGGATCAGGAGAGGAGAGGGGCCAGAGGGCGAGCGAGGGAAGGCGGAGAGAGATCGGACGGGGAACCAGCAGGTGTGCGAGTCGGAAGGCGGCTGGAGGTCGAAGGAAAGGCCGGCGGACGGGTGAGCTGGGGGACGGAGGATCGAGAGAGAAGAGAGGCCGGAGGACGGGTGAAGGAAGGTAGAGAGAGGTTGGACGAAGGGCTGGCAGACAGAGAACTGAGGGACGGAAGACTGGGAGAAGAGAGAGGCCGGAGAACGAGCAAAGGAAGGCGGAGAGAGGTCGGACGAAAGGACGGCAGCGAGTGAGCTGAAAGGTGCCTAGAGGTGGGAGAAAAGGCCGGCAGACGAGTGAGCGGAGGGACAGTAGACCGTGAGAAGAGAGAGGATGGAGGACAAGCAAAGAAAGGTGGAGGGAGGTTGATTGAGAGGCTGGCAGTTGAGAGAGATGAGGGACGGAAGACTGGGAGAAGAGAGAGCCCGGAGGAAAACTGAAGGAAGGAGGAGTGAGGACTGACGAAAAGCCGGTTGACGAGAGAGATGAAGGACGGAAGCTTAGGTGCTGATAGAACCGAGGGGCGAGCGAAGGAAGTGGGAGGGGGCACCGGCGAAAGGCTGACAGGTGAGAGGGATGAGGGGAAAGGAGACGCTGGAAGACTAGTGAAGGAAGGTGGAAAAAGGACTGAAGAAAAGCCGGCAGATGAGAGAAATGAACCGGTCGGGTGACTAAATGAAATCTAAAATTAACCAGCTGTAAAAATTGCTGAAATTAAGATTATAAAGTTGAAGTAACTCACAATAATCCTCCTCTTAAAATAAGTTGTTTAATATAGAACTATTAAATGTAGGATAATAACTAAAGAAGGGGTGGATAGCTCTTGGAAGGTAAACAGAAATTGAAAATTGGAAGCAGCTGAAAGAAGAAAGGAGGGAGGAGGAGAGGTCGGATAGAGGGAGAGCTAATGTATAAAGGAATGTAAACTGACCTTGGGTGTTGTCAAATACAACTTTAGGATTTAGATTAAAACTTCTAAAAGTGGGGGAGAGTGCCTCCTGGTGGATTTGAAAGAAACTGCATGTAAAATTAAGATTTTGAAGTATTTAACAGGAGTGATTTATTAGAAGTGATATTAAGTTTGTAAGAGTCATTTATAATTATAAATTCATAGAGTGTCTATACATCAAGAGGAAGGTAGAGGGAATTAACGAGATACAGAAGCAACATAAATTATAATAGGGGATTGATTTTGAAATTTTCTTATTGAACTGGTGAAATATTTCACTTTTTTCTATAATTGCTGTGTAATAATTTGTAATTGATTTGATCTGTTGCCAGTATAATGGTGTATAATTGTTAGTATATTTATGTACAATGGCTACAAGGAAGAAAACAGCAATGTATTCACAGTCACAAATCGTTTTGGAGAGAAGACCATCGCTGGAACAGCCTCAACAAATACTGGATATTGGCGCCATGATATTAGAGGAACTAAGAAATTTCAAACAAGAAATAAGACAAGAATTAAAGGAAACAAGAAACGAAATCAAAACCGATATAAAAAAAGAAATGGAGGTCTTCAGTAAGAGAATTGGAAAAATGAACAAAGAGATAAAAACAGTTCAAACGGAAATGAAGGCGATGGAGATAAAAGTATTGCAATCAGAGAAGGAATGGAAAGAAATGAAAGAAACTCAAAAGAGACATGAGGTGGAATTAGATGTTCATGAAATGAGATACCGAGACAGATGTGTGAAAATTCGCGGAGTCAAGGAACAGATGGGGGAAAACATCTATGAGAGAATGATACCAATTTTAGCGGCATATCTAGATTTATCAGAAGAAGACTTGGACAGGGAAATTGACAGAATCTTTCGCATAAATTCAAGACTGGCGAAAGAAAAAAATTGGCCAAAGGACATCATTATTAGCTTCAGAAGAATAAGAATGAAGGAAAAAATACTACAAAGAAGTTATGAGGAAAGATTGATGATCGATGAGAAAGAAACTAAAATATCAGATACAAGTGGGAGAGACCAGAGGGAGTTTACAGTCAACACACGAAGATACAGATGTTTACCCCCCTCACAAGCAGCAGAAACTATTGAAAAGATAAAGGACATATTTGAGAACAAAAAGAGAGAGGTGAGGAAATGAAGAGGAGAAATAGAGAAAGATACGGAAGGAGACACGGAAGATAAACGAGAGCAACGAGAGGAAGAAGAGGGATTAGAAGGAGATGAAGATCCGGAGGAAGAACTAGCTGAAGATCAAATTAAGGGACCAACAGAGAAATACACAGCCAAAGAAGAAGAGGGAGAAGAAGAGGAGGAGGAAGATTAAGATGGAAGATGGAATTAAAGTGTATATCGTGGAATATTAAAGGACTGAATTCAAATTATAAATCCAGACAAGTTTTCCACTATCTAGAGAAATTTAAGCGGACATAATATGTCTTCAAACAAAAATCAGGGACAGGGATGTGAAATATTTGAAGAATCCGAAGCTGGGAAAATGTTATGTTTCAGCCTTTGAAAAGAAAAAGAGAAGGGTGGTGATGTATGTTAACGCTAAATTCCCCTCAGAAGAGATATTCAAAGACAAGAATGGACATTACGTTGGAGTACAAGTTCAATTGATAAACGTAACATTACTGATAGTGGGGATTTATGCGCCTCTAGAAAATAAGGCTAAGTTTTACGAAAAGATTGAAGAAGAAATACAAAGTCATATAACGAAGAATGGTCACGACCGAATTTCGGTGATGAGGAATATGAACGGGGTTTTGTCCCCAGAAAAAGATAGGTCAACAAACAAAAAACGGAAAGCGAAACAAGGGAAACTCCCAAAAACTTTTTTCAGAATGATGGAAGACATCTCATTGATAGGCATATGGAGACATAAAAAAGGAGAAGAAAAAGGGTTTACATTTTATTCAGATATCATATGTGGTGGCTTTGTGACGAAGCGAAGAACTTCTGGAAAAAAGGACATAAAGCAATTATAGAAATTCTGAACATAAAAATACCGCTGACACCGGAAATATTTTTGTTAAATATGCTACACCAATTAATGAAAGAGCAAAATAAACATAAGAACAGCATACTGTATATGACAACAGCAGCAAGAATAACATATGCTAAATATTGGAAAAGGAATAGAGCTCCAGAATTGGAAGAGTAGCTTAATAAAGTTCAAGAATACGCAACTTTAGATAGTTTATCGAGAGTTATGAAAGGAGAAAAAAGAGGAGGCAAAAAGATTGGGATGACAGAAATTAAGAAATATATTGAGGAAAATTGGGAAAAGATATGTAATGAGTAGTGTAAGGATTATACTATAGAATAAGCAAAAAGAGTCAAGAAAGCTAAAGCAACAACTGAATAGGACAGTCAACAAGGAAGAATGACAATAAAGGTAGAGGGGAAAGGTATCAGAGGTAATCAAAGAACCAAGTTAAAGAAAGCAGGAAGTGATGAGATTGAAAAGAAAGATTTAAATTCTGATAATGAAACTATATTATGAAAATGTAAGGTTGATTATGGTACAAGGATAAATCTTCATTGTTTATGTTAGGTTTTAATGATGTAGAAAATGGTAATGATGTAACAATGTAGAGATGTTTGATGTATATATTTGTTCTAATAAAAAAGATAGATCTATAAGAAACATCCTAAGCAATTTAGGTTTCTCACCGCACTCCAAAGATCTTGATCCTTGTGTGCTGTAATTGTTTTGTACTTCCTTTTCCATACTGATCAGGCATGTTATGACATCTCCCCAGTGCCAGCTATTTGGCAGAGTGAGACTGTTGACTCAAGCCATTTCCACATTAGGGTGTTATAGCACTATTATTCCGCTTTCAACATCCTATGGAATTCTGGGGTTTGCAGTTTTGGGAGGGGTCGGCTGGCTTCCATAGGATGTTCCATAGATTCCATAGGATGTTGAAAATGGAATAATAGCGCTATAACACTCTACTGCGGAAATGGCCTTAGACAGCTGCGGGCATGTCCAAGCTATTGAAAAAAAACAAGAACTCCAAAAATCTTATTTTTGTTATGTGAAGATCCTGTGCTCATCTCCTGCCCAGCAAAGAGACCTTTAATCAAAACTAGAGAACCATGCATCCTTTCAACTGTGTGTGTGCATGTGTGTGTTTGCTGTGATGTATCCTGGAATAGTCTAAATACCCTAAAGGCAGTAGATCCTCTCTGATTTTGGAAGCTAAGCAGGGTGAGCCCTGGTTAGTACTTGGATAGGAGACCACCAATGAGGTGCTGTAGGCTATATTTCAGAGGAAGGAACTGGCAAAACCATTTCCGAGTATTCGTTGCCTAAGAAAAGCCTATGAAAATCATGGGTTTGCCATAAGCTGACAGGCAACTTAAAAGCACACATGCGCACACATACACATACATGTGTACACACATACATGTACATATCCAGGAATGGAGAAAAATCTTCTTCTAGATAGGAATGAAAGTCTCTGCTGTGCTGGGAATTGCCTCTGGATGTACCATGAAAAGGGGAACATCAGGTGGGTGTTTAAAACATAGCCCTGAAAACTGTAACAAGACATAGAGCAGCAGTTGCCAACTGATGGTCCGCAGACCACTGATGGTCTATGAGAAAATTTTGGTGGTCTGTGGAGAAATTTGGACATGATTTGAAATGTCAGGAGTTGTTACAAAACTGAAAGATGTTGGACACCGAGACATCTTGTTTACTCATTGTATTATACATCATGAGCAACTTGCATGAAAAGAACATCTCCAGAACAGCATGAAGTACTTTCTGATGTAATCAAAATTGTACATGAAATTCAGCACAATGCACTCAATTCTTGAATATTTGAGGCATTTTGTGAAAAAATGGGCTCTCAGTATACTCTTCTTCTTCATGCTGAGGTTAAGATGGCTGTCAAAGGGCAAAATACAAACCACTCTCCATATTGCAGTGGCATCATTGGAGTTAAGAATCCATAAACTTATTTCAAACAAGCAGCAACAAATATCACACTAATAATTTTGTTATAATTAAACAAGCTTTAATAATTTTGTTATAATTAAACAAGTGCATTTCATATTAATAAAATGGAACTTTTATTATCATTATTTTATAGATGTTTGTACCTTTTTTTTAAAAAAAATCATGTTAGTGGCCTGCGGGATTCAGAATTGTGAGTTTAGTGGTCCATGAGGTCCAATGGTTCAGACCACTGACATAGAGCAACCAATAGAAAATTTCCTGTTTCCCCTCTGATTTGCCATGCTTTGAAAGGAGAACAAATTTTAAATTACTTGATTAATCAATAATGTATTGTTATTGCCACGGTTAGGAAGACGCCTGTGGGATTTTCTGTTTCAAAGTGGAAGGCAAGGGCTACATTCTGACTTTGGAGGTGCTTCAGGGCTTCCCTTTTTTGGGTTTAAGAAAAAATTAAAAATTAAACTTTTAAAAATTTTAATTTAATTCATTAAAACATATGACAACTATATTATTTTTATTATTTCATTATTACAAGAGAAACATCTTTCTTATTGGAAATAGCCGCTTAATTAATTTTAGTTTCAATTGAATTGATGCACTTCTGATATACTCGTTGGATCCAATTTAATTTAAAAACAACAGGCACTCTGTCGTTTGTTCACCAACTGCACAGTACGGTAGCTGCCTGTCCAGGAAATGCGACTGATTCACTCAAAGGCAGCAACCCAGCAGCTGGGCTCCTGGCTTGAGGTGAGGGAATAAAGCCTTTCTCACACTCACTCTCCACATACACGTGTAATCTGCTTGCCATCAGCTGCTCTCATGTTGCTTTATCTCTTTCACTCTGTTGGTTCTCTTGTCTTGGTCTTTCCTCCTTCTTGGCTACTCTCTCTCCCTGTCCTGTCTTACTGTTTCTTTTCCACACACCCTCTCCAGCAATCTGAATCTCTTTCATCTACAGCCACAGTTGTTGACCTGCAGGGTGTGCATGGGGAGTGGGGGAGCTAGGTCTGAGATGAACAGAACAAAACAGACGATCACCAGAGAAGAGGAAGCCACACAAAGTGACTAGGAAACATATTCGGGGTTGCCATGTTGACCATGTAGCAAAAAACAACAAAATCCAAAATCCACTAAAGAGTGATTCCTTTATCCGCCAGCCAAAATGCACAAAATACATCACGGAAGCTTTCAAAGCTTCACTGGCTTTCAAAGGCAAAAGATGTTTAAAAACCATGCAGGAGAAGAAAAGTGATGTCACAGACCTGTATTTTTGTGTCAGATGTTGTTTCCATTGCAGTTCAGTCGTTCAGGAGAGATCTCAATGCAGGCAGAGGCCACACCCCTTCTTCGCCATGTGGGAACCAGGGACAAAGGGCAATTCTGGGTATGAGTCAGTAGAAACACCCAGCAAATAACCAATACATTTCATTTCAGAAATGTCTGGGGAATGGGCATTAAAAGTTTTGGTAATGCCCCAAGCTCCCATAAAATGATTTGGTATGAGGAAAACATTTTATGGTTCTCCAAAATAAAAACAGCTTGTACAGGAACAAAACCTGGCATTTCTAGAATCTTTTTGGAAGTCTCTCTTCCATCTGGAGGTGGCCTCAGATGTCATGAATGCTGCTCTCAGAGCCACACAAGTACCTTTATTCTTTCAGGCATTTATCAGATTTTTTTTTTTAAAAAAGCTGGTCCTTTATAGTTTTTCTTGCTGTTTGTAATTTCTTTCTGATGTTACAAAGCACCTTGGGAGCTAATGAAGGTAGTTTCTTGTCCGAACTTGTCGTATATTAGATATCATTTGATATCAAGAATTTGGCCTTCACTACCCATTCCACTCCATGTGCTTGCGAGACCCCCGGACAAGTATGCACACGGGCACGGCTGAAAATATCTGAACAATTCAAAACCAATCCGGGCAGGCCACTATTTGCCGGACTACAGCTTCAGGAGACCTCCAGGCAAGTACCTTCTTAAGATCACATTATGTACGCACGCAGTTTACAAAAGATCCCCTGCCCCGAGCAGGCAGCTTGACGAGCCAAATATCCAACTCTCAAGCACTCCGTGTTTGCATACTGTCTACTCTATTGACATCGCTGTCATAACTCAATCATGCAAAGTACTGACCTTTCGGAGGCTTTGTCTCCAGCCCAAAACCCATTGTTTTCCCTGGGAACGGACTAGCCTACAGGCGCATTTTCCCCTATAAGATCCCCTGATTCTGAGCACTTCCTCGGATCGCTCGGACTTCCATCCCACCTTGCTGTCGCTCCGTTTGACGAGCCTTCCCCACGTGCTGAGAATCTCCATTTCTACGGACTTTTCTTCCGACTATCCAGGCTTCGGGACAGGTGTAATATTTCCCCTGAAAAATCCCTCTCAAAAACCCTCTATTCAACTCCTATCTTTCTTTCATTAGGTCTGTGTGAGTGCGTTTGCATACATACATTTTGACTGTGTTATCAAAATAAAGGAAAATAATTCTAATTTTACTTCTGTTTGCTCATTGACTCAGCCTGACCCCGTAGACATTGGGTTCAAGATCTCGCTAGGTTGCCCTGCCTCTTGTATTGCTTAGCTTGTGCTCTGCTAATTCCCATTCCCCATTATTTGGAGCACATTAAGGTGTTCCCCACAGGACCCCAGAAATCAGGGTAACATACAATTACATAATTTAAAAATATAAAGACATTGCAATAAATGATCTCTGTGTCTTCAAACGAACAGCCCCTGAGCAAATAATGATAACCACAAAACAGGCACTAGAATGGCTGCTAACTAAGGAAGTCTGACCACATAGGAACTTGCCTGCTAAAATACTCTGAGCGCTTATTTTAATACAGCTGCCAATATTGGCCCTATGATGGTTCTCTCTTTGCAATTGTTGCTATTCCAGATATAATGTGCCTCAACCAACAGGTTAGGTCGGTAAAATTACAGTAACCACAAAGTTCTGTGACAACTTGTACCACAAAAGACTTAAAACAAAGTCATTCCCAAGGAAACTCTTCAACAGAACACATATTTTGAGACAATCTGTGCACTCCATAGCACATCAGGTTTAATGGCCATCAACAGACCTTTCCCTTGGGTCCTTCAGGGTTCCGGCACGTGGCAAAGATATGTTCTGGTGGATCTGTCATCTCTGCAAGCTGTCGCACCAATTCCAGCCCAATTCCCCGATTAGAGCCTGTCACAAGAACACTACAAGCCAGCGGAGCCATCCTGACAATTCACTCTCACTCTTTTCATAGCTGGACTTTGTTCAGTGAATTGACAAACACACATCAGTGGTGCTGAGGCAGAGGTGTGGTTACCTTTGGCCTCGTCTCAACACCGGCCTGGGGCTTTTTTACCTGCGTCTTAGGCTAGAAAGACTATGTCTTGATTAACTGTTTAGGTGAAGCTGAACTGAATGGGTGTTCCTGGAGGATGGGAAATTACGCAAAGAGAGATTGTGGAACAGTAGGCACCAGTCCAGTAGTCCAGCACCTGTTTTTGCATGTGTTACATGCTGACAGCTCAAGGAAAAATATCCGGGTTTGCTGGGCTAGGAAAACCCTACAAGTTCAGCTGTCAGTCTGACTAAGCTGTACTCAGCTACCTAGTCTGTGGACCTAAGTCAGCTTTTTATACTTTTGTGCCATAAGGCAGTTCATTCTGCTCTTCATGCTCGGTTCTTTTTAACTTCATCATTATATCACATAGTATCAAAATATGTAACAGGGGATTCAGAGTGGTGGACAGAAACCCTATTCAGGATTTCACTACGCAAGGCCCCACTTTGGGGGTCCCCAATACCAGTATGGTTTGGATGGGCACCATACTTAATTGGCATCATATGTAATTGGCAATGCATTTTATTGGCTCTGATATCAAATTCAAGCTTGAGAGGTGACAGAAAGGCTAAACCGAGCAAGGAAAAGAATTTGACTGTAAATGTGAGAAGCATAGGTCAACTCCAAAATTCCTCCAGGTAAGACTTGAGTCATTTGTTAGGCAAATACACACCATTCCTGTGGATAATAGGCTTAAATAGAAGCTGGAATTTTCCAAGGAATCCAACTGTGAGGAGCCACCAGGACACTGATTGACAGATATCCATCTCTTGTACACCTGGATTCTTTCGTCTGTCCTCACAGCACCCACAATAGACAGCTATTACAACAGTCATCATGTCTTTGTCAATCAAAGCACTTAAGCCCATCAACAGGCAAAAGACCCATTGTCCACAACAGGTTCCCTTTGTCTTCCATCTGGAAACTTCACAGCCACAAGCCATTTTCAGGGTACAAATACCCCTGGTTTGAGGGTGCCCAGTGCAGTCTCTTGAAGATCTACCTGTCACTCTGTCCGTCTCGCTCCTGAATGAGAATTGCCTTTAGGTCCTACCTAAGCCAAAATACATTTCTGCTCTTCACTACTCTTCTAGACTGGTAATTATAAATCCCCCCCAATCCCTCAGCCTCTCTATAATTTTTCCTCCCTTTCTCTTTCAGCTAGCTCTTGTGTGAATGTGTGATTGTGTTTATCTTGTGTGCATGCGTGAGTGAATTCCCCTCAATAAAATCATTTTATTAGACAATTTTGCTTGGTTTTTGGCTCGGCCTGACCCCGTAAAAATTGGGTTTAAAGATTTCACAAGGATACCCTGCCTCTTGTAGTGCTACAGCTTGTGCTCTGGCTAATTCCCATTCCCCAGTATTTGGAGCACATTGAGGGATCCCCCACAGGATCCCAGAAATCAGGGTAACAACTAATGTAATGCGTATTTCCATCATCACACCCTCAGTTCTCATTTTACTCATATGAAAATGACATATGTATTCATACATTACCAGCAGGATGTAGTGGTTTGAGTGTTGGACTAGAAGACCAGAACACTTTATTTAAAGATTGTTTAAATTTTATTTCAGGTATTAGAAGTAATGCTATACAAGTAACCATGTTACTTATAACATGATAGTTTTGATGGTCATTAAAACATAATGATGGCATTTTTATGACTTAACGTGGTGACCAGTAACATTAGTACATTTTTATCATAACAAGCAGTGTCTACTGATTACTTCTAAAACATGGGGGGGCACTAAGCAGTGAGTTGAGGTCATGTCTTGCCATTTCTCTATTTTGAAATATATTTTTATGAAATAATGGGAGGGGGGCAATGCATTGCAATATGTGAGCAATGCATTACTCTTAAAGTAAAGTAAAGAGTCAGCATGGTGTTGTGGTGTGAGTATTGGACTATGACCCTGGAGACCAGGGTTTAATTCGTCACTCAGCCATGGAAACACACTGAGTGACTTTCGGCATGTCACATTCTCTCAGCCCCAGAAAACTCCATGATAGATTCACCTTAAGAGTCACCATAAGCTGGAAATAACTTGAAGGTGCACAGCAACAACCAGTGATGTAGTTGGTCTTTTATTCCAAGTCCCAAGTCAAGTCTCAAGTCGCATCTCAAGTCCTGGCAAGATACCTTCAAGTCAAGTCTCAAGTGTGGGAGCCAACTTTAACAGAAAAAAAAGAGGTGGTGGGGTGAATGGGGCTTACAATGGGCTTATAGGGGTCTGCAGCTTCAGAAGTGGGGAACAGCATCCATCTTATTCCCCATTCCTCAAGCTGGAGGCTTTTGTGTCAATGGACATAAAAGAGTCTGTAGCTTCTAAAGCGGGGAATAGGATCCTTCTTATTTCTCTTTTCTGAAGCTGGGGACTTTTTGGAAGTGGGGAACAGGATCCTTCTTATTCTCCATTACTGAAGTTTCAAAAGCTTTAGAAGAAAGGATCCTTCCTCCTCAAGCCTGTTGTCTAATACCTTCACTGTTCTCATCTGAGAAGTACACCCTGCACTCTGGGAGCAAGTCTTGCCTTCTACCATTAAGAAAAGCTTTAGAAGGCTCCTCCAATATGCTGCAGGGACAGGCTGCCGAGAGGACCTCAGACCTCCTCCTCTTTTCTTGCTTGGTCTATTTCTCCAAAATAGGTTATACTCCCAATTACTATGAAACTCATCCTATCAGCTTTCAGAGATACCAATTATATCATATTTATTTTGTTGTATTAAGAATCATAGAATCATAGAGTTGGAAGAGATGCCAGGGGCCATCAAGCCCAACCCCCTGCTATGCAGGAACACACATCAAAGCATTCCAAACAGATGGCTATCCAGCCTCTCCTTAAAAACCTCCAAAGAAGGAGACTCCACCACGCTCCGAGGAAGCAGATTCCAGCGCCAGACAGCTCTGATTGTCAGGAAGTTCTTCCCAAGGTTCAAGTGGAATCTCCTTTCCTGCAGCTTGAATCCATTGCTCCTTGTCCTAGTCTCTGGAGCAGCAGAGAACAGCCCGTTCCCTCCTCAACATGACATCCCTTCAAATATTTAAACATGGCTATCATGTCCCCTCTTAAGCTTCTCTTCTGCAGACTAAACATACCCAGCTCCCTAAGCCATTCTACATAGGGCATGGCTTCCAGACCCTTCACCATTTCAAGATGAATTCCAGTTCATCTTGTTTCCATGCTGTGTGCATTAATGTAGAGACATTTACTGTTGGAAAATTCTAGCATTCTCTCTCTCCAACTCTTCCTGTTCTAGGGCAACTGGGGCTTAGCTAGCTTCTTTTCCCTTTGCATGCCTTCTCACCTATAAAGCCTCAGTCTTGTTCTTTGTATTATTGAAATGCATGGTTATGGCATCCTGGTGACCAGACCATTTGACCCAGGACCTAGGGTCATTGTCCTTACATAAAAGACCTTGCTTCTCTCTCTTTCCCTTCTCTTTGCCATCTTACTTCACTTCCTCCTCTCTGACCATGCTTGGCCTTTCCACCAAGAAGATGGTGAGTTAAGAATTAAGCACTACTCTTACCTAATGTTTTTGGTAATTAGCTAGGATCTAGTCTCTTCAATCCATCTGTAACTGTAAAATTCATTAGTAAACTTTTCAAGTTTGTAACCTGAAACTGCCTGCCTTGTTTTGCTTTCTCAGGCCATTTCTGCACTACATTGTTATAGTGTTATTATTCCAGTTTCAACACCCTGTGGAATTCTGAGGTTTGTCGTTTACTGAGGCCAAAGAGCTCTCTGGCTGAGAATTCTAAATGCCCCTCCCAAAACTACAAACCCCAGGATTCCATAGGAGGTTGAAAGTGGAATAATAACACTATAACAGTGTAGTACAGAAATGGCCTAAGTCAGTCTCAGTTCAGGGAAGCCACACAGATTGGGACATGCCTTTTCTGCAACTCTGCTAAAGAAAGGCTGATTCCTAACAGTTTTAGCTTTCACAGAATTTACCCAAAGGGCTGACACCCTGGGAAACTCTAATTCCCAACATTTAAGACCACGTGCCCTTCCTGCAAATCCTTTACTAGAATTGCTTTTCCTACTACTGTTGGTCTCTACTACTACTTGGCCTGCTCTTTCTATAACATTTGGGCTGTTCATCTCAGCACTTGTTGAATTCCTGCCCTGACTACTAATGTCTCTCTCCCTAGCAGAACTCAGTTTAAAGCGCTCCTGATGAGATTTCAAAGGACAAAAGTAGTTTGCACTCCATCAAGTCAACAAGGAACAGAGGAAAGAAGAGGATGGGGCAGAATCTTGTCTTTCCCAGTGGGTTCAGGCAAAACCAAACTGCTGAAGCTTCCCATAGCTTACAGATTTTTCCTTTTTCTTCTTTATCTGAGATTGGTTGGCCACATACTTTTCATCTGTGAAATGCTGGAGGATATGGTTAAGATCACATTCCGTATCACATCCTCTTTTCTGAAACTGACCAATTCCTAAAGACTTTGCAAGAATTTAATTTGACAGTTATTGCATCTGTATATCAACACTGTTGCGTTGTTACTGTGATGGATATGCCTGAACCCGGGGTCTACAATTTAATATAAATTGTCTATTAAAAATATACCCCTCCACGTGCTTGAGAGGCCCCTGGATGAGCACGCACACGTGTTACCACTGTGAACTGGCCTGGCCTTTGGTAAACCAAAGATATCATTTTGGTATCATAATTCGGCCCTGCTCTGCCACCAGCCAAGTGTTTGTGAGGCCACCGAACAAGCGCGAAGCTAGGCATGGCTGTTATTTGCTGTTTACACCAAACCAAGCCAGAAACTGCCAGATCTGCTTTAGGGACCTCCCGAAACAAACACCTTTATTACCAATGCATGTTAAAACAAAGAGACCCTCTGCCCTGAGAGGACACCCTGGCGAGCTGAGTGCTTAACAGCCAGCTAGCCGCATCTACATACTGGCCATACTATTGTCAATCCGGACCATAACTCAGTCATGTAAATTCTGACCTTTCGGAGATATTGTCTCCAACCCAAAGCTTGTTGTTTTCGCCCAAGACCAGACTAGCCTACGGTCATTCTTCCCCTGATAAAAACCCCCAGTTCCGAGAGCTCCTCGGATCGCTTCGGACTTCTACCCAGCCTTGCTGCCGCTCTGTTTGGCGAATTCCCCTCGGCCGCCACGCCGGGTTTCCTTCTCTCCAATCGGCTTCCTCGGGATTACGAGAAAGGTGGCGTATCACCCATTCCCCTAAACTCTATTTTCCCCTTCTAGTTAGGAGTGTGGTTGTGTTTTTCTTATTAATTGTTTAATAAATCTTATTGCTATTTTAAACACCCAGATTGCTCACTGACCCAACGCTGTATACATAGGGTAAAAGATCTCCGCTATGTTACCCTGCCTCTCGTTAGCCAAGAAAGTGCTCCAGCTAATTTCCCCATCTCTGCTAGGTTTGTTTGGTTGTTTGGGTGCCCCTCCCAGGACCCCCAATTCACAGGGTAATACACGGGCACGGCCGAACGGCTGAAAAATACAAGAAAAATCCTTGTCAGGCCAGTAACTTTCTGACATACAGCTTCAGGAGATCTCCAGGCAAGTACACATCAAAACTCAATCAAGTATGCACTAAGCACACCAAAATATTCTCAGCCCTGAACAGTCAGCTTGACAGGATTAGCGCTTCTGACTACACAACTGTCAAGCGCTCCCCACTTCCATACTGTCTGCGCTATAGACAACCCAGACGAAAACCCATCAAGTCAAGCATTGACCTTTCAGAAGCTTTGTCTCCACTGGAGAATCTATTGTTCTCCCCGGGAAAGGACTAGCCTCCAGGTACATTTTCCCCTATAAAACCCTCTGATTTTGAGCGCTTCCTTGGATCGCTCTCGTCTTCCTCCCCATCCTGCTGCCGCTCTGCTGGCCGAAGCCTTCCTCTCAGCCTCCACGTGCTGAGATTCACCGCTCCCAACTCTCTGGTTGTATTTCAGCTTCCCGGACTACAGGATCAGGTGTAACATTTCCCCTGAAAATCCTTCTTAAAATCCCTTATGTATTTTCCTCCCTTTATTTTCTTAGATCTGTGTGAGTGAGTGTGTAAGTGCGCAGTGACTTAGGTTTTAAATAAAGAAAATAATTATAAATCCATTTTGTCTGGGTTTTGACTCAGCCTGTCCCCGTAAAAGCTGGGTACAAGGTCTCGCTAGGTTACCCTATCTCTCTGGTGTGCTGGGTGCGTACTTGGTGCAACTTGGGAATCACCTTAAAACCGGGGTGAGACTAGGTGTCCTTTGAGGGATCCCACAGAACTTGGGCAGTGACCAGGACCCCCGGAAACTCTGGCAATGACCAGGACCTCCGGAGACTCTGGCAACATATCTGGTGACAGGGACCTCCCTGAACTCTAATTCGGTGACAGGGACCTCCCTGAATTCAACTAATTTTGTGACAGGGACCTCCCGGAATTCAAAATAACTAATTCAGTGACAAGGACCTCCCAGAACTTAAAATAACTAATTCGGTGACAGGGACCTCCCTGAACTCAACTGATTTGGTGACCGGGACCTCCCTGGATGCAAATTCACTTATCTGCTGACTGGGACCGCTGGAATCTCAAAATTGTCAATTGGGCTACTGGGACCCTCAGGACCCCCAGAAAATTAGGGTAACGGGTTTTGTTGTTTTAGCTGACTCTTTATTTTAAAAATATAGTAAATTGGTCATGGGGTCACAGTTTAGCACTGTGAAGTTATACTTTTTTGGCAGTGGCTACCCTAACTTCTGGGGATTTTGATTTTGATTCCTGGAACTCCAAAGTTTGAACAAAGTTTTTGTGATTTACAAAGCTCTGTGGTGCCCCCTTCTGGTGTCTTTCTCAAAGTAACACCAAATCCTCATATTTTTCCCCTTGAATTACTTGACAAACTTTTTTCTTTGATTGAATTCCAGTTACATTTAAAGATAAAATATATACATCAGACATTTAATTCATATTTAATTTGTTTTATTGGCACTCTTACAGTGTTTTGCTCTCTCTTTTTAAGCACCTTCACTTTCTTCTATTTGTCTGATACCTCTTGAATTTCCCAGCATGCTGATTAACACCTCATATTCTCCTTCTTTCACCTCCTGCTAAGTAATAATCAGTATGTTATCACTGTGAACTGGCCTGGCTTCGGTAGATATTAGATATCATTTTGATATCATAATTCGGCCACATTTTGCCACCCTCAGCCAAGTGTTTGTGAGGCCCCCGAACAAGCACAGAGCTAGGCATGGCTATTAAATGCTGAATCATTCCTTTTCCCACTGAGGCGAGCCAGAAAGTACTGTTCAAAGTAATGATGAAAACAGCATTGAAACAACTAAAGTTATTAACAGAATGCTAGTTCTTTCTAACAACCTTTCTGTTTAGCTCAGTGGTTCTTAAGCTATCTGATATAGTAGACTGGCAAAGGTCTTTTCCCAAGGTACGAGGAACTATCACCATATTTGTGCCCATTTACTACAGCTGTGTCTCGTCTTCTTGGAAACTCAGCACAGCACAGCACAGACTGGCACTTGTTCATGGACTTATACTGGTTTGGATGACTTGTGAATTATGTTCAGAATTTATGAAATTTGAGTCTTGGTGTTCTTGAGAAATCCTGATAAATTGGTGTCCCTTGGTTTAACCCAGTGGTTCTCAACCTGTGGGTCCCCAGATGTTTTTGGACTTCAGCTCCCAGAAGCCCTGAGCATTGACCATAGTGGCTGGGGCTTCTGGGAGCTGAAGTCCACAAACATCTGGGGACCCACAGGTTGAGAACCACTGGTTTAACCGATAACTGGAATTAGGTCTAACTAGATGATTGCCATTTTCTTTCCGAGTCACTGCCACTCTACCCAAGTTTTGTCAATGAGAGTGTTCAGCACAGATGGGAACAAATGAAGTGGTTTCTTGCTTTCTGTGTACATCTAACTGAATATAAATGCATATGTCTTTACATTTAAATACCTATTAATTATCCAATCTCTCTGGAATTTCAGTTCCAGATACAAAGCAACAAGCAAATAATCTCCCTTTCATCTGTCAAGTATCTTCATTCTTTCCTTCATTCTACCACACAGCTTTTTGCTATCATAACAGATATTTTTATGTTAATTTGGTCAGCTCAGTCCCAGAACGACTCTGATAATCTCTTGTTTTCTCCTACAGTTACTAGTATTTCACAACATTTTTACCTCCCAGGTTTGTGATAACTTTTGACATTACATTCCTCATTTTTCCATGAGGTTATTGATCCCTTCTGTTTGTGATACTGTTATATGTCCTTTGCTTAATCTATTCACAACTACAACAAGTAATCTGTAATCCCGCCATTTAGCTCTGCATCTCTTTAAGTTTGAGGAACTAGAAAATTGCCAGATTTTGGTGCAGCAGTAATCTTTTGTGCATTTATTTTTGAACATATTATTTTGCTGTCTCCATTAAAAAAATTACCATATCAACCAATCTCAGTTCATCAGATGAGATAAACAAAGGTAGTGCCTTTTATCACCGTGAACTGGCCTGGCTTCGGTAGATACTAGATATCATTTTGATATCACAATTTGGCCACATTTTGCCACCCTCAGCCAAGTGTTCGTGAGGCCCCCGAACAAGCACGGAGCTAGGCATGGCTATTAAATGCTGAATCATTTCTGTTTACACCTAAGCAAGCCAGACACAGCCAGATCTTGCTATAGGAGGCCTCCCTAGACAAACACCTCATTAAGGATGCATGTTAATACAAAGAGCCCCCTGCCCCGAGCAGGCACCCTGACGAGCTAGAAGCTCAACTGCCCAGGCGAGCTGCATCTGCATACTGGCCATTCCATTGTCAATTCAGACTTAACTCAATCATGTTAAATTCTGACCTTTCAGAGGCATTGTCTTGCACCCAAACCTCATTGTTTTCTCCCAAGCACAGACTAGCCCATGGTCATATTTTCCGTATAAAAACCCCCAATTTTGAGAGCTTCCTCGGATCGCTCCGGACTTCCATCCAGCCTTGCTGCCACTTTGTCTGGCAAGCTCCCCTCAGTGAACCACGCTGAGCTTCTTCTCTCCATCTTCAACTCCTTCAGGACTACGAGAAAGGTGTCGTATCACCCATTTCCCCCCGAAAAACCCTCATTTCTTATTTCCTAGTTAGCTGCGTGAATGTGGTGTCTTTTCTGTTTGTTTGTCTGTTAATAAAACATCATTTTTGCTATTTTAAAACTGTCTGACTGCTTGACTGACCTGACCCCGTAGTGTTGCAAGATCCTGCAAAGTTACCCTGCCTCTTGCTAGCTTAAGTGAGTGCTCCAGTTAATTTCCCCATCTTTGCGTTATTTGTGTTTTGGTTATTTGGGCGCCCCTTCCGGGACTCCCAGCAAACAGGGTAACATGCCTGATAGGCTCAGGGTGGGGAATCTTTTGCTGTCTTGATATTTTGGACTGTGTAAGTGCCCTCACATTGTCTGTCAGTTTAAGGCAATCCCCACGAACTTCACAGGGTTTTCTTAGGCAAGGAACACTCACAGGTGCTTTCCCCAATTTCTTCTCCTAAAATATAGCCTATAGCACCTGGTATTCATTAGTGGTCTCCCATCCAAGTACTAATCAGGGCTAATCCTGCTTAGCTTTCAAGATCAAGAAAGGAGGTAGAGTAGAACAATAAAGGAGGAGAAATAGCTCAATATGCCAAGGACGTTTACACCTATGAAGAGATCCATGAAGTCAGGTTGAGAGCATCTGGGTAAGAATTAAGGGGGTGAGATACAATAGGGATGTCACTGTGAGGGTCTACTACAGACCTCCAAGCCAGACTGAAAATTTGGATCATGTCTTCCTGGAGCAGATGCAGCAAATTCAAAAAGGAGAGATGCAGTAGTAATGATTTCAACTATCTTGATATATGTTGACAGTAAAACTCTGCCAAGAGCATAAGACCCAACAAATTCTTGCCTTGCAGACAATTTCATTGTCCAGATAGTGGAAGAGGAAACAAGGGGATCAACTACTTTAGATCTGATCCTAGCCAACAGGGAAGACCTTGTTAATGGGGTGGAAGTGATAAGAGTGACTATGCTCTATTGCAGTGGTTCTCAACCTGTGGGTCCCCAGATGTTTTAGGACTTCAGCTCCCAGAAGCCCTGAGCATTGACCATAGTAGCTGGGGCTTCTGGGAGCTGAAGTTCACAAACATCTGGGGACCCACAGGTTGAGAACCACTGCTCTATTGGAATTTGCTATTCAGTGGGAAGGGGAAGCCAAGTGTAGCCATACACGAATTCTAGACTTCAAGAAAGCTGATTTCTGTAAACTTAGGGAATTACTAGCTGAAATTCTGTGGTCAAGAACAGAGAAAGAGAAAGGAGTCCATGATGGATGCGAGTTTCTTAAAAGCGAGATACTGAAGGGACAATTTAAAACTGTTCCAATAAGGAGGAAAAATGGGAGGTGTTTAAAGAAACCAGAATGGTTGACTAATGAACTCTCAGTTGAGCTAAATATTAAATGAAACATGTACAAGAAATAGGAAAATGAGGAAATCATTGAAGAAGGATTTAAACAAATAGACAGGATATGTAGGAGGAAGGTCAGAAAAGCTAAAGCACAGAATGAACTCAGACTTCCAAGAGAGATTAAAAGCAATAAAAGGGGCTTTTTTAAATATGTCCACAGCAAAAGGAAAAACAAGCAAATGATACGGTCACTGATGGAGAAGATGGCCAAATACTAACAAGGGGAAGAGAAAAGGCAGAACTATTCAACACTTTCCTTGGCTCCGTTTTTCTCCCAAAACGAAAAGCACTCAACCTGGGGGGTGAGGAAATGAGGTGAATGCTGCACAGAATAGGTAGACAAGGAGTACAGGAATACCTGTCTACTCTAAATGAATTCAAGTCTCCAGGGCCAGATGAACTACATCCAAGGATATTAAAAGAACTGGCAAAAGTATTTTCAGAACCTGTGGCAATAATCTTTGAGAATTCTTAGAAAATAGGAGAAGCCCCAGCAGACTGGAGGAGGGCAAATATTGTCCCCATCTTCAAAAAGGGGGAAAAGAGGACCCAAATAATTATTGCCCAGTCAGCCTGTGGTCAACGCCTGGAAAGATTCTAGAGCAGATGATTAAACAGACAGTTTGTAATTACTTAGAAAGGATGTAATTATACTTGATCACTAAAAGTTAACATGGTTCCTCAAAAACAAGTCATGCCAGACTAATTTTATCTCTTTTCATGATAGAGTTACAAGCTTGATAGATCAAGGGAATGTTGTGGATGTAGCATTTCTTGATTTCCATAAGGCCTTTGCCAAAGTTCCCCATGACATTCTTGCAAAGAAGCTTGTAAAATGCGGTCTAGACAGTGCTAATGTTAGGTGGATTTGTAGTTGGTTGGCTGACTGAATCCAAAGGGTGCTCACCAATGGTTTATCTTTATCCTGGAGAGAAGTGACTAGTGGAGTGCCACAGGGTTCTTTTACCACAACCATACAGGGTGGAGCTTCTAGAAGCTGCATAGCAAAGCAGCTGGAGACCCAAACTTTCTTTGCCTCTAGCCTAGGCCAGTCTTCAAGAGGCTTTTCTTGGGAAGCAACATTGAAGTTGGCTACAATACTGTCTACAGTTGAGGAATACTCTAGTCTGGAATCTGATGGGCACTGACTTTCTTCAACATTCCAGCTGTAAACCTGAAACTTTTTGTACACAAACACCTTCTACTTCCACTTAAAGAAAGTATGTTAAAATGGTTTGTTTAAATATGTTCTTCATACTACCAGATCTTTAGAGATAATTATTATGATAATCATTCTCTATTTTTAATGTTTTAATTTTTACTTGATTAATTTTAACTTTTACTTGACTATTTGGATTATTACTTTGCTTTCTTGTGAGTTGCATTTAAAGAGTGAAAGTCAGTGTACTGGCAGATAAGACAACTAGGTTAGACAATGTAGAAACAAAAACTTGTTGTCAACCCTTACTCATTCATTGTCTTACTAAATATAAAAGACATTTATTACTGCACAGTTAAAAGGAAACATGTTCAGTGGTAGCCGTGTTGGCCATGTAGCAAAATACAACATCCAAAATCCACAAAGCAGTGATACCTTTATTAGTGTTAGAAGCGCAGCAACATTTAGCAGTGAAGAGACCAGACTGTCTCACAGCAGGTACCAATAAATAAGAGCTAGCTAGTTTGAGTGACCCCAAGTGTCCCTCTCCTTTGGCTCTACCTATCTTGACCCCTCTGTGATGTAAACTGACACTCTTAGGCATGTTTCTCTGCCTCTTCTCAAGATCTTCCTCTTCCCCGCAGTCCTTCCCTAGAATGCAGATAGACTGGATAGTACCCAGTAACTTTCCTATTTTGGTATGGAATTCCTATAATAAAGCTTTTAATTTGTTTTTGCTTTCAGCCCTGGTGTCTTGCTTCTTAATCAGCACCGCTGCTCCTCTGCAGACAGGCACGCTCTAACAATTAGGCTAACTAAAAAGCACGAAATACACAATGCAAGTTTTCAAAGCTCTGCTGACCGGAGAATTTACACCTTGGCCTCCTGCCTGGAGATGTTGCATAAAACTGGCAGCTCAAAGTCAAGCACTGAGATCTGCGAATTCTACCAGCCGCCCTAACTGTGGCAAGGGATGCTGGTCAATGCAGTTCGGCAACGTTAGGAGCATTGTGTGATTCCCACCCAGTCTTACCTGTCACAGCTGTGACCTTAGAAACGCAGCCATGTTTATATGTGAAGTTACAACCCATGCTAGTGACTGGGAGAACAAAATGAAACAGATTAGCCAACGATTCCTTTGGACTTTTATCTTGAGCCTACCAATAATAAGCAAAGACGATCACGCCCAGTGGAAAGCTACAAAAGCAGCAATTTCTCTTGTTGCATTGGAAAATTTTTCAAAAAAGGCGTCTTTATGCATTTTTTTGGTTGGTGTTGCATAAACTCTCTTATGAAAATTAATCGTTTAAAATGCCCCCCGGCGACACTAATCTTTGTTTTCCTTGTTAACAGACCGGTATCTCTCCATTATTACAATATTATCGATATTATAATGTCTCCATTACTATAATACTACTCTCCTACCCGTAATGGCAGCCCCCTCGTCGCCTTCAGCCCTTTCGGGGAGACCACGTGACTTCACTTTCAGTGCCATTGCATCAGCCGCATTAAGGTTCCCGTCTCACCGTGACGTTTGCAAGTCTGAAGCTGCGCTGAAGCTGCGGAGCAGCTGTTGCGAC
The DNA here is from genome assembly GCA_948472985.1 of Iguana delicatissima. NCBI lineage: Eukaryota > Metazoa > Chordata > Lepidosauria > Squamata > Iguanidae > Iguana > Iguana delicatissima. Next base: position 331,495 of record CAOKZL010002179.1, read on the forward strand.
CAATCACAGGTTAGTGCCTCGAGCTCTCCGGCGACAGAGTGGGCGGGCTAAAGAAAAATCTGCCGCAAAGTTGGGCGTGTGGCGAAAGTGCCGCGGTTGGGAGACGGGCAGCGGAGAAAAGGTACGGTTATTGTATGTGGACGGAAAGGCGTTTGAATAAAGGAAAGCGCTTAGCCTTCTGTAGGGCTTGTTTTCTTTTACTGCCAGGTTGTCGTGATCATTATTCTCGTCCACCTTTACATCACATTTATTGCTCATATGACTCTCACAACAACCCTGCGAGGTCGGTCAGTTTGTCCAAGGTCACCCGGCCAGCTTCAGGCTCCGGCATTCCAGTCGCTACGCCGCTTTGACTGAGTCTCAGCTTTGCTGGAATTCATTTCAGGGTCCGCGGCCGCAGAGGGTTTGGGAGCCCGGTGAAGGATGGGGACTTGGGATGCAGGCTGCGGGGAACACCAGAGCCCGCGCGTGCCCTCTGGTTCCTGTGTCCAGGCCGCGGGCGGGCGACGGAAGCCGGTCGTGCCGCCAGTTTGAAACACGGGCTTGCCACGTGGTAAAGAGTCGTTTGCATTCACCTAATAAATTGTCGCTGTTTTTTGTTTTCCCCCGTGGCTTGCTACGGTTAGGATCGTCTGTTGTCCTTGCCTAGGATCTGGTTTCTCTCCTCCCTCGTAGCCTTTCCTTACCCTGCTTTCCCTTTGCTTCTGTGTCAGCATCCTGGAGACAAGTGCAAGGCCTCCAGGCCGTCCATGCCCCTGCCTTGCAGGAATACCCCACTGGGACGCTCCTGAAGGATGCCCGCCCGGCTTCCCTTTCGGGGGGTGATTTTCAGAACAGAGGTCGGGAAACGCTATTGTTCATGCTTCTGGTTTCTGACTTGCTGGGCATGTGCGGAAGTCAGAAAGTAATCTGTCCTTTGCGCATTATTGCGGTTAGCGGGATCTTCAACCTTTGGTTCTCCAAATGTTTAGGCCTTCAGCGCCCAGAATCTCTCCCCGTGGGCCCGACTGGCTAGAGTTTCCGGGAGCGGAAGTCTAAAGCAGCAGGAGGACCAAAGCTGCCGTAGAGACTGGAAGGTAGACCTCTGCTGGCTTGTGGAAGGCCTACATTTGTTGATACTTTGTGGATGTTACAGGAGGTAGAACCGCCAGGGGAGGTTGCTGCCTTTTCTTGTGTCTTTCAGATTCCAACAGCGAGTAAAAAACATTTCCTTTGTTTTTCCTGCCAGTGATATTGACACTTGCAACCTACATTGTTCCACTCACATCTCACTGTCTCTCTTCTGCTCAAGAATCAGGTGTTTGGCTTAAGTGTTGTGTACTTGGCAAGAGAGAGTAAAGGGCTCTTGGGATTATTTAGATAGAGGTGGTTGGCAGTCAGAAGTCTTATAGGTGCTGCAGTATGGTTTCCAGTACTTGTTCTCTAAGCTTGTTACCAATTTTTGCAAAGAAAACAATGAGTGTGCCATGTGTTTTTGCATGTTTTTATCCGACTCCATAACTGTTGAAACACATTTGCAAATCTTTACATTGCATTGACATTTTATAGTATAAAAAATAATAATTTTGGAAACTGTTCTGTACATAGATACTCTTGTTTACCTCCTAAAAGCCATCTCCAGTTTTCTATCTTCCTTGATATTCTATCAAAATTTTAACAGTTCAGGAACATGGAGTGTTGTTAATGCTTTCTATATTTACGGATCCCAGTGCCTCTTTCCATTATAAGGAATTAGTGGCCTAAATCAGTCCCGAGTAGAGTAGAAGCGTTGAATTAGCTGGATTTACCCTATGTATCAATTCACTATTCAACAATGAATTTAATGAATGTACTAACTGAATGAACCAACCAACAAGATTCCAGCTGATTTCAGTTTTAAGTACAAAAGCTGTATTGCAAATTTTCAAACACTGAAGAGACACGAAAGATTTAACTTTGAGAGCTGGACGCTGGCATTAAAGGACAAATTGATGTCCCAGTGGAAATCTACATGTGAAAATAACTGCTATGACAAATTTATTAATAAGTAATACCCTTTTATTGTGTTTGCTAGAAATGAATTATCTCCACATGGCCCTTACATCACAGCTTTTGCAGTTCTAGGAAGCCCATTTTAAATTTGTGGGGGTTAATCAAAAAAGGAAAATTGAAAAAAATTGTTTAAAATACCTTAGCTGAAATATCATGCTGTTTTCATTGACTTGATTTTCTAAAAACTCTCCCCAAATGAAGAATCTGACAGAGCTTCTAGAAAAGGAGGTGGTAGTTCTGGAAAGGTTTTGTAAGTTAATAAAAAAAAAAGGTTCCTTCAGAAGTAGCATAGAGGAAAGAAGAACAATTAATTAAAAAGTCCGAATTTCAGATACAAAAGAAAATTAAATATCTCGGCATATGGATTACTAAACAGAACACAGAATTGTTTAACAATAACTACAAAAAAGTTTGGACAGAGGTAAAAAAGGATCTACAGAATTGGAGTAAGTTGCATTTATCATTACTAGGAAGAACAGCAGTGGTAAAGATGAATGTTTTACCCAAAATGAACTTCCTATTGCAAAATATACCTATAATTCAGAATGACAAACCGTTTAAATTGTGGCAGAGGGAGATTGCAAATTACATATGGCAAGGTAAAAAGTCGAGAATTGCGTGGAAGTATCTGATAGATCGGAAAGAAAGAGGCTGGTGCAGCCTTCCTGACCTTAAATTATATTATCACGCAGCATGCTTAAATTGGATTATAGAATGGATTAAATTAAAAAATGTAAGAACATTAACATTAGAAGGGGCAGACAACAGGATGGGCTGGCACGCCTACCTCTGGTATGGTAAAGCTAACATTGATAAGGAATTTACAGACCATTTTATAAGAAGATCATTATTGAGGGTTTGGAAGCAGATAAAGAAGAAGCTATACAATAGAATCCCAATATGGATATCACTGCAGGAAGCTTTTCAGCGAAGATGGGTAGGGACACAAACGGATTGGTTAACATATAAAGATCTGCTGGAAAACATATCGGAATCTTCAACCCCCCAGATAAAACCTAGGGAAAAATTAGAAAAGATGGGGTACATGTTGGCTTGGTTTCCATATAGACAGTTATATGAAAGGTTTAAAATAGATGTCAGACTGGAAGGATTTGACATAAGACAGATGAAAAACGAATTTGAAAAAATCGTATTTGATCAATCGGATCATATTACTGCTAAATTATATGGTTATTTGTTAGGGCATAAGTTGGAGGATCAAACAGTTAAAGATACCATGATATCTTGGGCAAAGATGACCAGTCAGGTGATCAAACTTGATCAATGGGAGACAGCATGGAAATTAACACAAAAATTTACGGTAGCCCAAGACCTTAAGGAAAACTATATAAAGATGTTTTACAAGTGATATTTGACACCGACGAAAATCCAAAAAATGTATCATACATCACAGAATCAATGTTGGAGATGTCAGGAGAAAGCAGGGTCATTTATGCATATGTGGTGGAAATGTGCAAAAATCAGTAGCTTTTGGAAAGAGGTGAATAAACACTTGATGGAAATATTTAAAACACAAATTTCTCTAAAACTGGAAATATATCTATTAAATATGGTTCAAATGATAGATATGAAAATTTTTAAGAAATATTGGAGGATTCTTTTATACCTCATCACAGCTGCTAGAATTCTTATAGCTAAAGAATGGAAAAATAAAGATCCGCCATCCATAGAATACTGGATGGTTAAAATAATAGAAATGAAAGAAAATGACCGGCTCACTATAAAAGTTAAAGAGCAATCCGACGATGTTTTGCGAGAATGGGATCCGGTAACAAAGTACCTAAGTAGAAAATGGGGTTTGGCAAATATTGAGTATATATAATATTTAATAGAAACGGTGGTAAAATACGGAGAAATGCAAAAAAAAGGGAAGAAAATTGGAATGAAGGGAAGTACAGAGGAAAAAAAGACGGAGACCTTTATTTTATTGGACAGTAAGGGTACGAGTTCAGATTTACGGGAGTTTCTTTCCTTTTTTGGAGGGGGTTAGGGAAATTGTAATTATTATTATTATATTTTTTGTGTATTTGTTTTTTCTTTTCTTTTTTTTCTTGTTTCCCCTCAAGTTTTAGAATATCAAAAAAAAAAGGAGAGAGAATTCAGATAAAAGTATGGAAAATATATACATACAACTAAATGTAATGAAACTGGTGTTTAAAAGTGAAGTATTTGAAGTATAGAAAGCAAGCTATTGTTTATCATGATTTATATTTATTATTTATTATTTATTATGACTTATATCTCAATAAAGATAATGGTAAAAAAAAAGAAGTAGCATAGTTTAGAACAAGACTATATATATTAGGCTCTGATAGTAGATTTTTGGATGGTAAGCAGTGAATTTTACTATAGTAAGATATTAACGTTAAGCAGCCTTGTACAGCTAATAGACATAAGAAAAGTAGGATGGAAATGTTTTTATAACATCTTATAGTTTTATTTTTAACAATGGAAACAACCCTCTGCCCAAATGCAGATGCTAGAGTTCCTGATCATAGTGACCCAGTTATAGACTTCTACTTGTATATCCAGGTCATCTGACATGGTTTACAGGTTTAACTGGGCTTGCTACCTCACTCTGATGCACTGTTTCTACCTGGGCCATGTTGCTGGTCTTTAGGGTTCTAGTAAAATGTAGAGTAGATCCCATAAGATTTAGATCTGCCTGCCCCTGACTTAAAAACATGCTTTTAGTTAAGTTTAGGTGAGATCATAATGGGAACCTCCTCATTGCCTATAATCCTTGCTATGTAAGGGCTAGGATATTTGAAGATTGATAGTCCCTACATTTTGAATTATGTCCCGTTGTCTGAGCAGATGCAGTGGGAGTGAATTTTTGAGGCAATTTCCATTGTTGCTAGTTGCTGCAGTTCAGATGTGCAAGTTGTCCTTCCACAGAATTTTCAGTGTGTCATTCAACTCCTCTTCTTTTCTCCCCTTTTTCCCAGCAGCAGAGTGGCAATCCCAAGATGGAGATAACATTAACAGCCAGTGAAATTCGTCAACGATTCATCAGTTTCTTTGTGGAGAACCAGCATACTTATGTGCATTCTTCTGCCACCATCCCCCTGGATGATCCAACTTTACTCTTTGCCAATGCTGGCATGAATCAGGTTAGATATAATGTAAATTTCTGAATGGAGTGGACAGAATGGGTAGAGAGAGCTTCCTTCCCTTTCTTACAACTCTAGAAATAGTTCTTGTAATTATAGGATCAACAACATTTAGGAGCTTTAGGAAATACCCATAAGACCACATAGGAAAATACCATTCCACATAAAAAATGTATAGTTAAATTTTGGAGTCAAGTGCTCCAGGATGTGGTGATAGATTTCTGAAAGGATATAAAACAAATTCTTGAAGAATTGTGACAATTTTGGGTTATTTTTCTATACCACCCTTTGTATAAATTTCCAATGAGCAAGGACAATGATCTTTAAATGAACAGCACATTCAAAAGTAAAGCAAATTTAAAATTTATTGAAATGACAGACAAGATAGTGAAAAGCAATACTTGACTATTAAACTGTTGAGTAATGTAAAATATTAGGCAGTAATAATAAAGTTACACTATAATAGCATGGCTAACAAATAAGAGAATTATACAATAGCTAAGGCCTAACCTCTAAAAAGACCATGAACCCCAAAAGTAATCCTGCCCAGAAAGAGTGATGCAAGAAAAGAGAAGGGTAACACTCCAAGACATGCAATGAGCATAAGTCACATACATATTCTCCTGGTAGGCTCTCCATAGGCAACAGAGAATTGGACTAATGAGGCCTTTAGTCATATCCAGCATTGCTGTTGTTGTTTGGTTGTTCCTCATTTACACTTTCCTCATTTACATGTTGAATGGAGCTTTCATGTTTAGAGGTGGTATACCTCTGAATCCAAGATCTTGGACATACATAGCAGGAATAGACTATTTGGTGAATTTCACACCACACATTTATGGCACATTGATACAACTGTAACTGCCATGGCTACATCCTACAGAGCCAAGAAATTGTTAGTTTGATGGAGCACTAGAATTTTTTGGCAGGATGTTCTAAATAAGTTATGATACTACCAGTCCCAGGATTCCATAGGAGAGAGTCACAGCTGCTAAAATGGCATCAAAGTGCTGTAATTGTGGAGATCTCTAGATGTTAGTCTGAAGTTTCCAACAGCCCTAACTAGTGGTGAAGCATGAAGAGAGATGCTGTCCAAGAACATCTGAAGAGCCACATGTTCCCCAACCTTGTTACAGGTGTTCCAGGACCACCAGATGTTAGAAACAGGATTGGCCCCTCCTGAATTACCTACTTAGGCTTTAACTGGTATTCTCTTTATAAGTTTTAATTTATTTTCTCCTTGCAATAACATTGTGTTGGTAGGCTATTCTTATCTTACAGTTGAGGAGTTACAGGGTGGATTGATTTAAAACAACCATTGAAATGAATGGAATTGCTAACACAGTGATGAACATGATCTTAAAGCTGTTCTTAAAGTTTCCTGAAAACCGTGATACACCAATTGTTTAATCAAACCATTCAGGTATGTTAACCTACAGCTAAATGTAGGATTTTTCCCAAGGTGGACAAGTTCCGGAGGTCCTGAGACTGCACACACCTCCCTCTCCAAGCTCAGGGGGTCGCACCTCGCTGCACCTACAACCAGTTTCATATGGAGTGATGTTCCTCGTACCCTTAAGTGCAGTGGTAGTCGTATTGGTGGGTCTTGAACTAGTGCTGGTCTCTAAGGCATGGCCTCCCAATCCATAGAAAGTTTCTAGGAAAGAAAAAACAGTTATAGCTGATGGGAACAAATATGGTTCTGGTCCCTGGCACATCTGAAAACAAAAATTCTTCATCCCTATCATCAAATAGGCTTTAAAAAACACTGCACTGCAGGGATCAGCACTAAAGCCAGGGAGAATCCCCCATCCAGCATACCAAAATACCTCCATTTCTTGTCAGAGTCTCTTTCAAAATGCCAGTCCAGAAATGCTACCACCTCACTTCCGGTTGCCATTTTTGAAAACAACTCTGAGGAAAACAGGTATTAGGGAGATTTCAGTGTGCTTGAAGACCTTTCTGTGTGGTTTGTGTCCAAAAGTCAAGTGGTTGGAGGGTTCAGGAACTTTTTGAGATTTCAGGGGCCTCAGAGGCAGGGCCCAGTGGCTGCATGTGGCCCATGAACTACACTTTCCCCACCCACTGCTCTGGTGGGTATAGAGAACAATTATGCCATGATTTCAGGCATCTTAGGTAAAGGAGGGCTTATATTTCTAAACCAAAAGTTACTAGAAGTCATTTCAGGTTTTTGACAAACAAGGGCTAAGATACACAATAAGGGGTGGAGAAGATAGAGTAAAAACATCTCCAGAGAGTGTGAGGGGTCTTTTACAGGGAGCCTTTAAAAAAAAAATAGCAGCAGAAATGGTCAGAGTCACTTCTGGTATTGAGTAAAAGGTTTCCAAGGGCCTAAAACAGATGCGGGGGAGCAATAATGTGGTTTAACTGCCACCACAAATGACCACTAGAGGGTACCATGTGCCTTTTTATTAAAAAAACCCTGGGTGTTTGGGGATACATCCAGGTTTCCAAGGTCTTGGAGGAGGAGTGTATGTCGTGGCATCCTCCTGAGATTGCCCACTCCAAGTCTAGTTGCTTGATTTGTTCTTGAGCTGAAAATTATCTTTATTCTCATCTAGTTCAAGCCCATCTTCCTCAACACTATTGACCCCTCTCACCCCATGGCAAAACTGACACGAGCTGCCAACACTCAGAAGTGTATTCGGGCTGGCGGGAAGCACAATGACCTGGACGATGTCGGCAAAGATGTCTATCATCACACTTTCTTTGAGATGCTGGGCTCCTGGTCTTTTGGAGATTACTTCAAGGTATGGTAGGGACTCTGCCAGCAGCTTCTGGCCAAAGTTGAAAATGATCAGCTGACTAATGCTTGATGAGCCCAAATGATGAATGCAATCTGGTTGTGTTTAATGTCAAAGAAATTCCAGTTTTGTTGAAGTTCCGTGCACATGCATAGGTTATTCTGGTTGCAATATTTTGTCTAGTACAGCATTTGGAATAGTTTGATTAAAAATTGGAACTAATAGGTGTATAGTAGAGGAAAGCTCTGGACCACCATTTTATACTTGGTTCCCATTGCTGCATCTCAAGGTCCAAGCAAAGCATAGTAGATCACACAAGCTGAAACTTTGCTCCTGTCTTCTGTATGGTATATTTCAAGGGAAACTGGTTTGGGGTGACAGTCCAGATCCCTAACCCATTTACATTTCGGCCAGATGATGTTGAGGGGAATAGCCATTCACCTTAATGTCACTGGCTCCCTGGGTGAAGTGGTGCCTAGAGCTTCTGGCTGGTGCCTGTATCAAAAAGTCAGATGTGCTCTTCCATCACTTTTCCTACATAGGAAAAGTCACAGGAGAAAGAAAGCTAGGTGCACTCAGCTGATGCTTTAAGAACCCCTTGAGTTCCAAGGTCAGGACCCCACCATCTCCAAAAGGACCAGCTGACTGTACTTCTCTATCTGCTTGCCTTCCATAGGCATGAGGCCTTTGGAGAGGGTTGGAGAGGGACAACCTTTGTAGGCTTGATTAGAGACCCCACAAAAGCCCTGTGGATAGAATGATTATTTTCCCTGGTTCATAGCAGTCTGCCCATCTACCTGTGCTGGTGGTGGTGACTGCAACTAGGTCCAAGGAGGGCACTCTGTTCAGTCTCCTTCAGAATCATGGTAGGCCATTCTAAATATCAAGACCTCAGAAACCTTGTCTTCTTCTTTCATGCAGGAATTGGCTTGTAAATTTGCCCTGGACCTGCTCACCAAAGAGTTCGGCATCCCCATTGAGAGACTGTACGTCACGTACTTCGGTGGGAATGAGGTAGCTGGTCTGCAGCCAGACATAGATTGTAAACAAATCTGGCTGGATTTAGGGTGAGTTGTCTGGAAATTTTTAGGATGTAAATTGAGCCACTTTTGTGTCTAGATGACCAGGAACTAGTCTTTTCAGGTTCCCAGCCCCACATGGGAATCTTCTCTAACTTGGTTCCCTCTGGATATTTTTGATTAAAATCTCCATTAGCCTCAGCTAACATGATTAAAGCTTAGGGACCGTGGGAGTTGCAGTCTGAAGCATCTGGCACGTACAAGATTGGGGATGGCAGCTGAGTAGCTAGAGGAGAGAACATCAGGATGATCCCTGTGATTTCTCTTGTCTTCCACACAAAAGGGAGACAAAGAGAATGCAGAAAGACAAAATTGCAGAAACCTGTATAAAGTTCTGCTTCTTTTTCCAAGCCTCTTTGCTTCCATATGTAACACTAAAACATACTTTAAATTTTCTGTGTGGCACCAAGGAGGAATAAATGAGAATTCAGCTTTACATTAGCAGATTGTTGACTTGTCACTATATGGGAATCAGATTTAAAATAAATTCATTTGCTGCTGAGCAAGCCAGTGACCAAGCTCGGAATTGTTTTGCTGCCTTGTTTAACAAATTTAGAGTTTATTTTAAACCAGAGGTCCTGATTCACACATGATAACAGGCCAAGAATCTGCTAAATAAAATTGAAATTAGTTTATTCTTTGTGGCTGCAGAAGGAAGAGGAGAGGAGAGAGGAAGATGCACAAGCTAAGTGTTTTGCAGAAGCTGCTTTATCCTTGTACATGTAAACAATGTTTGTGCATGCAGGTAATATCTTACATTTGTCATTGTAGAGAAAATGTCCCTTTTAAAAATATGGAGTCAGCTGAGTGGATTTTGCCATATATTTAACATTATTGATTTTTCAAAAAACTAGTCTTATTAATTAGACATTTATTTCTTCATAGTCTTCCACAGAGCAGGATTCTTCCAGGCAGCATGAAGGATAACTTCTGGGAAATGGGTGATACAGGACCATGTGGACCTTGCAGTGAGATACACTATGACCGTATTGGGGACCGTGATGCTTCACACCTTGTCAATCAAGATGATCCCAATGTTCTGGAGATATGGAACCTGGTGTTCATACAATACAACAGGTGGTGCAGGAATTACTTTTAGTGGCCTTAGGGTCACCATAAGTTGGAAAGGACCTGAAGGCACACAACAACAACATTTAAAACAACATAAGGATGCTGTCTTGACCAATGTGGAAAATGTTAAAAATGGTAAAGGGAGAAATGTTAGGAAGAAAATATGTGCAAAGCATTTCAGCACATAGAATATATATGATATGTATATTTGATAAAGAAGGACAAATTTATGCCAATTGGATAAAGCAATATTTTGTTATTTTCAGTTTAGGATGTGATAGGCTGTTTAAGTAAAAGGAAAACTTCTAGTGTAGCCATTAAATGAGTTCATATATTTATTAGTATATGTTCTTTGAGGCCCATTGCATACTACTCAATTATAGCACTTTGATACCACTCCAGCAGTCATTGGTCCATCATGTGGAATCTTGGGAATTGCAGTTTAGGAAGGGATATATAGAATTCTGTACCTGATGAGCTCTAGCGTCTCACCAAACTACACATTCCAGGATTCTGTAGGACCTGGTATCAAAGTGGTATGAAAGTACTTTAATTGTTTGTGAAGAGGACTTGATTTTTCTTTACTAGAATGTCATTGTAAGCTGGATCAGTCCTTTTCACTGAGTTTCATTTTTCATCCTTACTCCTGACCTTAGAAGAGGGAGATGATCTGAATACATTGTATTTTAACAGAAAATGTGTAGGAGTCCTGCATCTGGATTGTTTTGATTTAATTTTTTTTTTAAAAAAAGTATTAACCTGCCCCCCCCCAAATAAGAAGCAAATATTGTACTCAAAGGGATGTCAAGGTACCCACTTCAAATTGTTTCTGAGCATCTAATGCTTTAAATGCCTTAAAAGCAAGAAATGCTGCAGACTAGCATTGTTATTGTGTGCCTTCAAGTTGCTTCTGTGACCCTAAGGCAAACTTTTCTTGGGGTTTTCACGGCAAGATTTGGTCATGGGGATTTGCCTTTGCCTTCCACTGAGGCTGAGAGAGTGTGACTTGCCTAAGATCTGAGTTTCCATGGCCAAGTAGGGATTCAAATCCCAGTACCCAGAGTAGTAGTACAACACTCAGAACACTATGCCATGTTGGCTCTTGAGACAGTCCTGTCTTTTACAACCAAACAAGATTTACAGATCAGATGGTCCTTTCACTTACAATCTAATTTCAAATATTTGCAAGTAAATACTAATGTATAAGTAAAAGGATTGGGGAGAAAGGAGAAAAATAATAAATTCAGGCACTGGTTGTTAAATAGTAATTTTTAAAATGACTGAAAAAACAAAACATTCAGAGAATGCATGAGTCTATCAGCTGTTTTTCATCAAAGCTGATAGGGCAAAACCTACTTTCCATGTCTTTTATCTACAGCTAACTGGAATAGCTATTGCTTGGTGACAGTTTTGAGCAGAGCTTTCCAAACTGTGTTGCAACATGTTAGTGTGTCGGCTGCAGTGTCACGGGTGGAGGAGCTACCTCTCCTGCCACTGCTACCCCAGGCCAAGGAAGACCACATCAAGGGGGGCAGCACACCAGCGGGCCAGGTCTGGGTGGAGCGACTCCCTCCACTTACTGAAATAACTGTGTCATGAAATGATGCATGTCTAAAAAGTGTGTCACCAACATGAAAAGTTTGGAAAGCTCTGGTTTAGAGAGAAGTCTGCTCATGGAGCAATCATCAGTTTCATTCTGTGCATCCTTGTGGATGCCAAGGAGGTTTCTGTTTAAATGCTTTGATTCCTGTTTTGATGCTTTGATTTCCTTTTTTTTTGTTTTGTCCCAGTCTGACTGACCTGCTTGCCTTGAGTCATATTTAAGCCCTGCCAGCTGAGTTGTCTGTTTTCTTTTGAACAGTCCAGAGCCAATGGCCATACTGGTTGGGAATTGTAGATCAATTTTTTCCAATATATAGAGCAATGTTTTATGACTGGGGAGATTCCCTGTGACATATCCTCAAGCTCTTTCCACAGAACAATTTCTCTTGATTGGCAGGGAGGTTGTTTCTCCCTAGATTTGCCCTGTATGGGTTTTAATATAATATTAATTCACTGCTTATGTAAATGTCCAACTTTTTAAGCTGCATGTGAGAATGAGGGATGAAGTAAATTTGAGTTTGCATTTCCTGTGCAGTAATGATATATTTCTCTTTCCTGTTCTAGAGAGGCTGATGGAACTCTGAAACCTCTTCCCAAGAAAAGCATTGATACTGGCATGGGCTTAGAGAGGCTGGTGTCTGTTCTACAGAACAAGATGTCCAACTATGATACAGATCTCTTTGTGCCATACTTTGAGGCTATCCAGAAGGTATCTGTGCAGATGGATTGTAGGTGACTGTGTCAACATACGTACTGGCTATGAGTACTGTGTCTCTAGTTTCCCTTAAGTGAAGGCTGCATGCCTAGATCTTCTCGGCTGCTAGGCTTGACCCAGTGGAACAACACACATCCTTCCTCTCTCTAAGTTTCACTGTCAACAGAGCATTATTCTTTGCCATGATAACTCTTTTTCTGCTTAGATGCAAGTAGTCTTTGCAGCTCCTGAGTCAGGTCTCACCAGCTGGAACACAGAATGATAGAATCTTCGAGTTGGAAGGGAACACAACACCTATCTAGTCCAATCCCATGCCATGCAGGAATACATAATTAAAGCACCCCGAAAGATACCCATCCAACCTCTTGTTAAAGACTTCCAAAGATGGAGAGACCACCACTGTTTAAGGCACTCTATTCCACTGTCAGATAGCTCTTACAGAAAAAAAAAACTTTCTAATGTTTAGGTGGAGTCTCTTCTTGCAGTGAACAGTGATAGTCTTTGCATGATTTGGACCAGCAGTGTGTCATGCATTAGGTAATGTGAGACAGCAGCCTCATGCTGCAGATGTGGGGCCTGGAAAAGAGGAAGGACAGAGTAGCCTGCGCCATATGGGCTCTCCTGCACACACATAATGAGGCCTCTGATTTCTATGGTTTTCAGCCCTTTGCCCTCCATATAATTCAGCTCTCAGAATTGCCATTGACCATAGTGGCTGGGGCTTCTGGAAGCTGAAGTCCGAAACATCTGGAGAACCAAATATTGGTAACAATTGTTGTGCAGTTGTTGAGGGGAGAGTGAATAGATCAGAGGGCCTCAAAAGAAAGCCCATAATGTCTCATCACCTCTACCATTGTCTGCTCACATGCATTAAGCTTGATCTTTCTCTGTTTCTTCAATATTACTCAATTTCTTCTTCATCATAGGGCACTGGCTGCAGACAATACACTGGACAAGTTGGTGAGGATGATGTAGATGGCATAGACATGGCATATCGTGTACTTGCTGATCATGCCCGAACCATCACTGTGGCCCTTTCTGATGGTGGAAGGCCTGACAACACTGGGAGGGGGTAAGGGTGCATGTGATTTTTCTTTCATGCCAGTTGTGTGGAACTTGCATTGAAGACCTTTGTAAAAAAAGGATGCAGCTGTGGTTAAACCGATGAGAAACTCTAACCTAGATCTAGTCTCTAATCCCAACTAAATGAGGCCCAGTGAATCTATTACTGAATGCTAGGTCAACACGTAATGTAAATCCCATTCATTTGGCACTTCTACTCTAATTGAGACTAACAGTTGGATCCTTGGATTATCTGATTATCTGCTGAGATCACTGTTGGGCGCCCTCCTGTGTGTACTAGTGTCCACAGAACTTTGTTTAGTTGGGACCCATAGAGAGGGTTCTCCTGACAGCTGTACCTGGCCTGTGGAATTCCTTCCCGGTGGAGGCCGTTCTCACCTCTCACTAATGGCCCCCTATGCAGTGGTCAAAGCCATCCTTTTGTTTAAGAAGGTTTTTGTGCTGCAAGTGATTGCTTGCTCATTAAAGTGGTTTTGATTGCTGGATTTTTGATAGTTGGTTGTACTTTTCATCTTTTCTCTCTCTACTTTTTTAATGTTTTAGTATTCATTTTCTACTGCTTTATTGTATTTACTGATGTTGTCAAGTGGTTTTCAAAATGATTATGTTACTGTTTTAACCTGTGGTATCAGTTACCTTGGGCTTGCTAAGGATAAAGCAGTAGCAAATTGAGACTGGTGTGAATTGAGAGTTCAGGGGTATCCCCCACACATCCATGATTGATTATGTCGGGCCTTAGCTAGACCACTGTGTTTTCTGTCTCAAGCATGAGCTGGGCTCAATACACTGTAGAAAGTGCCTTCTGCTTGGTCAGATGTCTTATCCATCCACCCCAGGATTGTCTGCTTTGATAGCAGCAGGTATGACAACTAGCTTTTCTGTTTGACATGGAAAAAGGCTAGAATCCCATATGGGGCCTTTTGAATGTAAAGCATGTGTTCTGTTGGTGGGTTGTGGTCTCTTCCATATCACTAGGGAAGATAACACTAATTTTGTTCATTTGTTTGAAGACAAAAGAATGATGTTTCAGGAATCCTTGATCTTGTCAGGAAAGATGGTACTAATGAGCTGCAATCCTGGATGGCTCAGCCTAACATAGTATGTCCACGTGTGGACTTGCGTTAGACTAAACCATATACCAAACCCCATGACTTATTGAACAGCTTCTGAAATACCCCGCATGGCCATTCTGTGCCTTCTGGGGAGTGGCTAGCATAGCAGAAGAAAATGTCTATCTCGCCCTAGTCAGACGTGAAATGATTACAGCAGCACTGATATTGCTGAAGGAAACTGGTGGATTTTCATATGAAATGTCATTATTTCACATCTAATAATCTAGCATAGCCAGACATCTCTCTGATTCCTCCTGCTCCCAACAAGGCACAGAATGGCTGTGTGGGAGTGGAGAGCTCAGATGCTGTCAATAAGTTGACAGGGGCTTTGGGTGAGCCCTGAAGGAAATACCTCCGCAGCACCCCAGGAAGGACCTATGCATGCATAAGGAAACTTATGCATGTGTATGTCCCTAACAGGACATACAGCCATGGTCTGTAAACTGGGCAGCATGAAAGCTGGGACAATACCAATGAATTTGGGGTCTGGGTGTTTGCCTTGGGTGCAAAGGCTGACCTCTACCTGCTTTCTCTTGCCCTTGTGCAGGTATGTTTTAAGGCGCATTCTTCGTCGTGCAGTGCGCTATGCCCATGAGAAACTCAGTGCTCCCAAAGGATTCTTTGCCACATTGGTCGATGTAGTGGTGGAATCACTGGTAAGCTTTTAAGACCGTTCTCTCCCAATAGCTCTTGAGGCTTGGAGGCGGGGGGTGGGTGGGCGGGCTCCTTGCTTTGGCCTAACAGCTCTTACTGTTTTCAGGGTGGTGCCTTTCCTGAACTGACAAAAGACCCAGAGATAGTGAAAGATATTATCAATGAAGAAGAAGTTCAGTTCTTGAAGACACTCAATAGAGGACGACGCATCCTCGATAGGAAAATTCAGAGCTTGGGGGACAGCAAAATTATTCCTGGTGAGAAAGTGAATGCTGTCATATGCATTGCTTGCTTATGAATTGCTCCATGGCCTTTAAGCATGTTGAGCCAAACCGCATGCTGCTTCAGAGCAGTGCTCTGTCCTTTAGCGTCCCAGCTGTCAAGGTGTCTTTGTGGAACTGTGTGGGTTCCTCTTTCTTCACTTAAAATATTATGAACACTTGGGCCTTAAGCAGGAGTGTTCCTGTAGACAAAGGAGCTGAACATAAGGATGATACAATTCTCCAGGTATTAATTTTGTTTTTAAAAATTTATTGCTGGGGTTTAATTGATCCTTTTGTGAGCTGGCTTGGGATCTCACTCCAGGAGAAAGGTGGCATATAAATGAAATAAGTAAAATATAATGAATGAGCTATTACTCCCAACATGTTTCGTTATTGGCCAGGCTGGCTGCAGCTGATGGGAACTGGATACAGCAATATCCAGAGAACAGCAGGTTCCAAAAGTCTAATCTAAGCACAAGTTACAAGATTGGTACACTGGAGGTGGGAGGTGGGAGGTGAGTTGTGAAGTGGCCCACTTTCCACTGCATGCCTGGTTGGAGGAACAAAAATCCAACACATTATCATGACAGTCCTTATTCATTTGTATTTTGCCTATGCTCCTTCTTGTACAGGATTTGAGCAGGCATCCCTTCTTGCCCTTTTAAGCCACACATTCAAGGTATCCATGCTTCCACACATTTGTTCACCAAGGGTGAGTGTTCAGTTCCCTCTGGTAAGAAGGCCCCATAGGACCCTCTGACAAACTCCAACTTAGGCTGCTGTCTGTAAACAAAAAGGATTGGTAGATACATCTGTTGTTTATAGTTCCTTATCACAAATGAAGGAAGACTCCAGCTCTTTTTCAGGCCTTCTGTGCTTGATAAGCCTGGGCTGAAGGGAGAGATTAAATCCTCTTTCACTTCACTGAGTTTTGGAAAAGGAGAGAAGCAACAGGCTTTTTCCTAGTTTTTCTTTCCTTTCAGATTAAGACAAGATTCTCCTTTCAGCCTTCTGTGCTTGATAGAGAGTTTGAGGAATTGTTGGCAAGGAAAATCAGAAATGTGGCTAGTAAGTCAAAGTCACATTTATGAACTCTGCAGAAATCCCACAAGAGAGAACTTAGGCTAGTAGTATGATATGCCAATAGTTTGGCTGTTGTCTCTTCCTTTCTCATCCCTCTCCAGGAGATACTGCATGGCTGCTGTATGACACCTATGGTTTCCCTGTGGATCTGACTGGGCTCATTGCAGAAGAGAAGGGCCTCAAAGTTGACATGGAGGGTTTTGAAGAGGAGAGGAAGAGTGCTCAGGTGGGGCTTGAAGGTCAATATTTTGCTCTCCAGGGCATCTCAGAAGAAGCTTAAATCTTTTGATGCAAGGACTGAACTTTTTTTAATGCAAAACAAATTTAAATATTAAGTGTATGCAGACTGTACATAGTCCAGTTGCAGATTCCACCTGTGAGGAATCGTAGCATGTCTATTAAAAGCTGATTAGGAGGGTTTTAAACTGAGTTCGGGCAGGGAGGGAGACAGTATTATTCGGGGAAGGAATTCAGCAAGTGCTGGGCAGAAAAGACCAAATTTTATAGACAGAGCAGCCTAAGTAGTACTAGGGACCAACAGTGGGAGGAAAAGCAACTTGCAGGAAGGGCACATGGTCTTAAAAGTCTCTACACCAATAAACAGAGCATGGGAAATAAACAAGATGAACTGGAACTCTTAATAAAACAAAATGAATATGGTATAATAGGCATCAGTGAAACCTGATGGGGTAAGTCTCATGATTGGAATGTAGTAATAGGGGGTATAGGAGGGGTATAACCTATATCAAAGAAATAGACCAAACAAAGAGGAGTAGCAGCTTTATGTATCATGGATGTTTTCACCTGTGAAGAGATCCATGACTTAAATCCAGGAAGCCAGGTCAAGAGCATCTGGGTAAGAATTAAAGGAACGAGAAACAATAGGGATGTCATTGTGGGGGTCTACTACAGACCTCCAAGCCAGCCTGAGGATTTAGATTATACCTTCCTAGAGAAGATGATCACACATTCAAAAAAGAGAAATGCAGTAGTAATGGGAGATTTCAACTATCCTGATATATGTTGGCAGTCAAATTCTACCAAGACCACACAGGCCAACAAGTTCCTCATTTGCATTGCAGACAATTTCATGGTCCAGGAGGTGGAAGAGGCTACAAGGGGATCAACTATTTTAGATCTGATCCTGACCAACAGAGATGGCCTTGTTAATGGGGTAGAAGTGGTGGGATCCTTAAGTGGGAGTGACCATGCTTTATTGGAATTTGTCATTCAGTGGAAAAGGAAAGCCAAGTGTAGCCAGACACACATTCTAGAATTTAAAGAAGCTGATTTCTGTAAACATAGGGAATTACTGGCTGAAGTTTTGTGGTCAAGAATACTGAAAGAGAAAGGAGTTCATAACCGATGGGAGTTTCTTAGAAGTGAGATACGAAGGTGCAATTTAATGTCCCACTAAGGAGGAAAAATGGCAGGTGTCTAAAGAAAGCAGAATGGTTGACTAAAGAACTCTCAGCTGAGCTAAGAAACATGTACAGGAAATGGAAAAATGGTGAAACCACCAAAGAGGAATTCAAACTGATAGCCAGGATATGTAGGGAGAAGATCAGAAAAGCTAAAGCACGAATGAACTCAGGCTTCCCAAAGAGATTAAAAGCAATAAAGGGTATTTTTTAGCTATGTCTGCAATGAAAGGAAAAACAAGGAAATGATAGGATCACTGGGTGGAGAAGATAGTCAAGTACTAATAGGGGAGCAGAGAAAGGGCAGAACTACTCAACACCTTCTTTGTCTCAGCTTTCTCCCAAAAGGAAAGAAGTACTTAACCAGGGGCAGGGGAATGGAGAGCAAGTGGGGAAGTTGGAAGAAGGTAGCCTAGAATAGGTAGAGAACTAGTACAGGAATATCTGGCTACTCTAGATGAATTCAAGTCTCCAGGATCAGATAAATTACATCCAAGGAGATTAAACGAACTGGCAGAAGTAATTTCAGAACCACTGGCAATAATCTTTGAGAATTCTTGGAGAACAGGTGAAGTCCCAGCTGACTGGAAGAGGGCACATATTGTTCTTATCTTCAAAAAAGGTGGAAGGGAAGGACCCAGATAATTATCTCCTGGTCAGCCTAACATCTATACCTGGAAAGTTTCTAGAGTAGATCATTAAACAGCCACTTTGTAATTACTTAGAAAACAGTGCTGCGATCACTAAAAGTCAACATGGGTTTCTCAAAAACAAGTCATGCCGAGCTAATCTCTTGTTATGATAGAATTACAAGCTTGATAGATGAAGGGAATGCTGTGGACACAGCATGTGTTGATTTCCATAAGGCCTTTGACAAAGTTCCCCAGAACAGTCTTACGAAGAAGCTTGCAAAATGCTGGCTGGGCAGTGCTACAGTTAGGTGGATTTGTAATTGATCGACTGACCGAATCCAAAGGGTGCTCACTAATGGTTGCTTTTCATCCTGGAGAGAAGTGACTAGTAGGGTGCCACAGGGTTCTGTCCTGAGCCCAGTCCTATTCAACATCTTCATCAGTGACTTGGATTAAGGAATAGAAAGCATGCTGATCAAATTTGCAGATGGCATCAAATTGGGAGCAGGGCAGTGTGCTAAAATACCAGAGGACAAGATCAAGATCAAAATGACCTTAACAGGAACTGGGCTAAAACGAACAAAATGAATTTCAACAGAGAGAAATGTTAGGTCCTACACTTAGGCAGAAAAAAATGGAATGCACAAATACAGGATGGGGGACACGTGGCTGAATAACAGTACACATGAAAAGGATCTAGGAGTCTTGGTAGACCATGAGCTAAATGTGTCAGCCGTGTGATGCGGCAGCCAAGAAAGCCGATGTAATTCTTGGTTGCATTAATAGGAGTATGGAGTCTAAATCAAGGGAGGTAATAGTACCACTCTATTCTGCTTTGGTTAGACCTCATCTGGAATACAGTTCAGGGCTCATTTTTAAAAAGAATATTGACAAGCTGGAACATATCCAAAATGGTGAAGGGTCTGGAAGCCATGCCCTATGAGGAGCGCTTAGGGAGCTGGATATGTTTAGTTTAAGAGGGGACATAATAGCCATGTTTAAATACTTGAAGGGATGTCATGAAGAGGGAGCGGGCTTGTTTTCCACTGCTCCAGCGATTAGGACAAGGAGTAATTGATTCAAACGACAGGAAAAGAGATTCCACCTAAACCTCAGAAGGAACTTCCTGACGATCAGAGCTGTCCAGCAGTGGAATATGCTGCCTCAGAGTGTGGTGGAATCTCCTTCTTTGGAAGTTGTTAAGCAGCGGCTGGATGGCCGTCTCTTGGGAGTGCTTTGATGTAAGTTCCTGCATGGCCGGGGGTTGGACTGAATGGCCCCTCTGGTCTTTTCCAACTCTATGGTTCTGTGATTCTGTGTTAAAAAATATATTATTATACAGTGATATTGTTGAGGGGTAAAGGGTAGCTACCATTTAATTTATTGGCTCCGCCAAATTAGATGCTCCTGCTTTAACTTTTACATCCTCCTATTACATTCTATTAGTGAGTATTATTTTATTTATGTATTCATTTATTTAATATGCTGGCTTGGTGAGATCCATGATTTATAAAAATGTAGCTAAAATCAATCATGATAGTAAAAAAAATTAAATATGTAATTTAATCAACACCAGCAGTGAATTAAAAACAGTTTTAAAAAATTTAAAGTGTAACAGATGAGGAAAAGGTGCAGCACCTCCAGTGAATGACCCTTCCACAACAGCCATTTAAATTCTAAAAGCTCAAAAGGTCTTTGGTAAAAGGGAAATTAGCTGTTCCTTGTTACCAGCCCTAATCAGCATTCTTGCCACAGTGTTTTAGACGCACTGAAATTTCTGAATGTTTCCTATAGGCAGCACAACACAGAGTGTGTTACATTTATCCAGAAGGGATGCAGTCAAGGCACTTGTCATCATGGTCAGAACAGACATCTCCCAAACTGAGTACAACTGATATGCTAATTTTAACTGTGGAAATACATTCCTGATGACAGCTGAAATATAGCTGTGGTCTAGGAGTACACGCAACCTGTAAACATGTATCTTCGGTGGAGAGTAACCCTATCCAGCACAGGCTGATTTTTCTTGACCTGCCTTTTGACTGACCAGAAGCACCTTCTTGTCTTGCTTCATTTTGTTTGACCTCTTCTGTTCCATTCTTATGACTAAAACATGTTTCTGGGAATTAGGTGAGAAGTAGAGCAGGAGAGCTTTACATAGACCAGAAGGATTGTTGCACATGGATCACATTTTGAAAGGCCAGGGATTGGGTAGAGGAGAGGATGATAGGGCTGTACGCCCTCCATATATAAACTGAAATAAAGGTCAATCATTAGCATCTCTAGGAAAAAGCTCAATTGTCTGAGATGTTGTAGAAGGTCACTACCTAGCAGGATAGACAGCACTATCCTGTATATAGATATGGATTTAATTTAATTTAATTCTTTTGAATTGTAGATAAGGGTACCCATGAGGCCCAACACTACAGCACTGGGCAAACTGAGTACATGAATCAATCATCAATCTGGGTGGGAGGCAGCCCCATGTAAAAAGCAGGAAGTATGTCAAAATATTTAAATATCTAAATTTAGTGTAGGGGGGACAGTACAGAAAAAATGCATCTCTGATACTTACTGAAGTAAGTCTGCAGACGAACAAATATTTTGGATTTCATCTAAGCCAAAGTTAATTAACGATGAACCAATTAACACAATGAAAGTTCATATGTAGAGAAGGACCAGTCTCCCATAGTTCTATGGCAGACCTCCTCCACTGTGATGCCCTCCACATGTTTTGGACTGGAACTCTCATATTCTGTGGTGGATGGTCATGCTGGCTGAGGCTGTTGGGAGTGGTCATCCAAAATGTCTGGAGGGTAATACATTAGAGAGGGCTACTTGATGACCAGGGCTTGGGTTTTAGATACTGTTCAGTCTCACATAAATGTGTTTTATTTACACCAGTCTGTGGGAATTTTCAAGACCTACATTTGGACTAGCTGTTGAGTTTTCTGTATCCTTTCTTCCTTGTTCTCTCAGGCAGTTTTGAAATTGCATTGCGTTTGGTACTGCTGGCCTTAGTCTATTGAGAGTTTCTTTTACCTATTGGTTTGCTACATTCCCAGCTGAAATCCCAGGGCAAGGGAGGAGGTTATGAAGATCTCATCATGTTGGACATCTATGCTATTGAAGAACTCCGCTCCAAGGGACTGGAAGCGACTGATGACTCTCTTAAGTACAACTACTCATCTGATCCCAGTGGCAACTATGGTAGGTTTTAAGGTGTTTCCTATAATGCAGTTGCTTCTCTCACATTGGGGAGATGGCTTGCCTCAGAGAAGGTCAGAAAAACTCTCTTCAGCAGGTCAAGTGTAGCAGCTTTTATAATTTGTCCTCCTGGAAAGCTGGATAGTAGAGGAAAATAAACAAATAACTGGATGACAAATTTATAGACTAGGTTTTTTTTTTAATGGCCAAATTTGGTTTAGGTGATTTTGGTTTAGAAGTTTCCTTCCAAATACTTCACTTTGTGTTTAAGGCAGAAGGGTGGGGAAAGTGCAGCCCTGGGACTGTATGTACACTTGACCCCCATCAACAGCTCTTTTTATACCTCTGGACCCATCCAGAGCCAGCATGATGTAGTGTTTTGAGTGTTGGACTATGACTCTGGAGACCAGGGCTCAAGTCCAAGGGCTCAAGACTCTGGAGACCATGGCAGTCCACTGGATGACCTTTGGCAAATCACGTACTCTCAATCTCAGAGAAAGACAGTGGCAAAGCCCCTCTGCACAAATCTCAGCTTAGGGTTTCCAGAAGCTGGACATGACTTGAAGGCACACAACAACAACAAACCCACCCAGAATCTTTTCCTGACCTCCCAAAAGCATGAATGGACTCTTCTGGAAGTCTCCAGGGGCAGCAATTCTCCTTTTTACTACATTGCATAGCTTGCCTGTTTGTTTTAACATAAAAAATCTCATTTTTCAAAGCCAACAGTTGACTTCTGCTACTTTCATGTTTTTTTGCATTTGGTGTTTTGGTATTATTGACATTCCCCAGATTTCCTGGACTAGATAATATTGCCTGCAAAACCCTGCAGGTTGTCCCCCTCTAGTTTCAGTGAGTGATAGAGCATATGTTTGGTACTCCAGGAAACTCAAGTTCATTCCATGGTGCCTTATGAGCAGGGATGGAAGAACCCAGGAGAGCCCAATTTCCAGTTGAGATAGAAAATATTGAACAGTTCTTACAGAAGTTTCAATAAACTGATTTCTGTATTCCTAGAAAGAAAAATAATGTTTTGCTTTAAGGTGATTGTTAATAAAGTAGTACAGGCATACCTCATGTTTTCCTGGGCATTACTTCTTTAACAGTGAATTTGTGTGGGAGGCAAAAATAACATGGTAAGAATTAAGAATAGGTTCCTACATCACAAAAAAGAAGAGCAGTTCAGTGTGTTTCAGCAAACCTTTTAACCAAAACAGATAGTACACAAGGAAATGAAACAACAAGATTAGGTAAGCCTTGCATAAGTAAACAACAATATTTTGAACCTACTTGAAAGCTTCTGCTAAAATGCATGCAAGGATAATTTTTTTCTTTCACCAGCCTCCATTTTTCTTCTGCTTTCTGTGAGGGTGCCAACTCACAGACCTATGCTTTTTTAATGTGTTGGGTATCTGGTGAGGCAGGCTTATTTGCTTTCACCTTTTATCTCTGTTTTACTGTTCATGCGTGCTTAGCAAGGGATTCTTGAGACAGCTTGCTGTTTACCTTTCCTGTTACAGAGAGGCACACGCAGCTGCAGTAGATTGGCTAGGGTAGAATCCTGCTGTTTCCTAGCTCAAGGTTTATTGCATTGTTTACTACAGACACACAGTTGCAGTGCAACATGAAAAGTCTGTTTCTCCAGCACTCCTTCATCTCCTTTTGTTGCTGGTACTGCCAAAAAACCCATTCAAGTTAGGCAGTGGATAAAGAGGAAAAACAGGACTGAGGGGTGTAAAAAGCTTTTGAAAAAAGGAGTTTCATTGCCAGAGGCTTTGTAAACTGAGATATGGCCGTATTTTGAAATGTTCATTAGTTAATGTTTTGCCCACACTTTCTTATCACGGGTTTTTAAAGGAGATAAAGACACTTTGGTTATGAGTGATAATTTGTGCCCCATTATATTTAAAATGCTACATTCCTCAAGCATCACATCAATTTTGCTGATTTCTCTTTTCTGTTTTGCTTTGCTGTTTCTTAGAGTAGTAAAGGGCCTTTTCTGACCTGAACCTCGCTGTTCTTTTCCAATGTATAGAGTTCAACAGTCCTGTCGCCACCGTGAAAGCCCTTCGCCGGGAAAAGATGTTTGTGGATGAGGTGTCTACAGGCCAGGAGTGTGGGGTCGTGCTGGACCAAACTTGTTTTTATGCTGAGCAAGGAGGACAGATCTATGATGAGGGCTACCTTGTTAAGGAGGATGAAAGCAGTGAAGATGTAAGGTTGGGTTAAAAGTATTAGTGGTAACACTTGGTGCTCAGAATTTCATATTGGAGAGGGTGTTTTGAAAGTCAAACCCATGAATATGAAGGGCTGACTGTTCAGCCCAGAGCACCTGATATTCATTGGCAATCTCCCATCCAACTACTCACTAGAGCAGACCCTGCTTAGCTTCCAAGATCAGATGAGATCTGATGCCTTTAGGGTATTTCACATATCTGATGTTTAAGTTATACTTCAAAGGCTATCCTTTGGTTGCCCAGTCTTCAGAGACAGAATGGGTCATAGGGCCTCTTCTGTGGTTGTGTCTCAACTCCCCAAACTACCTTTCATGGACAAATTTGGGAGATGCAAGTATTTCCATCATGTAGGTGCCAAGTTACTATCTTATTCCCCTGTGCTTTTCAAAATTGGGGTGCTACTTGTAGCTTCTTGTCATTCTTATCATTTTACTAATCAAGGAGATAGTTCCTGTTGTATTTTTTCTGGTGTTTTCATTCCCTGTAGTGTAACTTTTTAACCTTTTAAAATCCAGTTCTTCTTCGTGGTCTCTGTACCTCACACAGTGGGGGATCTTTGCGTATGTGCAGTAGCTTTCAGAAAGTTCTGGAGCTGAGCAGCTTGGCGGGAACCCCTCTCCCATCTAGTACTGAGCATGCTCAGCCCGCCAAGCCAACAGTCTCTCCTCAGTTTTCTTTCATCTGCTGGCATGTTAACAGTGAACGGAAAGACCTCTTCAGTTGAGCAGTGTTTTCTTGTTTTTCTTACACTTCTGGCTTCATTGTTTCTTCAGACTTTGTGAGAACCCTCCCTTGCTTCTTCTTATGTCTTCTTTGTTTAAATATTGTGTTTCGTGTCGCCGCAAGGTCGCACTTTCAGACGGGCATTCCAAGCGTCTCTTTTGCCTCGGGAAGGCCCACAATGTTTGGGTTTGCTCTGTTTGCAGGGAGTTCACGGCCCAGACGCTGAGGAACAAGGCTTCCAGATTAAAATCTTATTATTGGGAGCAAGCCCTGAAGATTAAGGGACAGGCAGCTTCAAATACTGCCCTCTTTACTTCAATGGCTTCTCGTTCCTCCGCTGCTCCGTGGCCTGTGGCCACACCCTCATCGGTATCGACGGCTGCGATATCAACCTCGACGATACCTGGCTCGGTACCATCGTCAATGTCCTTGCCTCTTGTCTCCTCTTTACCCAGGATTCTGAAGCTTACCAGGACGCTGATTACTTCCTCTTCTTCCGGGGACGCCCCTGCGGGCTCGCAGGTTGCTCAGGCTTCTAAGCCCCTCACAATGGCTCAGCGGAAGCGGTCCTCTTCACACCTTTTGGAGTCCTCCTTGAAGGGTAAGAAGGAGAAGCATCGATCTCCATCACCGGCAACTCAGTCGTCATGTCTTCCGACACCTTCTCAGACTCAGACTCCTCTGGCTACTGTTGATGAGGAAGGGCCTCCTGATCTTTCTTTGGAGCAGGATGAACCCCAGCTTCTGGTACTTATAGTGCCAGCGTCGCTGGAGCTGACTTCTCAGGACCGTCCGGCGCAGCCTGATCCACCGCCAGCTACACAGGCCGCAACGCTTCCACCACACGCGCAGCCTGAACTTGGGCTGGACTGTCTGGGTACCTCCGACCCTGGTCTAGATACCCCGCGGGTTCCTTCTCGACCAAGGGCTCCTTACCGTGACCGTGACCATACTAGTGCGGCATACTCTCCGGGCCGTGCTGACAGGTTTTGATCCCCGCAGCAGCGGGATGCTCGGCTTGACCGTGACAGGTCGCAAACGAGGCTCGATTTGCCCTTCTCATCAACCTCAAACATAGCATGTTATGGCCATGAGAACGTCTGGAGGGAGCAGCCGGGTTCATAATATTCGTACTCCCCTGCGTACAGAGACCGATACCACGCCGATATCCATCGTTGGTCACCGTACCACTGTTGTTCCCAGTCTCCATCTTCAGCATCCCAATACCGACCAACTCCTCGGTACCGAAGGTCTCCATCTCGCTCCAGATCACGACCTCCTTATTTCCAACGGTCTCCTTCACGTCATCGCTCTTGGGACCGCTTGTCTTGACACCAGCCTGTCTCACTGCTTCCTCGGGTAGTGGCTACCATTTCTCGTCCACCTGCCATCTGCTGCCTCTGCAGTCATCGATGGCTTCGATTCCGACACAGTCTATCCTACGTCCGATTCCGGCTGTTCTCCCAGTACCAACACCGACAGCGCCTTCACTGCCTGTACCACCATTGGTACTGTCTTCAGTAACTGTTACAGCTCCTCCGGCTGCTGCTGTACCATCTCAATTACCTCACGGCCAAGGACCGCCTTCCCACTCTTCGCAGTCTTATGATTCCGACTCAGATTCTGGCGACTCCACACCTGATTTGCACTCTTCACCAGCAGTGGCGTTCAGGAAGCCTACGCCAGACTCAGCACCCGAGAACGTCAAACAATTTTCTGATATCTTGCTGCGGAAGGCCAACACCCTTGGCCTCGATGTTTCGGGACCTGCTCCGACAGTGCAGGACCCGGTTTTCCATTATGTTGACACTCGCCCACCCTCGGCAGCTCCGATAGTGTTTCTGCCGGTACTACAAGCGGTGTTGAAACATCCATGGGCCCAGCCAGCCTCTCTCCAACCGATACCCCATCGACTTGAACATCTGTACAGAACCTAAAAGAAAGACATAGAATTTCTCTTCAACTGCCTTGTGCCAAACTCCATCGTTGTGGAGTTGTCCCAGACAAAAGGTGACAAGAGGGCGCATACCACTCCACCAGATCACGAAGGCCGCAGCTTGGACTCCTTTGGCAGGTTCTTCTATTCTGCGTCTTCCTTGACTGTGCGAATTTCCTACACCCAGGCATGTCTTGCTACCTACCAGTGCAATATTTGGGACAGGTTTTACCCCTTGCTGTCTTGTTTACCAGACGACCACAGGACAAGCGCTGTCCAATTCTTTAATGAATCGGTGGCCTTGTCCAACCAACAAGTCCTTTCTTCCGGACATATTGTCGAAGGTGCGGCTCGGGAGATGGTCAGCACGGTCGCTCTCTGTTGGTTTGCATGGTTGCAGTCTGCTGGGCTCCAGAAGGATAGTAGGAAGCGAATCGAAGACCTGCCCTTTGATGGACAGGGCCTGTTCCTGTCTACCACCAATGACGCTATGGACCACCTGGTAAAGGCTCGTCTCATGGCTAAGAGGATAGGGCTCCATCAGATTCCTCAATCCTGTCGGACCTCTGCTTCTCGTTCCTCCTGGCACCGGTCGGCCTATTCCTATGCATCTCGCTCACCTCGCCGAGCCTCTGCTCGGTCCTCTCTTCCATCTTCAACGCGGAGGACCTTGAGGAGACGTGAACCTTCATCGAAGAAGTCCTCCTCCACGGCGAAGTCACGATTTTGAATTCTGCTGCAGGTCGCCACCACACCCACTCTTCCGCCTGCCCACCAGCTTCACTGGGAACCCGGGTCTGGCCCGTCATTTCAGCAAATGGCGTCACATCACCAAGGACTCTTGGGTTCTTTCCATCGTCCATCTTGATTACGCCATCGAATTTCAAAGTATACCACCTCAAGGTGTCTTTTATTCCACCCTGGCCAACCTGGCCTTGTTAGAGGAGATACAGTCCCTACTACAGAAAGGGGCCATAGAGTGGGTCTCATCCATGGCCAGTACCACTGGCTTTTTCTCTCGGTACTTCACGGTACCAAAATCGGACGGTACCCTGTGACCAATCCTGGACCTCCGGGGGGTGAATTCTTACATTCTCCCTTGGAAATTCAAGATGGTCACTCTGACATTCATCCTTCCCTTTCTGCGATGATGGGACTGGTTCGCCTCTGTCGACCTACGAGACGCCTACTTCCATATCGCAGTTTGGCCCCACCACAGGAGGTACCTGAGGTTCACGGTCAATGGCATCTGCTACCAGTACAAAGTGTTGCTGTCGGACTTTCTACTGTGCCCAGGGTCTTCACCAAATGCATGGCCCCTGTGGTATTGTACCTCTGCATGAAGTGCATTACGGTATACCCTTACCTAGACAATTACTTCCTGGTAGCGCCCTGCAAACAGAAGCTATACAAGGACATTTGTCTTACACTTTCTCTTCTGTCCAGCCTCGGCCTCAGGGTGAATCCCAAAAAGTCTCACCTCGAGCCAATCTGTGTTCTGGACTTTATCAGAGCCATTCTGGACTCTGTCGCTGCCAGGGCCTTTCTTCCAGTGAAACGGACCCACACTCTACGTCAGGCTGCTACCACTGTCCTCTGAGTCCCGGTAGTCTCCGCGAGGACAATCCAACAGCTTCTCGGCTACATGGCGGTGACAACGGGTGATTTACCTCTCTCGCCTCCGCCCGCTGCAGCACTGGTTCATCAGGGTCTTCGATCCTCTTCGGGACGACCAGAGTCTCCTGTCACAAGTCGCTTGACAGGTGCGATACTCTCTTCTATGGTGGCTCTCTCTCTGGCACTTACTGTTGGGAATGCCATTCATCAACCCCTGGCCTCGGGTCATGATCATGACCGATGCCTCCCTCTCAGGATGGGGAGCGCATTGCAACAACCTCACGGTGCAGGACCACTGGATCGGCCTGGAGACTCACCTTCACATCAATGCCTTGGAGCTCCTGTCCATCCTGAAGGCGTTGCAGGCCTTCCGCAACCTCATTCTCAGCCAGACGGTTCAGATCCTGTGGGACATCACGACGGCTGTCTGCTATGTGAACAGGCAGGGAGGCACCCGCTCCACTACCCTTCTCCACATAGCCCTTCAGCTTTGGGACTGGTGTGCACCGCTTCACATTCACCCTGTCGCTGTCCATCTGGAAGGCCAAGACAGTGTCACAGCGGACACACTCAGCAGGGCATCCTCTTGTCACCACGAGGGGTCCCTCTCCGATGCTGCTTTCCAGACGATAGCGTCTCGCTGGGGCGCTCTGTCCGTCGATCTCTTTGCGAGCAGTCAGAACACAAAATGCGTGCCTAGCTGAGGTGACAGCGTGTGCCGCGACTCTCTCTCGGAGACACCTTCCAGTTTCTATGGGACAAGGAGCTGCTGTATGTGTTTCCTGCGTTCCCGCTTCTAGGCCGAGTTGTGGCCAAGATCCTCTCGGATCATGCCAATGCCATCCTGGTGGCTCCATATTGGCTGAGGCAACACTGGTTCGGCCCCCTCCTCACAGCAGCTCGAGGCCACATTCTGAAACTTCCATTAGCGTCAGACCTCCTCTCGCATTCGGACGGCCTTGTTCTGCATCCAGACCTGCCACTCCTGCGTCTTCATGCGTGGAGGATAATCCCCTAGATGCTTCAGCTATACAGACTATCCTCATGGCTGCCAGGAAGGAGTAAACGCGCCGGTCTTGTCGCTACAAGTGACAAAGTTTCTTGGCCTTCGTTGATGCCCGTCAACAATCCGCATCACCAGTTGCTCTGCCCACTGTACTGCACTTCCTCCTGCACCTTTGGACACAAGGCTTGGCCTTTTCATCTCTTAAGGTGTACCTCTCAGCCATCGTAGCCTACCAGCCGCCTGGCACCCCTTCTGCTGCACTATTCCGTGATGCAACCCTTAAGCAATTTCTGAAAGGACTGCAACACCTTTACCCTCCAACCTCCCCGCTTCTGACGCCTTGGTCACTGTCCTTGGTCCTGTCTCAACTGATGCAACCGCCCTTTGAGCCTATGGCTACTGCTGATGACAGGCTCCTCACTATGAAGACCGCCTTCCTCGTCGCTGTCACCTCAGCTAGGCAAGCAAGCGAGCGAGCTTACTGGACTGCGGTCGGATGAGCCCTTCCTTGTCTTCCATCGCAACAAGGTGGTCCTATGCCCAGACATCTACTTCTTGCCCGAGGTTGTCTGATTTCCATCTCAACCAGGATGTCATCCTTCCCACCTTCTGTCCTGACCCGGCTATGCCTCTGGAACGATCGCTTCATTCGCTTGACGTCCGTCGAGCTCTGGCCTTTTACACCCAACGGACTTTGTCCTTTCACCAGACTCCCAACCTCTTCGTTTGTTATGGTGGTCGTCGAAAGGGCCATAAGGTGTCCACCCAAAGATTTTCCAAGTGAGTGGCCCAGACCATTCTCCTGGCATACGAACTATCTAAACAACCTCCGCCAGCCCTACTCCGTGCCCACTCCACTAGGGCTGTGGCATCCTCAGCAGCTCTCCTTTGAGGGGTCGATCTGCCAGAACTTTGTCATGTGGCTACCTGGTCACGACCCTTGACCTTTGTGCACCACTACTGTCTGGACTGTTGGTTCCGTCGGGATGCCCGCTTTGGTGTGCGGTGCTGTCTTCCATTCTGTAGGACCTGACCCCCGTCCATTGGTAAGCTACTCAGTCTCCCATTGTGTGAGGCACAGAGACTACAAAGAAGAAGAACAGGTTGCTCGCCTGTAACAGTGGTTCTTTGAGTGGTCATCTGTGCCCTCACACACACCCGCCCAGCCTTCCCCTCTCCAGATCCTGCTCCGGCGGACCTCAAAAGTGAGGAGAGACCATTGGCTTGGCAGGCTGGGCATGCTCAGTACCGGATGAGGGAGGAATTTCCGCCAAGTTGCTCAGCTCTAGAACTTTCCGAAAGCTACTGCGGATGCACAAAGATCCCCCATTGTGTGAGGGCACAGATGACCACTCGAAGAACCACAGTTAGAGGCAAGCAACCTGTTCATCTCATCCTTCATTAATTTTGTAAGTCTTTGTAGCAGAAGAATGTCATGATCTATTTAAAGATACATCAATCTCTGATGTTGTTTGGAATTTCCAGCTGTGGGGGTGAATATTGCATGATTGATGGAAAGAACTGCCTTCTGATTCTATTTCTGCCCCTGCTGGTAGTCAGCCAACACTTGTTTTTTGGTTTCTGCAGAAGACAGAGTTTACAGTGAAAAATGTACAAGTGCGTGGAGGTTATGTCCTCCATGTGGGTACAGTATATGGAAGCCTGAAGGTGGGAGACAGTGTACGGTTATATATTGATGAGGTAAGTGACTCATGTAGGATCAAAGGAACTCTGTTTGGCATCCAGGATCAAAGTATTTTGAGTTTATTTAGCGTATTCATACGTTGTCTGTCAGCCAAAGGTTCCCATTCCATCGTGTTATAAGTTTATTCATTCCATTCCATTTTTATGCTGTCCTTCCTCAAATATGGTTAAAGTACATTACCTGGTTGCTTTCCTGCACTGCAACAATTTCACCTTAACAACAGCCCTGTTAGTTTGATTGACTGAAGGAGTAATTATCTCAGTGTCATGCAGAAGTTTTGATGACAAAGTGAAGATTTAATCCTGGATGTCTGCTGCTCTTAATTACTATGCTACCATAATATATGGTATCAGGAGTTGCAGAAGAATATTTGGTGACCGAGATGGCTTGCATTTGTATTCTCAGGTAGTGCAATTTCAGACATTAGTTTTGGAAATTAATTGTCACGCTGCCCCGTTCATAGGTGTCAACCTCTAACTATTTCTTCCACTGTCCCTACCAGTTGAGGCAACTCAGGCAAAGGCCTTTTTTGGTGGTAGTACCCTGCCTTTAGCACACTGTCACAAGCATTGTTTGCCTGACATGCAGTTTAGTAAATTTCAGGCAGCAAGCTAAGACATCTTTTGCTTGCCCAGACCTAAATTGGTTGAATAAACATCTATACAGTTCTTTGATGGTTACGTTTGTTTTTTAAACTTCTCTGCCTGTGTTTGGGGTTTTAACAACATTTACAGTCAGCCATAATCTTTGTTGCTGCTTCTGTGTCACTTTTTTAGAAATGATTTTTTTAAAAAAAAAAATCCTTGATCTGATGGAAAAAATAATGTGTACTAAATAAAATAAGTTTGTGATACCCAAATATAAGTGGTTTACTGTTAGAAAGCGTGTGAACCCAGCTTTATGGAGAGGAACATTGAAAAGAGATGATGCAGCTTTGAACTGTGAATTGTTTTTTGGATTGGTTCACCGATGCATGTTACTAGTTAATGACTTGTATGTGTAAATTGGTTATCACAGATCTATTCCCCATCCGCACTTGACAAACAGGACTTACATGTCAATGAGCATCATTTCTTTATGGTGTGCCCACTATAAAAGACTGGAAGAGATAAGTCTATTGATGTACATATTTGTGTAAAGTAGCCCTTAATATCTCTCCCTTCCTGAAAACAATACTTTCTCCCATCTCTTACAATTAAAACAGTGGGTAATTTGGGGGTGGGTCAAATCTTGATTAAAATTTAATATAGTTACCAGTGCCAGCTTAAAATTGTTCTATGGGCAAGAGGTAGGCTTTAGGCCACCTTTAGGAAAGGTATTTTTGTTTGTTTGTTTTGATTTATTTGCAACAATTAAATACTGTTGGACCATTAACACAATGATCTCTATGTTCATAACAAGGATCCATCCATCCTCCCACCCCACCTTTCTGTTGAACTCCTCCCTTCTATCTATTTCTGCCTTGCAGCCAAGGAGAAGGCCGGTCATGAGCAACCACACTGCCACTCACATCCTCAACTTTGCCTTACGTGCTGTGCTGGGGGAAGCTGATCAGCGGGGTTCCTTGGTTGCTCCAGACAGACTCCGGTTTGATTTCACTGCCAAAGGAGCTATGTCTACTGAGGAAATCAAGAAGGCGGAAGAAATTGTGAATCAGATGATTCAGGAAGCCAAGGTATGATGGGAAAGGATATCATTTCCACTGATGTATTAAAGTTGCTGAATCCAAATTATGTCCACCAACTTTCCTATGTGCCAACCTTCAATTTAACTGTTCATCTAATTGCCATAGGTGAGTAGATGGAATTCCTTCCAGGAAGGTGAGCCAACTAATGGAGGAACACATTTCTCCATCCCTATTTGACCAGCCTGCCAGGATTCCCTGCTGACAAGAGAGGAAGCAACCCCCCTTCTTCCACAGTCAGCACAAAAACCAAAGATCTGGCAGAAAAGAGACAGAAACACACACTTAGAAACATACACACACATATTCAACCTGCTCAGAGGCTAGTAACTTTTCTGGATTTATATGCAAGGCAGGCATGAAGTACACTGAGTTGAGCTCCAGATCCCTTTCTCAGAGCTTTGGCAAATTTTCTGTACTCTGAAGCTTAGCTATGTCTTTGACAAAAAGGCTTCACTCTGACAGCCTTTCTCAGAGAATTTCCTTTTTTGTGCCACAGATTCGTTGAAAACATGCTCATTGTGTGGGCTTTTTAATTCAGTTTTTGATCTCTGCACAAGAAAATAGATGCATACATAAAAATAAACAGCAGTTTATCTTTTGCTTTTTGCTTATGTTATCTCAGGAACATATCTTAGTTATCTTAGATAATACATCATTCTGCCGTGTAGAACAGTATTGCAATAGCCCTGCAGTGCAGAGCAGTAGTGTTCTTTGCTTTACTTTGCTCATATGCCTATATTTGACCAGTTGGAACTCATCTGCCATAGACTTCCCCAGTCTAGCTTGATGGGGTTGGTCTAGATGGCCTTTGTGGCCCCTTCCAACTCTAAGATTCTGCGATTCTAAGATGAGAATTGTAAGCTGAGGATGCCTTTTTTGGTGGTACCCTGCCTTTAGCACACTGTCACAAGCATTGTTTGCCTGAGGACCTGAGATTAGTATAACATTAAAAAAAACTGATTACAACAATCTCTTTGTTACAGATCTGAGATTAAGGATTTCTACATAAAGGAGTTTAAAGTGAAGTTGGCATTAATAGCTCTAGCTTATCGAAATGAGATCTGGCCTTTGACTTAGTCATCTCTGAGTTTAAAATTAACTTTACATTAATGGCTGTAGCTTAGTTAAGTGAGGTCTGACTTCTGAATTACTTATCTATGGACATGTTGGCATGGATAGGTTCTGGAAGTTATTTTAAGAACAACTGTTCTGAGCTTGGTTATTCTTCACCAGAACTAGCTTTCTTTTATCTTTATTGTGGTCTGTTCCCCAGGTAGTGTATGCCAAGGAGTGCCCACTGGCAGCTGCCAAAGCCATTCAGGGCTTACGAGCAGTGTTTGATGAGACCTACCCTGACCCTGTCCGCGTTATTTCAATCGGCATACCCATTGAGGACATGCTGGCTGATCCTTCTAGTGCTGCAGGGGCCATCACATCTGTTGAATTCTGTGGAGGAACGTGAGTATAGGCAGAGGGCCCAGGAAGTAAAAGACGATTCTTGTCCATAGAAAAAGAGCTGTGTTCCATATGCACAGTTCTGTTGAACAGAAATATTTAGAAGCTGTTGAGTGCAGTCGTTCTACTTTGCACAAAACTTAACGTGGGTGGATAAGTACCAGTTGCTTGTTCACACATGCATGTGTTTTGCATTAGGTTTAAAGAATCTACAAAAAGAAGCAGACTGTGAATCTGTTGTTGTTGCTGCTACTGCTGCTGCTGTTGTTGTTGTTAAAGCACCAGCAGAATTGACTTCTGAGCAATTAGTACTGTAGAGTGTGAATCTTAAGACTACAGCTCAGGCTTGCTTGGTGTTTCCTAGAGAAAGTGTTAGTGCCTAGTCTCTGTAGCCAGATTATTTCAGTTGGCAACATCTCCTGCCTCAGCACTGTTTGTGGAATTGCTACGTCCCTACTGTTTTCACAGGCATTTGCAGAACTCCAGCCATGCTGGCCACTTTGTAATTGTGTCAGAGGAAGCAATCGCAAAGGGCATCCGGAGAATAGTGGCAGTCACTGGAGCAGAAGCTCAGAAGGTGAATGGGAGGGGAATGGGGAGATGTTTGATGAAGTGTTAGTTACGAAGCTTGGGGAGGTTACTTTTTTGGACTACAGCTTCCAGAACCAGCTGGCAAACATGACTGAGGGATTCTGGGGGCTGTAGTCCAGATAATAATTTTTTTTTTCCAATTTCTAACAAGTAGATCAAACTGACAGAGGTGTGTGAGTATGTATGCACATGCACACATTTATATACATGTATGTATACATACTTCACACAGATCCTACTTGGCTGAGTGAACAATGCTTCACTATGTCACTATGCCTTGGGTTGATCTCTGGTCATTTTGGCATGCTGGAGTGTAAAAGGTCACCTCTTTTTATCTGCTGATTAATTGGAATTATGAAACCTTTTCATTCCCCTCCACAAGGCACTGAGGAAGGTGGATAGTCTTAAAAAGCTGCTTGCTGACCTACAAGCCAAGGTGGAGATTCAAACTGCTCCAAACAAAGAAGTCCAACGTGAAATTGCAGACCTTGGTGAGGTATGAGAAATGGGGGGAAGGAAAAGGTGATTGCAGCACTTTACTCAGAATTCATATCATGTTGTTCGTATCACATTGGGACTGGACTGGATGACCCCTGTGGTATCTTCCAATTCTATGATTCTATCTGACTGCCAACTAAAGCAGCACCAGCTTGCCAGACGCTGATTGGGAATCTTCTGGTCTTGCTGTGTTGATTTCTTGTTAGGGCTGTACAAACCTCACCGGAGCATCTTAAAATGATCTTTACAGGATGTACAAATTCTGAGAGCCTGATTAATTGTGCAAAATTATTTTGCATTATTCTTTTTATTTGTGGCATAACTAATTACTGCAAGCCATGAAAAAGGAACCAGAAACTTTGCAAGGACTGAAGCAGACCCTCAACATCCTCTTTAGGTCGTTGGTGCATTTCTGAGATTAAAGCAGGTACTGGCCATGTTTCTCTGCAAAGAATCCTGAGGGCTAGAAATCTGTTTAGTGAAAGCTGAGATTCTAAAGTGGTAAATTCTGCTCTTGTATACTGTGATCATATATTTGGAAAAAAAAAAGGGAGCCCTGCTTATGGTGATGGGAACAGAGCATACTGGGATGTCCCTGTTAAAGTTGAGCTATTATGATTTGAAATTCTTCCACTTGCAGACCCTGGCCACTGCTGTCATTCCGCAGTGGCAGAAGGATGAACTCAGAGAGTCCCTCAAAGCACTAAAGAAGGTTATGGATGATCTAGATCGTGCCTTTAAAGCTGACATCCAGAAACGAGTAAGCAGCTCATGTCATCTCCTCCTCTTTCCATGATTGCATACAAAGAGTTCATCTGCACACACTGCTATGTTTCTAGATAGCTAAAGGTATACAAGAAGGAGCCATGCCTCCATTTTCAACAGAGCTGTAACTGTATCTTTTACCATGTGGCTATTGCCATCATATGCTGGTATTTCTCCTTCAGCTTCTTTCACCATTCCTTCAGAAAAGATGGTCTTGAAATTGAGACTCTTTGGTTGTTATCAACAGAGACCAGAGTAGATTGTCTCACATATGCTTAGATAGTACTATATTAGCCTTTGCTTTTTAGAAGCCAGTCTATGAGCTAGTCTTGGCCAAAAGCAGGGATGGGATAAGTGTGACCTGTGAGACATTTTTGTGGCCCCCAGAGCTCTGCAGGGGTTAAAAAATGCTCTCTGGGGAGCATGGGAGCACTTTCACAATGTTTATGGGTGTCCTGGGCTAATGTAGGCGCAGGACAGGCCTTTTCTTGAAGCAGGAAATGAACAGGTAGTGACTTCCACTCAAGTCCTTCTATTAAAAGCAGCCACTGTAAGCCTAAATGGCCCGAGAGAGCTAAAAAAGTGGTTAAGACACACCACATGCTCTTGATAAGTTATGTGGAAGCGAAAAATCATTATTTTATTTATTTATTTATTTAATTAATTAATTATGTGTTTCTGGCACAAAGGCTGTGCATAATTTCTGTCTTACCTCCACTATTGTGTACAGCTTCTTTGTCCTAGAAGCTCTCTTGTCTGTTTTGTGTTCTGTTACCAATACCCTGCTAGAGATCAAAATGTAATGGGGGGGGGGCTCCTCTTACACAACTTCCACATGCATGAATGCAAGCTTGCAGGATGTATCATGTCCCACCATAGTCAATGGATGTGATCTGCATGTGCCTGCACTGCCATGGGCACGTGCACATTGCATCCATTGATTATAATGGGATGGGATGCTTTATGTTGTTTTACATGGAGGTTCCTGGAATAGAAGCCCTGTACATACAGCAGGCCCACTGTATTAAAACTGCCTCTCTGTGTGTGTTGCTTGCTTCTTTTTTCTATTATTGGCATTTCCAAGGTAGTTAATGGGCCCAGTCAGTTCTTATTTCACTGTTCCCATAGGTTCTTGACAAGACGAGACAGCTTATTGAGGCTCACCCTAACCAGCCGTTGGTCATTTTGGAAATGGAGAGTGGAGCTTCTGCAAAGGTAACTCACCTGAGTGGTGATAGCATCCCTTCTCCTCATCCTCCCCAAACACCAATTGTTTTAATAAAGCAGACACATTGGAGGGGGAATCAGGTAATTGAAAAATGTATGTTTTGGGATGAAAAATCCCCCACTATTTTGTGAGACCACAACTCCCAGAATCCCCCAGCCAGTGTGGCCACTGGGGGATTCTGGGAGTTGGGCTCCCATAAAATAGCTTTTCTGAGCTCTAAAGGGAACCTCCATATTGTCCTGCATGCAGCAGTCCCAGCACAAATGTAAGTATACAAACTGCCTTGAATTCCATGGCTGGAGAAAAGGCAGGATTGAAATGAATAAGATTATCAGCAGCAGCAGCTCCCCTTTAACAGTTGTTTCCACAGAGAGTCTGGTTCTTCTGTAGTTCAGGATAGTTATTCTGTCTCTGCAGTTTAAGAAACATGTGGGCAGTATCTGGTAGCAAATCTCAGCAGAAAATGTTGTATGAAATGGCAGAGGCTCCTCTTGGCTGGGCATGCTCCTGTACTTATGAAGAATCAGCTATGGTGGCACGCTTCACTGGTACATCTGGATCTTTGAAGACAAATACCCCCAACTATGCTGGCTAGAGCTGATAGGAGTTGCAGTCCAGCAACATCTGGAGGGCCTCGAATTCCTCTGCCCTGTGGTGTGGAACACAGGAACAAGCTACTTTACCATGGTTCAGATAATTTGTTTGTCTAGTCTAGTTTTATGTTGGCAGTATGGTTTCAGTTGTCCCATTGGCTGTTGGGGCTATCATGTAGACATTAGGAAAGTGGTGGGAAACCCTGCTGCCTGAGTCTTTTAACTGTCAGTGCTGTGGATTGAACCTGGAATTTCCAGAGTTGTAATGCTGAGCACTGGTTTTTCTTCAAGTGAGAAATGTAGCGATAGGGAATGCTTGAAACAGCATCCATGGGAAAAGACTGTGTCTGAGCTGTTAACCCACAGGAAAGAAATCTTGTGCTTAGCCTTCCCAGTGTCTAATTTGGACTCTGAGACCAGGCCAGTTCCTGATCAGATTGCAAGGAGTAAACCTGTCCGGTTCTCTTTCTTCGAACCTTACACATGCCATCTTGCAGGCACTGAATGAATCCTTGAAGCTCTTGAAGACTCATTCACCTGAGACAGCAGCCATGCTTTTCACAGTGGATAATGAAGCGGGCAAAATCACCTGTTTATGCCAGGTTCCTCAGGTAAATCCAGGTTTCATGTAAGGAGATTTCAGCAGTAGTGAGACCATGGGGTGCCAGTGGTCCCGAACAGAAATGGTTTGGATAAGTGGAGGAGCAGACCTCACATTATGCCTAGGATTGTGAATGTAAGTGTTGCTGTTGATAGTGGTTGGACACTGAAATAATTAGCTTTGAGTATAAATATATATAGAACAGGGGTGGATGGTTTCCATAGTTTCAGCACCAGTGGTCCTGAACAGAAATGATTTGGATAAGTGGAGGAGCAAATCTCACATTTTGACTGTAAATATTTATAGAAGAGGAGTGGATGTAGCAAAGTCCTCATGCAGTGTCCTACTCAGCTCCCCCAAAAACCTGCTCAGTTTGTCACTAAAATTTTTCAGCGTGGTTTTGGAAAAAGTGGTCCCGGCACCTTTAAAGAAGGGTAGGCAACTGCCAATGGTTGGAGAGCTGTATTGACTCCTGTAGGACCCCAAAGTGCTGCCTTCACCATATCCTCCCCACACTCCAGTATTTTTATTATTAGAAATACTGCCCATATACCATGTTTTTGGCTTCTTGCCCTCAGGCTGTTCTAGGCCTATTGCCTAATATGCTCTCTTCCCTTCTTTTTCAGGAAGGTGTCAGCAAAGGCCTCAAGGCTAGCGAATGGGTTCAACAGGTGTCAGGCCTGATGGATGGCAAGGGGGGTGGAAAAGACCTCTCAGCCCAGGCAACAGGCAAAAACACTGACTGTCTCAAGGAAGCTTTGAAGGTGGCCACAGACTTTGCAAAGCTCAGACTGGGCGAGCTGAAGAACTGAGCCTAGTTTGAGCAGGCAAATTCAAGAAGGGAAGCCCTTGTCTGTTTGGCCAATTGGTTAGCAGTTTAGAGCTCTCTGTGAAAACAAAGTCCATTGTTGTCTTTCTAAACTCATCCACTCAGGCACTAACCAAGCAAGGCAGCCATGTAAGGCAATGACCTGAACACAGAATGTGAGAGCAAGTGACTGCACAAGTTCTAATCCAAATGTGGTAATAATTGAGGCATCTCAGAGTGTCTGCTGTCAAATAATCTGCTTCTTGCACATGTGTGTCACATACTTCCTGACATTCTCAATATAAATATCTTTGTACAGTTTAAAGGAGGACATTGCCCACAAATTCTCTGTCCGTGCTGAAGTACTTGACATGTTCAGCATGTGCAGGAGTGAGCATCAAAGCCGCTGTCATCTCATCCCTTATGTCTGTGCCTGTGCCTGTGGAAGCTCTTCCCTCCTTCATAGTATTAACTTCTGTTTTAGCAAAGCCCAAGACAGGCTGATGTGCCCTGGTATGAAAAGTTGTGGTTACTCAGGTTCCATGTTAAATAAACAGATGTAGTGTATTTAAGCGAGTGTTCTGCTACTGAAACAAAACAGTTGTCACATGTGTACATCATATATAGTTGTGCTTTAATGTAATGGGCACAAGGAGGAATGCACCTGAGCAAGCCGAAGGCTTATATATCCTTCTTGCACAGCCAAGAGCAGTTGTTTGGACATATTTGTGTCTCCTAAGTGGAGTCTGATATGTCAATTTGAGTGATAAATTGTGCTTAAAAATAGTTTGTTTCAAACAAGCCAACTTCAAATTGTTTTCTGAAGCTTTGTTGAAACTAATGTCAATGTTACCTATAGTCTCAGGTACAGATGCTGCAAGATGTTGTGTGCAAAAGCTTCCCATGTCAAACCTTGTTCCATCACACTTTCTCTAAGCCATGTGGAGAGGAACATACAAGTATGAGAGTCACTAGCTTGCTTCACACATCACATTATTTAGTGCCAGCGTGGAGAACATGTACCATCAGCCAGCATAGCCAATGACGAAGGCTGATGGAGGGTTCTGCAATTGACTGAGTGTGAAGCGTAAATGCTTCCAAGGTGTGTAGTGTTGCTTTCTGAGAAGGTAAAGCTAGTTTCAGAGGTAGAAAGACTTTCACATAAGCCTATGTATCAGCTGACATTTGCTCTTTTTTGTATTTCAAGATTCTTGTAGTAATAGGGCTCTTTAACTCTCCAAGTGAGGGCAGGTAAAAAGAAATCTTACAGTTGCATGGCACTGCAGGAAGGTGCCATCAAAATCTTTAAAAACTGTAGCATTCTTCTTCATGGTCTCTGTGACTCACACGTATGGGCTGTTCTGCACCTGGTCAGAGCATGTCAGAAGGTAAAATACTATACTTTGAGGATTTCTAAATAGCGCAGACATCCGGTTTTCTGGTTGCTATATTGTCCTTTCTAAAGCAGAATCATAGAACTGTAGAGAGTCTCAAAGATCAGTACAAAAATCAGAAAAATATTCATGTAGAGTAGATCATAAAACATTTGTGTGCCTGGAACACTTTTTGTTGTGAAAGAACATTTAGGACATCATTTAGGGAGCAGTAAGCAAAAGTAGTGACTGCTAGATCATGGTTGCCCAGAAGGGCATCCTCCAGAAGGGATATACAGTATATTACCTGCCCTGCAGAGTCAGTGAGGAGAGGAAATGGCTCTCTACTCCAAAAAGTTTCCCTACTCTGAAAGTTGAAAGCTCCCACCCATATTAGTAGAAATACAGAGTTGAGAAGAGCTCTATGGGCCATCAGGTCCAACAAGCTGCTCAGTGCGGGATCTCCAGCTAGAGCATCCCTATTATGTACTTTTCTGATCTCTTTTTGAAGACAACCAGAGAAAAAGATCCCGGCACCTCTCTAGGCAATGCTCTCACTGCGAAGATGTCTTAAGTCCAACTGAAATCTATCCTGCAACTTAAAACCATTAGACCTAGTTCTACCCACTGAGGCAGCAGAGAATAAGGCAGCACTCTCCTCTTTGTGGCAGCCCTTGAGGTATTTAAAGAGGGCAATCATGTCACCCTTCAATCTCCTCTTGCTGAATTACCTTTAGGTAATAATTTCCAATCTTGTCATGTCTGTAGCACGCAGGGCATATCCTTAGTGGTATTCCACATTGCAGAAAGAAAAAGTGGTGAATGTGGGTATTTTGGAACTTAGTCAGCTGGTTTGAATGTTAGACTACAACCTTGGAGACCAGGATTCGATTCCCCTCTCGGCTATGGTGACCTTGGATGCATCACACCCTCTCAGCTCCAGAAAACTCCATGATACGGTCACCTTAGGGTTGCTATAAGTAATAAATGATTTGAAGGGACACAACAACATTTTGAAACTATCTGGTCCACACACTGAGCTAATAGAACCACAACAAATGTTCTTTTTATTCAGAAAAAGTTAAATCTCATGGTGGTATGGGGTTTAGAGTGAAAAGAATTCTCAGCTCTGTTAATCTAAATCGTTCCCAATGCAAAGACAAGTGAATATTTTTTTCATAATTCAAGATAACTGCTATAATAGAAGGCTTTAGAAAGGGCTGATAGTACATAATTGCTTTTCCTGAAGAAAGGGGAAAGAGTGAGACAGCAGAATGCAACAGTAGAGGCCAGCTGCAACAGAATCATTACCACTAGGAAGCCAAAATGCCTAAACTTAAGACTATTGTACTTTGGACATATCATGAGATCATGTGAATCGTTGGAAAAGATGATAATGCTGGGAATAGTGGGCAAGGGTAAGAAAAAGGGAAGACTGCATTACAGATGGATAGACTCAAGCATGGAAGCCACAGGCCTGAATTTGCAAGACCTGAGTAGGACTGTTGACAAGAGGGCGATTTGGTGGTCTCAGCTGAAGCTGATTTGACTACAAGTATCAATAACAGGAAGCCATGCCATTCCTTGGACTTCAGTGATAATAGTGTCCCGCACAAAGGCCAACTTGTCCATGTTTGCAACTGCTGCTGCTTTTGTAAAAAAGGTGTACATGGCAACAAAGGTGTACAGTGTGCATATGATTGCTTCTACTGGTACTGCAATCATTCCTGTGAGGCATGTGTCGAGGCAGGAATCTCAGTACTTACCCCTGGTACTGCCTAACATGATGTGTGCTACGAGCAGCAGAGGATGGCAGAAGAGAAGAGTAAGGCAGGAGTGTGCCGTAACAGAGCTTTGTTCCTAAAATCTACTGTGCTGGCAGGCACAGTATTATTTTGAACATACCCCTTTTGCATTGAAATCTGCTAGTTTTGATTCCTATCTAACAGCAAACTCAGATGGTATGCTGACAAAAATGGGTCCTAAATAGGGCTTCTGAGAGAGAATAGTGTACTTAGGTGGGTTCTTGCAGATGTACCCAAAATAAAACTGGACGTTCAAAGGGGCATTCACCTCCTCCAACAGCTCTATGCCTGGTAGCCAGGAAAAGCTGAATGCCAGTTGAGATGAAGCAGGGCGAGGGAGGAATAACCTGCTCTAGGATGACCTGGTAGTTGGTGTAGAACTTTGAGACAGGAGCATTCATGCTACTTCAACATTTTGCTGCAGTGCCTACCTATATTCATGATGTGATTCTTGTGATTATCTCAACCTTTACCCTAGACATTGTTTTGGAAATACAGCCCAGAACTCAATGTGACTGGCTACAATTCTTTCAACTGCAAACTTGGTTATGGCTGAAAGTAACTCAGACAGGAGCAGAGATATTTTTCCACATACGGCTGAGTTTAATTCTGGTTTGAACAAACGGTTTATGGGAAGAGCAACTAGATCAGAAAATTTGGCCGTCGAGATACTGGACTGCAACTTCTAGCGTCTGATGGGCAATATTGTACTGCAACTCCCAATATCTATTTATTAACAGAAAATTTGGTGACAAAGAGGGTTCTGTTGGGGATTATATCGAGAGAGAGGTTTCTCGATGTAAATCCGCGAAGCGGCCCCTGAACAACCCTCTTCGTGGGGGAGCCGTAGAGCTCCAGATTTCCTGCATCCAAGGCGGATAGCAGCCCTCCTCCTCGCGCCTGCCAAAGGCTCGGTTCTGTCGCGGCGATCCCAGCAGGGGGCGCGCCCGGGCAAGCCTGCGGGGCGGCGCTCTCTTCTCCTCCCGGAAGCAGGCGGGCTGTGAGCGGAGGCCATGCCGCTGGACCACAGGCGCGTGCGGGGCCCGGAGGAGTCGCAGTCGCCGCTGCTGTTCGCGGCCGCCGGCGCCCGCGATGGGGCGGGGGAGGCGGGCGCCGCGGCCGCGAGCCGGGACCCGTCGGCGCTGCAGCCTCTCTTCGCCCGCGTGGGGCTCCTGAGCCAAGCCAAAGGCTCGGCCTACGTGGAGCTGGAGGGCGGCACCAAAGTGCTGTGCGCCGTGGCCGGGCCGCGCGAAGCGGGCAGCGGCGGGGCGAGCGGCGCCGGCGAGCCCCGCGGCCGGCTCGTGTGCGAGTTCCGCCGGGCGCCTTTCT
This sequence comes from Iguana delicatissima, assembly GCA_948472985.1. Taxonomy (NCBI): domain Eukaryota; kingdom Metazoa; phylum Chordata; class Lepidosauria; order Squamata; family Iguanidae; genus Iguana; species Iguana delicatissima. The sequence goes on from CAOKZL010002179.1 coordinate 375,304, forward strand.
CGGGGCGCGGGGCCCGCAGCCGGCCCGGCGAGCGGGAGCCCGAACTGGCCCTGGCGCTGCAGGAGGCCTTGGAACCGGCCGTGCGCCTGGCGCGCTACCCGCGGGCGCAGCTGGAGGTGAGCGCGCTGCTCTTGCAGGACGGCGGCTCCGTCCTGGCGGCCGCCCTGTGCGCCGCCGGCTTGGCCTTGGGCGACGCGGGCGTGGAGCTCTACGACCTCGTGGTGGGCTGCGCGCTGTGCCGGCCGCCCGGGGCGCAGCCGGGCGGCGAATGGCTCCTGCAGCCGACGGAGCGCGAGGAGCGCGTCGCCGCCGCTCGCCTCACCGTGGCGCTGCTGCCTTCGCTCAACCAGGTCGCGGGCCTGCTGGGCAGCGGCGAAGGAGGGGCCCCCGACAGCTGGGCGCAAGCCGTGCGCCTCGGCCTCGACGGCTGCCAGCGCCTTTACCCGCTGCTGCGCCAGAGTCTCCTGCGCGCGGTCAAACGCAGGGCGCCCGGGACCCGGGAAGGGCCGTCTTCCGAGGCCAGGACCTCGGGACCGCCGGCCGCAGCCACCGCTTAAGCTCCTTCTCCTGCCTTGGGCCCGCCTGCGCTGCTCTGGCTTGTCTCCTGCCGGGCCCGCCAACGGAGACTGTCCAGTGCCGCGAACCAGAGCGCGAGCGCAGAGTTTGGACCCGTGATGGCTCGCTTTCCCCACGTGCGCCACCGTGTTAGTGCAGTTGCTTACCCATGTGGGATGAATGTGAGCATCCTGGTTTTAGGGACCGAATGTCCAACCCCTGGAGTAGGTCTTCGTCGAGGGGAAGACTAGATTGTACGTCGTTTTCCACCGAATATGAAGCATTTGGTATCAGGCATGCCTTGCACCAAAGGACTAGCACTGTCTGCCTGGGACAGGCCTTTGACCTCAAGTGTGTGTGAAGAGTTGGAGAGAGAGTTACTGTAATTTGAACTGGATACTTTTGAAAGGCAGGTGCAGCACCAAGACAAAATTTAGGCAAAATACAGCCCCCCCCACACACGCACACAACAACAACCAAACCCAGAAATACTGGCAAACTGTTTTCTATGAAAGAACTGACTGATATTATTACATTGTGTTCTGTTACAGTAGATGTATGAGTCTTTCCCAGCTTGGCTGGACCATGCACTTCAGACCTGCTGGACTAGCATTGTTGTTACCAACCATTGGCCAGGCTGACTGGGGCTGATGGAAATTGCAGTTCAAGATGCTCAGATGGCATTATGTTGGGGATGGCTGATCTAGAAAGACTTGACTTTAAAAAAAAGACAATTGGTATTCTGTTGTGGATAGCTGGAGGTATTTTGTTATGAATAGTTTGATACTAGGTTGCAAGAAAGGAAAGTTTTGTCATTGTCTGGAGTTTTTTTTTTTAAACTGCTCAAGTGGCATCAATTTTCATTGATTTCAAATGAAGTCAGTAGGCTTCACACTGAAGGAAGCAGTAGCTTTTATTTTAAAAGTAGTGAATTCTTGCTAATGCCATTTCTTGGCTGTTAAGTTTAACTCCATTGTTAAAAAAGAAAGAAAAATATAAATTTCCCTGTTTTTCTCTTTAGGACATAAGCCAAATTTATATTGATTCTATTTTCTGTCCATCTTGTTCTAAGCCTAAATGGTTGGTGTTGTATATTAGACTAGTAGTTTTCTTAATATGGTCTTACACAAAATAATGGAATTCCATGCAACCTTTCCTGAGAGAAGGTCAACTCTGATGGATATCATAAAAATTAAATGGGTGATGAATGTAGGTCAGGGAATGATTTGTGTCTGATGCAGGGAGAGATGTGGTGGAAATAAATTGCATGCTACTTAGTCATCATCTCCAGTGGCGTGTGCTCCTAAGCTGGACATATTCAGACATCATGTGGTTCACTAAGACCTGATGATAGCTTTGTAACTTTCTAACATAGTCTTGAAAATGTGTTCTTCATGAAGAAGAGTTACTTGTTGATAAGGTCTCATGCGTTTATAATTAAATCAGACTATTTTGTTTAACATTGTTCTGGTTTCTGTATCTCCTGTGTGTTGCAGAACAGGAATGGGGAAACTAGGTGTTTTCAGGCTGCAGCTCAACAAACATGGCCAACAGCAAGGGAACTGCAGTTGAAAACATCCAGAGGTAGATTGTAAATTGTATATATGGAAATGGGAATTGCTAGAGAGTCAGTGAATTGAATGAAGATAACATCTAGTTTAGGGTATTCAGCATGTTAGGAACTAGTCTGGTATAGTGGTTTGTTTATGTGTGGGAATAGGGCTCTTGAGACCAGGGGCAGAGAAAAGGCAGAACTCCTTAACACCTTCTTTGCCTCAGTTTTCTCCCAAAAGGAAAGAACCTTGGGGATGGGGAGCAGCTGGGGAGGTGGGGGAAGTGCAGCACAGAATAGGTAGAGAAGTAGTACAGGAATACCTGGCTATTCTAGATGAATTCAGGTCTCCAGGGCCAGAAAAATGACATGTATTCACGTGAAAAACAAACTTCTTCTAAGACACCTGGAATAAACAATCCCTTATGAGCAAAAGAAATGAAGCTCTCCCCAGCCATCGTGGTACAATCAAATGGAAACATAATTTAAGATAAAGTTCAGTGTTGTTGTTTTTCACAAGTTCTTCTTCAAAAAGTCTCAGATAGCCCGCAGTGTTTCCAACTGTTTCGCAATCTTCCTCTTTTTAGCATAACAATCAAGAATTAATTAAAAATTGTTATGTTTTACTGTGAGAGAGCCAGTGTGATGTAGTGGTTTGGGTGTTGGGTTTCTGTTCTGAATCCCTGCTCAGCCATGGAAACCCACTGGGTGACCTTGGGCAAGTCACACTCTCTTGACCTCAGAGGAAGGCAAAGGCTCTGAACTAATCTTGTCTCAGGGTCGCCATGAGTCAAAAACACACATGACAACAGCAATAATCTATTTCATGTTTGTAAGCTCTGTGGACTTCCCAGAGAGCTTTGGCTATTAGGCAGTATAGAAGTGTCATCCACATATAAAATCTGACTGGTAGAAACTGAACTGAATCAAGCTTTTGTTTAAGTCAACAGCTTTCTTACAACTCTTACAGTGCGATCCTGTACACTGCTGTTGTGTGCCTTCAAGTCATTTCTGACATGTGACCCTAAGACAAATCTATCACAGGAAATTTTGTTTCGCAAGATTTGTTCAGAAAGGGGTTGCCATTGTCATCTTCTGCACATGAGAGAGTATGACTTGTCCAAAACCACCCAGCAGGTTTCCATGACTGAGCAGGGATTTGAACCTTAGTCTCCCAGAGTCTTCGTCCAACACTCAAAGCACTACACTACAGTGACTCTGTAGGCCTGTATACAGCTCTGCAGAAATAAGATTTATTGAGCTCAGTCGGAGTTACTCCCAGGCAGCTTGTAGGAGTGTGGCCTTAATCTGAGATTTGCATTCAAGGGTAAAGGTCGGGAACATGTAGCTTTCTGAATTTTGGACTAGAGTCATAACCAGCATAGCAGGGTTAAGGAGTCATGGGAGCTGCAGATCATCATTGGCAGGATCATACACTCCCTATCCTAGGTGTCTCCAGGTATATGTAGGCAAGATGAATGGGGCTGGAAGAACTCTGGCCAGGCATGTGATAATTAACTGCAGCCGGTCATTTGTGAGTATGACATTAATGAATTTGATTACTTGTGAGTATGTGTGTATTCTTTCCCTGCTGGGGCAAAGAATGGGAGGAAGGCAGGGAAGGGCACAGGGATGGAAGGCTTGTGCATGCTTTCCCCTCTGCTTAGGAAACAGCAGGGGGAAAGCAGGGAATGGTGTGAGGATGGAAGGCACAAGCGTCTCTTTCTTTCCCCACTGGGGCAAATGACAGGGGGAAGGCAGGGAAGTGGGCAGAGATGGAAGACACAAGTGTGCCTTCTCTCTGCTGGAGCAAAAGACAAGCGGAAGGCAGGGAAGCATGCAGGGGCGGAAGGCAAAGGGCACATGCATTCCCTCTCCTCATTCAGGTAAATGACAGGGGTGGGTGCGAGGGGAGAGGGACGGGGAGGGAAGGGAAGGAACAGGTGTACATTCACTCACTTGGATGAGGGAGGGGAAAAGTCATGATTTTTCACTTTCACAAGTGTTCTGCATGCCAAAAACCTTGTGAAGGTATATGTATGTAATCTGTTACAGTTGCAGTTCCAGGGCCCTCCAAATTGCTTAGTTGCTGTTGTAGGCCCAAAACCTATTGCACCACTAGCAGAGTGTAAACCTTGGCCAGTAAAGCTTATACCAGTGGCCCAGCTCCTCTTTCCCCAAATTCACAAGAGTAGCCAGACAGCTGCCAAAGGTAGCTTTGCCTCCTGACTACTAATTGCCTGTGGGTGTGCATCTAGACACCTGTCTGGTTGCACTTGGACACAAGGGAAAAAGAATCCGTTTCCAGATAGCTGCTGCTTCCTCAGGTGTGCAAAGACAGCTGGATGGTACCAAGTATATCCCTTTGGACAAATGGTAGGTAGAACTGCACCTAGATGCTATCCGGTTGTCCTTTGCACCCAGGGCAAAGGCACTGCACAGGATGTACTAGATACTGCTTTGCACAAAAAAGTTATTTTATGATGGAAATTATGCCAGTGTAAGTCACCAACAGGTTTATGGCATACTTTCAGTTTTTCGAAGGACACACTAATTTAAAAGTAACTAAAAATTGCTTTTAGTTACCTTTAACTGGTTATGATACAATTCTAATGCAATCTAGCTATGCCTTGGTTATTGGAAAGAAAAGGAACTTCTTTTTGTAACTAGTTACTTCCAGACCAAGAATTTTGCCTTGCCAGTTAAAAAAAAGTAGTGAGTTACAACTGCATGTGATTGCTACCAATTTATTTCTGCTTAATGGTGTGCTGGTTCAGTTGTATAGCCACATTGCCTACTCTCCCTCCCTGCAAATTGGCATATTTTTAAAATGTTCACCAACAATGAACACCAAGCTTTCTATCTCCCTCCAGCACAGTGGTTCTCAACCTGTGGGTCCCCAGATGTTTTGGACTTCAGCTCCCAGAAGCCCTGAGCATTGACAATAGTGGCTGGGGCTTCTGGGAGCTGAAGTCCACAAACATCTGGGGACCCACAGGTTGAGAACCACTGCTCCAGCACATCACAGGAATCTCTCTCTGCCAGACCAGATAAAGGTGCTAATGAGACTATGGAGGACATCTTTTCTCTCTGCACCAGGTCTATTTGCAAGTAACTGATGTCAGATGTAGCACCAGCTGGAGGCACTGAAAGACGTACAACACACAGGAAAGGAAATGCTAGGCAAAGAATCAGAATATTCCTGGTCTTTTCAGTTGCTGCGTTCAGAATCCAACATGTGATTCCTTGCCTGCAATGAAACAAAATGGTTTATATGCTTAGTCCTTGAGGCATAACTCTGTATATGATATCATTCATACAGTTCAACTTTCTTTGTATTTAATTATGTTAAGAGATGAATAATTTACTATCTGCTAGAGTTGTGAGACAGGGCTCTTGTTCTTTTAATGATAGTATAATAGAGTTTCAGCAAGTGTTGCTTGTTGCACAAGCAACATCTGCTGAAATTTCCTCTTGCACACAATCCTTAAAAGTACAAGAGCCACGTCTCTTATTTCACCTGGCAGCCCTACTATCGGCAGATCTGAAGTGATTTCTCTACCTCTCTCTTTGTGCAAAAGGTACAAGCCCCATGTTCCTTTTAATGCAGCGGCTGGAATCCTGTTGTTGCCACAAGCCTGTGTAACTCAGTGATGTGGATATTTGTATGTATGAGTCCCTGGGAAGAGAGCAGAAGATAAGTTGTGTCTGGGAGGACATCCTTGACTGGGTTTTTAAAGCCTTGTATGGGTGTGTCTGTTTCTGGCTGTGTACTCTCACTGAGCACATAGTCTAGGGGATGGGGCTTCTACTGAGTCATTGACTTGCTTGCAGATGGAGCTAGCAGCCACTAGCTCTATATAACTGCTGCCAGCAGCACACACCTTGCAGTGCACACAGTTAAATTATAACTGCCTCTGTTAACAGGCAAAGCCAAACAGCATTGGGTGTGGATGATTGGCGAGGGAGTTTTGTGGAGGAGGCCCAGATTTCTGTTTCAGTGCCTACTGAAGACTACTGAATGTGGAATATGAGGGAGCCGCTGCGGTCACCTGTAATAGCTGTGGTTGTCTTCCTGCCAGAGGAGATGGGTGGATATACCTGCAGCAAGAGCAGGGTGGTGGCCCTTTTAGAGGAGAAGGTCCAGTTTGTGTACCTACTTTTCAACATATTAGGGAGCATGAGGTTTTCTTGGATAGAGTAGAGCAGACTATCCTGAAAGAGGAACACACAGGTGATGTCACTAAGCAGAAGGTCAGTTCCCAAACAGAGGAAATTGACACTTGAAGGAATGTGACACATAGAAGCAGGAGGACCAGGGATCATTAAGTAATTTTGCAGTTACAGAATCAATTTGAAGCTCTTTCTCTTATCAGAGATGATGAGGAATACCAACAAGAGCAGCAGTGTCAGTCCTCACAGAATGTGCAGGTGTCCTTGGAAAATTCAGCACATGGAATGGTCCCTGCCAATCCTCAGAACAAACAGCTGCTGGTGGTGGTGGTGGTAGGGGACTCTCTGCGGAGGGGAACAGAAGTAGCTGTTTATAGGTCTGACAAGATGACTTGAGAGGTAAGCTGTCTCCCTGGGGCAAAAATCAGTGATGTCACACAGTGGCTGACAAGACTTGTGAAACCCATTGACCATTACTCCCTCCTTTTGGTCTATGTGGGGACCAAAGATATGGCAAGGCATAGCCTTCAGCATACTAGAAGGTATTACGAGACTCTGGGTAGGAAGCTGAAGAAGCTTAACGCACAGGTTGTGATTTCATCTATACTCCCAGTTAAAGGACACAGAGCAGGAAGGGAGAGAACAATTATGGAAATGAACAACTGGCTCTGCACGTGGTGCCACTGCGAATGATTTGGCTTCTTGGAACATGGTCTGTAGTTTCAAAAGATGGACTACTGGCAAGTCATGGGTTGTACCTCACAGTAGTTGGCAAGAACATTTTTACTAAGAAGCTCACAGACCCGATCAGGAGGGCTTTAAACTGAGTTATGTTGGGGAGGGTGACAGTATTCTTGAGGGCAAGAGTTCATCAAGTGCTAGAAATAATAATCTGAATGTTATTGACAAAACTGAGCAAATAGTACAAGAGCCCAACTGTAGTAGGAAAAAAATGTTAAACAAGCAGGTAGAGGGAATGACCCATGGTCTTCGATGTCTCTACACTAATGCATAGAGCATGGGAAATAAGCAAGATTAACTTGAACTCTTAGTAAAACAGATATGATATAATAGGCAGCACTGAAACCTAATGGGAGGAGATTTATTATTAGAATGTAGTAATAGAAGGGTACAATCTTTTTTCTCTCTCAGAGAAATAGAGCAAACAGAAAGGGAGGAGGAGTAGCATTGTATGTCAGGGATGTTTACACCTGTGAAGAGATCCATGAGTTAAACACTGCAAGCCAGGTTGAGAGCATCTGGGCAAAAATTACGAGGAGAGAAAAAACAGGGATGTCATTTTGGGAGTCTACTACAGACCTCCAAACTGTGGATTTAGATAAGGCCTTTTTAAAACAGATAACCACACATTCAGAAGAAAGAAATAGTAATGGGAGATTTCAGCTATCCTGATATTTGTTAGAAATTCTGCCAAGAATACCAGGTCCAACAAAGTCCTCACTTGCATTTCATTATCCAGAAGGTGGAAGAAGCAACAAAGGAATCAGCTATTTTAGACCTGATCCTAAGCAACAGTGATGACCTGGATAATGAGGTGGAAGTGGCAGGATCCTTAGGTGGAAGTGACCATGTTCTCCTTTAGTTTGTTATACAGTATAGTGGAAAAGGGAAGCCAAGCATAGTCACAGTCACCTTCTAGACTTTAAGAAAGCTGATTTCAGTAAACTTGGGGAAATATTAGGTATCATCCCATCAGGCATACTAAAAAAGAAAGGAGTTTATGATGGATGGTTGTTTCCTAAAAGTGAGATATTGAAGGCACAGTTTCAAACAATTCTATTTAGGAGGAAAAGTAGGAGATGTGTAAAGAAACTAGGATGGATGTCTCAAGAATTTTCAAATGAACTAAGATTTAAAAGGGCCATGTACAAGAAATGGAAAAAGGGGGAAATCAAACAAATAGCCAGCACATATAGGGAAAAAGTTGGAAAAGCTAAACTGCAGAATGAGCTCATGCTTGCTAGAAAGGTTAAAAACAATTTTAAAAGGGTTTTTTTGTTATGTCTGTAGCAAAAGGAAAAACAAGGAGATAGTACAGCCGCTACAAAAAATGGAGAAGTGGTAACGGGACAGAGAAAGGGTAAAACTACTCATCGTCCTCTTTGCCTTCATCTTCCCTGAAAAGAAAAACAGTGTTCAGCCTGGAGGAAATGGAACAGATGATATAAGAAGGGAAATGCAATACAGAATAGGTAAAGAGGTAGTACAAGAATACCTAGCTACTCTTAATGAATTCAAGTAACCAGGGGCAGATGATCTACATACAAAGGTATTTTAAGAACTAGCCAATGTAATTTCAGAAAAACTGGCAATAATCCTTGAGAGTTCCTGGAGATCAGGAGAAGTCCCAGCAGACAGGAGGAGGGCAAATGTCCCCATCTTCAAAAAGAGGAAAACAGGACAGAAACAATTACCACACAGCCTGACATCAATCCCAGGAAAGGTCCTGAAGCAGATTATTAAATATACTACATGTGTCAAACACAAGGCTTGCAGGCCGAATCTGGCCTGCCTGGCCATTTCATGTGGCCCTCATACCTCTCCTGCACATTTGGCATTCCCCCATCTGGTGAGCCTGATCTCTACATTATGGGCCCCCAGCTGCCATTATTCTGAAGAGAAGTTCAGCAGCAGCACTCATGATTTACTTCTACTTCTGACTGCTTCTCTGTCCAACTCTTGCTGTCAGAGCATTGCCATGGGTTACCAGGGCAACGTTCCAGCAGCTCACGAGAGTTGGACCAAGGAGCAGTCAGAAGTAGAAGTAGATCACCAGTGCTGGCTGCTGGGCCCCTCTTCAGAATACTGGCAGCTGGGGGCCTGCAATGTGGGGATCGGGCTCACCAGGTTCAGAGAAGGGCAGAAGGGCAGAAAGAGCCACAGGGGACGGGGAAGCAGAAAGAGGCACAGAGAGGATCTCAACTGGGTTCAAAAAGTTAATGTAACAAACAGTACTTGGTAATATTTGTCTAATAAAAAAAGAACTTTCTGTTTTCAAAACTGATTTTGTCAATAAATTGTACAATAGTTGTACACTTGAATATCTGCTTGCCATTATTTTTCCTAGACTTCTAGTTTCAGAGCTAGTTATTAGAGATGAGTTTACTGAGTATTATTGAGACGAGTTCTAGTGGTTGGGGACTCTTTGCTGAGAGGAATGGAACCGATCATTTGCAACCCGGATAGAATCAATCGTGAGGTGTGCTGTCTTCCTGGGGCCAAATCAATGACGTAACGGAGAGGCTAATCAGACTGGTCAAGCCCACTGACCGTAAACCCCTCCTTTTGGTTCATGTTGGAACCAATGACATGGCGAGGCACAGCTTTCACCACATCATGAAGGATTATGAGCTTATGTATAGGACGCTGAAGGGCCTTCATGCACAGGTTGTCATTTAATCTCTTCTCCCGGTGGAAGGACATAGCCCACGAAGGGAAAGAAGAATAGTGGAGATCAACAACTGGTTCCAAAGATGGTGCCACCAGGAGCAATTCGGATTTTTGGATCATGGCCTCCATTTCCACGAAGATGGTCTTCTGGCAAGGGATGGCCTGCACCTTACAATCTTTTGCTGGAACATTTTTCCTAACAGTCTCACAAAATGCATCAGGAGGTCTTTAAACTAAGTTTGACTGGGGAGAGGGACAGTATTATAGATAGGGCAGGCCAAATAGAACTAGAGACCAACAGGGAGAGGGAAAGTAACTTTAATACAGGAATTCCACAAAGGGCACATCGTCTCAAGTGTCTCTACATTAATGCACAGACCACGGGGAATAAGCAAGATGAACTCCAACTCTTAGTACAACAAAATAAATATGATTTAATAGGCATCACTGAAACCTGGTGGGATGATTGGAATGTAGGAATAAGGGGGTATAACTTATTTCGCAGAAATAGACCAAACAAGAAAGGAGGAGGAGTAGCCTTATATGTCAAGGATGTTTTCACTTGTGAAGAGATCCAGGACTTAAATCCGGGAAGCCAAATCAAGAGCATCTAGGTAAGAAGGGAGCGAGAAACAATAGGGATGTGATTGTGGGGGTTTGCTACAGGCCTCCGGGCCAGCCTGAGGACATGGATGAGGCCTTCCTGGAGCAGATGGCCACACATTCAAAAAGGAGAGGTGCAGTGTTAATGGGAGATTCCAGTTAACCTGATATTTGTTGGCAGTCAAATTCTGCAAAGACCGCAAGGTCCAACAGGTTCCTTGCTGGCCTTGCAGATAATTTCATGGTCCAGAAGGTGGGAGAGGTAACAAGGGGATCAGCTATTTTAGATCTGATCCTGACTAACAGGGATGACCTAGTTGATGAGGTGGAGGTGGTGGTATCCTTAGGAGGGAGTGACTATGCTCTTTTGGAGTTTGTCATCCAGTGGGAAGGAGAAGCCAAGTGCAGCCAGACACGCATCCTAAACTTTAAGAAAGCTGATTTCTCTAAACTTAAGGAGTTACTTGCTGAAATCCCGTGGTCAAGAATACTAAAAGAGAAAGGAGTTCATGACAGATGGGAATTTCTTAAAAGTGAGATACTGAAGGCACAGTTGAAAACTGTGCCAATAAGGAGGGGAAATGGCAGGTCTCTAAGGAAACCAGAATGGTTCACAAAAGAACTCTCAGCTGAGCTAAGTGTTAAAAGGAACATGTACAGGAAATGGAAAAATGGTGAAACCACCAAAGAGGAATTCAAGCAAATAGCCAGGAGATGTAGGGAGAAGGTCAGAAAAGCTAAAGCGCAGAATGAACTCAGGCTTGCCAGAGACATCAAAAACAATAAAAAGGGCTTTTTTAGATATGTCCGCAGCAAAAGGAAAATCAAGGAAATGATAGGATCACTGTGTGGAGAAGGTGACCAATTAATAACGGGGGGAAGAGAGAAGGCAGAACTACTCAATACCATCTTTGCCTCAGTTTTCTCCCAGAAGGATAGAAGTACACAACCTGGGGTATGAGGAGCAGGTGAGGAATTGGGGGGGCGGGAATGCAGCACAGTAGTACAGGAATATCTGGGTAAACTAGATGAATTCAAGTCCCCAGGGCCAGATGAATTACATCCAAGGATATTAAAAGAGCTGGCAGAAGTTATTTCTGAACCACTTGCAATCATAGAATCATAAAAATGAAGAGTTGGAAGAGACCATAGGGGCCATCCAGTCCAACCCCCTGCCATGCAGGAACACCCTCAAAGCACTCTCGACAGATGGCCATCCAGCCTCTACTTAAAAACCTTCAAAGAAGGAGACTCCACTACACTCAGAGAACAGGAGAAGACCCAGAAGACTGGAGGAGGGCAAACGTCATCTCCATCTTCAAGAAGGGGGAAAAAGAGGACCCCAATAATTATCGCCCGGTCAGCCTGACATCAATTCCAGGAAAGATCCTAAAGCAGATCATTAAACAGTCAGTTTGTAATTACTTAGAAAGCAATGCCATAATCACTCGAAATCAGCATGGATTTCTCAGAAATAAGTCATGCCAGACTAATCTTATCTCTTTTTATGATAGGGTTACAAGCTTGATAGGTGAAAGGAATGCTGTAGACGTAGCATATCTTGACCTCAGTAAGGCCTTTGACAAAGTTCCCCATGACATTCTTGCAAAGAAGCTAGTAAAATGTGGGCTGGACAGGGCTATTGTTAGTTGGATTTGTAATTGGTTGACCAACCGAACTCAAAGGGTGCTCACCAATGGCAGCTTTTCATCCTGGAGAGAAGTGACTAGTGGGGTGCCACAGGGTTCTGTCCTGGGCCCAGTGCTATTCAACATCTTCATCAATGACTTGGATGAAGGAGTGGAGAGCATGCTGGTCAAATTTGCAGATGATACCAAATTGGGAGGGGTTGCTAATACCCCAGAGAACAGGATCAAATTTAAAAACGACCTTGACAGATTGGAGAGCTAGGCCAAAGCTAACAAAATGAATTTCAACAGAGAGAAATGTAAAGTCCTACACTTAGGCAGAAAAAATGGAAGGCACAAATACAGGATGGGGGCCACGTGGCTGGATAGCAGTACACGTGAAAGGGATCTAGGAGTCGTGGTAGATCACAAGCTGAACATGAGTCAGCAGTGTGATGTGGCAGCCAAGAAAGCCAACGCGATTCTTGGTTGCATCAATAGGAGTATAGTGTCCAGATCGAGGGACGTAATGGTACCACTCTATTCTGCATTGGTTAGGCCTCATTTGGAATACTGTGTCCAGTTCTGGGCACCTCAGTTCAAGAAGGATGTCGACAAGCTGGAACGTGTCCAGAGGAGGGCGACCAAAACAGTGAAGGGTCTGGAAGCCATGCCCTATGAAGAACGCCTTAGGGAGCTGGGTATGTTTAGTCTGCAGAAGAGAAGGTTGAGAGGGGACATGATAGCCATGTTTAAATATTTGAAGGGATGTCATGTTGAGGAAGGAGAGGGCTTGTTCTCTGCCGCTCCAGAGACTAGGACAGGGAGGAATGGATTCAAGTTGCAGGAAAGGAGATTCCACTTGAACCTCAGGAAGAACTTCCTGATGGTCAGAGCTGTCCAGTAGTGGAATATGCTGCCTTGGAGTGTGGTTGAGTTTCCTTCTTTGGAGGTTTTTAAGCAGAGGCTGGAGGCTGGATGGCCATCTGTTGGGAATGCTTTGATGGGTGTGCCTGCATAGCAGGGGGTTGGACTCGATCGCCCCTGGGTCTCTTCCAACTCTATGATTCTATGATTCTATTACTAAAACCAGTAATAATCCAATGCAGAGGCAATTATTGGATATGATAAAAGAGCAGATACATTTATATAGCCTTTACTGATACAGACAGCGCTTAATGCTTATGTGGCCCAAGATGAAATTTTGACACCTCTGAAATAGACAGTCTGTAAGCACTTGGAAAGGAATGCTGTGATCACTAAAAGTCAACATGGATTTCTCAAAAACAAGTCATTCCAGATTAATCTGGGGTTTTTCTTCTAGAGTTATAAACTTGGTAAATGAAGGGAATGCTCTGGATGTAGCGTATCTGGATTTCAGTAAAGCCTTTGACAAGGTTCCCCAGATATTCTTGCACACAAGGTAGTAAAATGTGGGTTAGACAATGCTACTGTTAGGTAGATTTGCAACTGGCTGCCTGGCTGAACACAAAGGGTGCTCACCAATGGCTCCTCTTCATCCTGGATAGAAGTGACTAGTGGGGTGCCACAGGATTCTGTCCTGGGCCCACTGCTATTCAACATCTTAATGATTTGGATGATAGAATAGAGGGCATGCTCACTACATTTGCAGATGACACCAAATTAGGAGGGATAGCTAATATCCCAGAGGACAGGATCAGAATTCAAAATGATCTTGACAGATTAGAGAGCCGGGCCAAAACAAAATGAATTTTAACATGAAAAATGTAGGGTACTACACCTAGGAAGAAAGAGTGAAATGCACAGAAATAGGATGGCTTGAAACCAGTATGTGTGAAAGGGATCTAGGAGTCTTAGCAGACTACAAGCTGAACATGAGTTAACAGTGTGATGCGGCAGCTAAAAAAGCAAGCTTGTTTTCTACTACTCCAGAGACCAGGACACAGAACAATGGATTCAAACTACAGGAAAAGATTTCACTTAAACATCAAGAACTTTCTGACAGTAAGAGCCATTCAACACTGAAATATGCTGCCTCGGAGCATGGTGGAGTCACCACCTTTGGAGGTTTTTAAACAGAGGCTGGATGGCAATTTGATGGGGGAGTTTTGCATATGTGTTCCTGCAGTGCATGGGGTTGGACTCGATGGCTGTTGTGGTCTCTTCCAACTCTATGATTCTATGTCTTTATGAGGGAATTGCACAAGGAGCTATTCATTAATTCCTTGTGCAACTTCCACCACCCCCAGCAAATGCTAATCACAGCGGTGGCACCACAGTTGTTTATTGACTGGGAGAAGAGGAATGGGGCACTCTTCTGGATGAGTGACTCACTGGCGATCCAGCAAAGTGACCCTTGCTGCAGAACTGCAGCTGAAACAGGTGCTGGTTGGTCACTCACTTCCTTCTCTCCTCAGGCCAGCAAATGGCCATAACAGTGCCCTCAGGGTTGGGCAACATTCTTGTGTGGAGGAAGGCATGCAGGTGCCTGCACAGTATGCTTTGCTCCATGGATCTCAGCCAGCATTTCTCATATTCTTTAAAAAATTGCTATCTGCGTGTCTTGGTTGCTGAAGTTTGGGTGGAATCCAGAGTATCTCAATGCATGCAGAGTGATACTTCGGTGAACTCTTTAAACCACAAACCTATGTTTTAAGAATTTGAATTTATTAATAGATTTTCTTTAATGGACTAAGTTAGGTATTGACTCAGTTTCTTTCAGGGTACAATCCTAAATAGGCTTATTAAAGAGTGATCCACTTTGAACACAGTGAGACTGACTCTAGAGTAAACAAAGATAGGATTACAATGCTTGTAAGTCAAAATTTTACTTTCAACATGGAATCACCATAAGAATTTTTTTTTTTTCAAAATTTTCTTCTTGCCTCTAACAGGCTCCTGTTTATGTCTGTATAACCCATTCTAGTCCCTTGACAACTACACAACTTTGACCAAACTGAACTTAGGAGTTCAGCAATGAATGTCTACATTACAATACTTAGCAAGGCAGCTAAAAGAGCTCTCTGCCCAAAGGTAATAAAAAACCCATCCACTAGAAGAATAAGAGTGGGGTCAAATCAAAGTGGGATCAAATTGCTATAACTCTACTATGGATACCCACACTAGAGTTATAGCAATTTGATCCCACTTTGATTTGATCCATGGCTCCATCCTACGATGCCATGGCATTCTATAGGATGCAGCTATGGCATTTAACATGTTATCAAACCGCTACAGTTGTTGCAGTGTGGTTACACCCCTTCTGCTCTCATTTAGTACATTTCTATCCCAAGTGCTCATGTGCTGCTTTTATCTTCTCAAAGATTTTAAACTCCTTGAAATAATAGAGTCATTTACACTGCTGTAACAAATGGGAAGAATACAGTGGCTGGTTCAAGGCCTGATGTTAACAGAGAAACACCACCTCCTTGGGCCTGTTCACACTATACACTTATGGTGCTGTTGTTCCACTTTAACTGCAATGGGCCTATCCTGGGGAATCCTGGGCGTTGTAGTTTGGTAAGGCACTAGAATTCTATGGCTGAGAATTCTAAATGCTTCACCCTAAACTGCCAGTCCTAGGAATACATGAGATATTGCCATAGCAGTTTCAGTGGAATATAGGACTGTAATTGTGAAGTGTGAATAGGCCTCTCAGCACAAAGTTACATAGTAGTATGAGTGCATCAGACCAAACTGAATTTTTATGTTTTTATCACTGGTTTGGAAATGGGCTTTTGAAGAGCATTATTCCCACAAACTACTCATTCTCCTATACAATTAGTACAGAATTAGTGTTCCTCAGATAGACTCAAAATCTGTTTTACACTGAGTTAAGACTGTATAAATATAAACTGGCAGCGGCTCCACAGGTTCCAGCTCTAGGCTTACCTGAGACAGCAGAGATTCAACAAAGACCCTCTATGTGCAAAGCATATATGGTACACAACTGAACTTGTTGTTTTGTGCCTTCAAGTCATTTCCAACTTATCATGACCCTAAGACAGCCTTATCATGGAGGTTTCTTGCAAGAATTGTTTAGTGGGGGGTTGCCCCTGCCTCCCTCTGAAGCTGAGAGACTGTGACTTACCCACAGTCACCCAGTGGTTTCTGTGGCTGAGTGGGGATTCAAACTGGTCTCCAGAGCCATAGTCCAATGCTCAAACCACTACACTATGCTGGCCCTCTCTACTGAGCTACCACTTCAGAATCCAGTTGAAAGAGAAGCAAGAAAAAAACAAGTCATTCTCCTAATTCCTAGCAGCTCTAAAACAGGGAATCGGGACATGTAACAAGACGCAAGCTGCAACTCTTGTTTAACAGGATTTTCCTTTGTATGTCAAAGGGCAGGAGGAGACCTTGGATAGTGTAAGATCACTTGGACAAAATCTTTCCCACTTCATTAGTTCTAAAGATCAGGCAGGCGACCTTTGTTAGGGGTACTAGGAAATGGGTGATGAATTATTAGGCAGACCAGTGAGTGGATGGCAGAAGGGTTAGGAAATGACCCACTTTACCTACAAAACAGCTGTTCTTGCCTATTAATTCTGCAAAGAACTTGGAAGGAGGGCCTGTGGATACTTGCCATGGACACTCTTGGTGATCCAAGACTATGTTTTGTAAATAAAATATTACCTTGGTTATAGATGCTCTGGTTATGCTAAATGTAGAGCAGCAATAAGGGGCAGCACTGTCTTTGCATAGTAAAGTATGCTTACTAGAGTGACTGGTGGAGTGATCAGGGAACATCAAATTCATTGGGTGTACATAGATTTTATTGCTTCCTCTTATCATAGATATAAAAGCCTGGAGTGTAAAACACTGGAAGGGGAGCTTTGCTTCAATGCAGGAGGTTCTCATTTTTCCTCAACCCTTTGTCTCAAAAATGCCCATGCTGGAACCCTGTTGGTGACATGGATTTTATGTCTATGTATGTATCTTTTAAAAAAAACATTCTGTAAGGAGGTATTCACTAACTCCTTGCACAATGTCCACCCCATCCCCCAGCAACTATCAACCACAGGACTGTTGCCATAGCTAGGCAGTGCTGTTCTGGCTGCAGAGTCTGTGACTGAAATAAATCTATTCATTCATTAATTCGTTCTGGTGGCAGCAGGGGGAAAAGAATGACATTCTCCCAGGTGAACAACTCACTGGAGATCTAGGGAAAGCAACCCCATTCTTCCCCTGACTGCAGAATTGCATTTGTGATGGGCACTGGTTGATTGTCTCTGCATCCCCAGCCAGTAAACTGCTGTGAGAGTGCCCCTCAAGTGAACTTGGTGGCTTAGTGAGGATTTCATGTGTAGAACTTGACAGATCACACATAGAGCATATCAGTTCTAGTGTTTTCAAATTTCCAACAAAAGAAAGGTTGTGACTTCCCCAATTATTCTGCAGTTTGCAGTTTTTCTTTGGCTGCATAGATGTCATTCTGGCTACTTACTGCCTCTTCAGTATCTGTGCTCTCCTCTGTGCTGTCAACATCCTGAAAAGCAGCATGCCCATCATTTTCTGTGATCTTCCTTTGGGCTGTGTTGCCTGCTGGGCATGAAGCTTCTTCACTAGCTGGAACTTTTTTCTTGCTGTCCTTGGAACCTGTGGAAATCCAAGGAGCTTGTGCCAGAAGGGTCAAGCAATCATGCTCATCCACTAAATTTATCTGCTTATTTTATTTCTCCTGCTCTCCTGCCTTACTGTGAGTTGCAGGTAACTGCACTTTTAAAGGTTGTGCCAGCAGACTGCAAGCTCTGACAGGTTCTACCAAGGTAGTAAGGTTTCCAGCATGGCAAAGGTGGCAGATTGTCTCTCGGCCATTTGAGAACTAGGTAAGCTAGAGAGGGAGAGGCTTGTCACTAGAAACTTGGTCTACAAATTACGCAACTGGCCACAGCAACTAGAAACAGAAAGATGGTGTTGAATAGCAGTGCTTTGCTTCAGTAGTGGGACCACACATAATAAGGAAGTCACAGGTCTTTGAGGTACTTAAGTTACTGTGCTTAAATCTTTCATCATGGAATTCCATGCAAGGAATATCGGGCAATTTCTTGTCAAAGCACCAAGCCTTGTTTAAGGCTTTAGCCAGGTCATGCTTGATGTGCCTTTAAACCATGCATTTGAAGCCAATTTGAAGCCAATCCAACCTTCCCCAACCTGCTGTCCTCCAGAAGTTTTGGACTTCAGCTCATATAAGAGTAGCCATGCTAGATCACACCAAAGACCTACCTAGTCCAGCATTCTGGTCATACTATGGCCAACTCATTGCCCATGGAAATTCCATAAGCAGGACATAAGGGCAACAGAACCTTCCAGCTGATGTTTCTCAGAAACCAATATACAGTCCTCCCTCTATATTTGGGACTTTGATCTTCATTAACTTGATTATTCACATGGTGCTCACTTGCTTCTCCACCTCCCGATTCTCCCCTCCCATTCCCCTGCCTTCCCAGGCATGTGTGTCTTCCTCCCACAGATCTAGGCAAAAGGCAATCAAATGGCAGGTGGCAGCCCCATATGCCCCCACTCTTTCACTTGCCTATTGCCTGAGTGCCTAGAAGGCAGCACACCTGGAAAAAAGGCAAGTGAATGGAGGGCAAAGGTGTGCAGCTGCCCCCTCCCTTTTGCTCGTATATTGCCTGGGCACCTGGAAGGAAGGTGCCCAGGCAAAATGCATGCGAATGAAGGGCGGGGAGGCCTGGAAGGGACTGGAAGAGAGAAAGCTCACTTATTTGCACTGAGCCCTTGCAAAAGTCAAGGGGCCATTGTATAGAGGCATAGCTTGCCTATAAACAGCCCCACATAATGTAACATTTTCTCATAGCAGAGTTCCCCCAATTTTTGATAAGTTTTGTAACTCCCATGAATCATCACTATAGGCTGTGTTAGCTGAAGCTGCAGGGAACTGTAATCTAAAACACTGGATGGCACCAAACTGCAAAGGTTGGACTAGAGCAGTGGTTCTCAACCTGTGGGTCCCCAGATGTTTGTAGACTTCAGCTCCCAGAAGCCCTGAGCATTGACCATAGTGGCTGGGGCTTCTGGGAGCTGAAGTCCACGAACATCTGGGGACCCACAGGTTGAGAACCACTGGACTAGAGCAAGAGTAGTAGGCAGTGGATCAAGGTCTATTAGTAGATTTGCAGCAGTCCAAGAAATGATTTCTGATACCAAATTGATATTCAGTATCAACAAAGTGAGGAAGCTGGTGGCCTATTAAGCTGCTGATATGAAAGCTGATAAAGATGAACCAGGAGTGATTTTTGAGTGTAAAAGGACTGGGAGCTTAGTTCTGGTACTGAAAACAGTTTCCTCGGCTGTTCATATATCCCCTCTGTTTAACTCGGGTATATATGCTCCCACCTACAGTATCACTGTTGTGCATCTTAGGCTGGCTTTGGCTGAATATTGAGGGACCTTTTAAACAAAAGTAAATAGATCATGGAAGCCAGAAGTATAATCCCTCACCTGCACTGTGGTCTTGTCCCTGATCCATCTGATCCAGGCTCTCCAGTAAACTATCCACCTGCGCTTTGATCTGGCTTAATTCTCCTTTGATGGAGCTTAGCTCTTCTGCTCGCACTGGGAAAAAAAGATTGTGGGAATGAGTCAAGCTGCATGATGGGCGGCATGCCGTGTACTAAGCGGGTGGGAAGGTTTATACCTGAAGTTCATTCTGGGGAGAGAACTGTATCTTGCATATAAACATACGTAACATCTCAACTTTTAAAAAAAGACCAACAGCATCAGATGGCTGCTATTTAAAAGCAGGGAAAAAAGGTGAGGGGGTTGGGGATTTACCCCTTTGTAATTTGTTAATTTATTTAATTCATGTTTTTAGCTGTCTATCAAAACCATCACCTTCCCTAGGCAGCTTACAGCATGAAATAAATGCAATACAATAAACACAAATTTCAAAAGGCATGTTCCCAAATGTGTTCCACAAAAAGAAAGGTTCTAAAACAGATGATTAAACAATCAGTCTGAGTACTTAGAAAAGAATGCTGTGACTACCAAGAGCCACTATAGGTTTTTCAAAAACAAGTCCTGCCACACTTTTTTGAAAAAATAGAATTACAAGGTTGGTTGATCAGGAGAATATTGTGGATTTAATATATCTTGATTTCAAGTAAGGTCTTTGACAAGTTCTCCCATGATACTCTTGCAACAGGCTGATAAAAAGTGGGCTAGAGTGTGCTATCACAAGGTAGATTTGTAGCTGGGTTGATGGATCAAATCCAAAGGGTGCTTATCAATGTTTATTTACCATCTTGGACAGCAGTGATCAATGGGGTGCAATAGGGCTCTTCCCTGGGCCCAGCTTTGTGTGTTGACTTGGATGACGGAATAGAGGGTTTGCTTATCAAATTTGCAGATGACACCAAACTAGGATGGGAAGCCAATACTTTCATCAGGATCCAAAATGATCTTAATAAATTAGAAAGCTGGGTCAAACTGAGAAAATTATGGAATGAACATTGTGCCACAGAAAAATAAATCTAACCAAACTGAACAGAATTCATTTCAACAGGGAAAAATGTAAGGGACTACATGTTGAGTAGGAAACATTAGAAGCACAAGTTCCATCTCCCCTGCCTTTTCATAAATATTCACCTACCTTTCTTGCAGCTGCTGCCTGGTTCTGCAATCTTCTTTGAAACAACTTACATCCTTGCTGTTTGGTCTTGTCTTTCAATGTTGGAACCTACCCCAATTTGTGCTTGCCCACAAATGTTAGTTAGGTGATCCATGATTACTTTCTCTTCCCTCAGAGGGACAGTTTTGTTCACAGAATGAATGGAATTTGTTACCCTGTTTACTGGGGGTCCCGTGAGGGACTCCAAACGTGCTCAAATATTGGTGGGGAAAATTAGCTCAGAGCACAAGTTAGCAAAACGAGAGGCAGGGAGACGAAACAGAATCTTTAACCCAATGTCTACAGGGTCAGGCCAAGCCAAGAAGCACACCGATTGTGAAATAATAACTTTGAATTTTATTAAATACAGGCAAACAGTGTATGCAACACACTCACACAAGTAACTATAGAAAATAAAGATGTTAGCAGTATAGAGGGATTTTGAGAGAGATTGTTGAATTGGGAGATACTACACCTGTCCGAAGCCCGGGGTAGATCAATGGTCCGTAAATGCACAGTCTCAGACGGAGACTGAGGGGAAAGCTCGGCAGATGAAACAGCAGCAAGGCGGGGTGGAAGTTCAAAGCGATCCGAGGAAGCTCTTGGAACTGGGGGGTTTTATAGGGAAAATATGACCATAGGCTAGTCTGTACTTTGGGAAGAACAATGAGGTTTGTGCGCAAGACAATGTCTCCAAAAGGTCAGAATTTAGCATGATTGAATTAAGTCCGAATCGACAATGGAATGGCCAGTATGCAGATGCAGCGTGCTTGACAGTTAAGCAGCTAGCACGTCAAGTTACCTGCTCGGGGCAGGGAGCTGTTTGTATTAGCATGCATCCTTAATGAGGTGTTTGTCTAGGGTGGTCTCCTAAAGTGAAGATCTGGCTGAGTCTGGCCTGCCTAGGTGGAGAATGGAATGTTCAGCAGTTAAGGGTCATGCCTAGCTCTGTGCTTGTTCAGGGGCCTCACAAACACTTGGCCAAGGGTGGCAAAATGGGGCCAAATTGTGATATCAAAACAATATCTAATATCTTCCAAACTAAGGCTAGTAAACGGTAATAACAATCCCCCCCCCGCAAATGGGCAATTTGAAACAAATCGAACATTTTCCAATTAAACATTTCAAAGTAAATTTAGCGTCAAATAGGGGTCCACTGGCACAAATGTAGCATCAAACCAAGGGCCATGGGGATTTTGCAAAAAGGGTTTCTGTCTTATACAAACCTTCCTGTCTAAACACCTAAACCTAAACACATTCACACAAATGTCAATTAAGCAGTAATAAACATCAAAAACGTCCCATCAATAAAGATCTGTTAGTCAATGAACAATGGCAATGAGCAATGAATAATAAGCAATAAACAATAACCGGCAACCAATGAAAAGCATTCCCAATGGAGAAAAGTACCGGAGCAATGAAAAATGAACAATGAGAAGTGGTAAATCCAAAACAGGGTCTGGCAATGAAGGCAAATCAACCAGCAATCAATGAGGGAACGAGAGTTCATAGTCCGGGAGGAACGAGGTCCAAGCAAAAGTCTCTGCACCTCCCCCATGAAACAGGAAAAGTCTTGTAACTGGAACCAATGAGCAAATAAGAGTCCATCTAGGTAGCGGAGCAGGAGCGGCACCGAAAATGTCCAAGTTTGTAGGTAAGTTAGCTAGGGACGCTAAGTCTTTGCAGGAGCCGGTTTGCAAAGCGTCGGCAACAGGATCAGTCCAAATGGCAAAAGTTCTTTAATCTCCAGGATACTGGCAAGATAGTCCATAAAGTCCGTAGGGGAGTGGTTGGATTGCTTCGCCTGAGGTCCCCAACTGCAGCAACGGGAACAGGTTGTCATCTCGGGTCTGGCTTCGACTGCAATGGTGAAGTCTCGGCATTCACCTCCCCATGGTACCGGAGGTGATGGACGAGTCCGGAGGTGGTCCCGGCTCTCAGGAACCGTCGACCTGTAGCTAATTTACAGAGGACTGACATTGTTAGTAGCTAATGTATACATTAAATGCAAATTGCCGGCTCAAAGTCTACTGGGAATTGTGTTCAAATTCCAAATTTTTGGCTCACTATAACCAAAAAGACCTCATGGGACTGAGGGTTTAAATAGCGACTGGGTTTGAGGTGGTATTGGCCGCAGGAAGGCCGAGACAGGAGTGAGGTTGCTAATTCGGTGCCTGCATCGATCTATCGGCCTAGAGTGGCCAATGTTACCCTCCCAGCAGCACAAGGGGACCCCTGGTGATGAAAGTCCCATTCGCACTCTGGTCCGAATAACATGGTCCTGCGCACTCATACACACCCCTCCCTCAGATCCAGAGCCTAAGCTCCATGCCTGATGATGTAACCGAGGGTTTGGGGTGGCTCACCAATGCAGGACCGACGGTTCGATGCTGGCTCCGAATCAGCAACAACATTACCTCGCAAATATAAGCTGGAGTCTGAGGGGAGACCTAAAGATTGGTCGTCCTCGGATAGGCTTTTGAAACCAATCGGGACAGTACATTAACTATTTACAAACATGGGAGTGCACCTCGGGCTCTCAATAAAAGCTGCCAGCTTGAAGCTGGAGCACCTGTCATTTAATCCACAGTGCTAGGCCAATCAAACCTATGGCAAGTATCAGTTGTATTGAGATCAGAATAATCAGAGGGTGTAGGGCGAAGTGAGCTATAGCTTGCCCTGTGGAAGACCACGTGATGGAGTCCCACCATGAGTGTTTAGTGGTGGCTTCCAGTTCCTCAGAGGTTTTGACAATCACCTGAGCAGAATGATTAACAGTCAGAGTGATTTCTGGAGGGAATGCGAGACCTCCTGAATCTTTTGCGCTAGGCTAGTGAGGTTCCTTAGCCATAAAGACGTAGGAATCTCGTTTTCCAGGTGGAAGCCAACTAGCTCAGATTCCGTAGGTGCGTATGCTGTTTCTAGAATGTAATCTCGTATCTCCCTGTGGAGATAAAAATTTTGGCCGAAACAGTCCTGCACCAGTTGGGAGCAGAAGCAAGGATTCCCAGCAGTGCGGTTTACCCTTACAGTTGCACCACTAGGCAGTACTGTCAGAGTTATGCATGGAGTTCATAGACAGAAGCACTCGCTGTTAATTTGGGCCATGACTGTGGAGTTGACAGGTACCAATATATAATTTGAAAGGTTGCTGTGGCTGAAGCGATCAATATTATAGAAACACTGCACCCAATGGCGGTGAACTAAACAACTGGACAGGTCAAAGAAGTGCGTACCATTGGACCAATGGTACAGCTGTGGGGTAACAAAGTGGCATGGGCGGCTATGAGGGGAAGTCCTAAGTGGGATACTGGATGTAAAATTACCAGATCCAGAATCCATTCATGGGCAACGTCCACCATGAGAATTAAGCTCTGCCACGTCGCGTGCCGTATCTGTGCCAAAGCAGCAGGATGTTCCAGAGATTCCGGATATCGCTCTCTCAGCAGGCTCAGGATCTCAGGGTGTATTAATCCCATGAGGCTGGCCTGGATCACCTGAGAGGCAAAGGTGATCACATTGCTCTGCAGTTGCATGCATTGTACAGCAACTGACAGATCGTGGGTCATGTTCTGTAGAACACGGCCAAGGTCGGATGTTATGTCTTGCTCAATGCCAACCCACTGTGAAAGCAATTGACTGATCAAATCCATTCCTCTCGCTAGGTTAGTTAAACCAGCAGCAGAGGATATACCAATACCTTTTGTTTTTGTGCCAATTACGCCAAGCTTCTTAGCTAGGACCTCGTTGTCTATAGTATTAATTATTGCATCACCAGTTCCAATTCCTCCTAATGTGGTCCCTAGGATATCTCGCTTAGGACGAGTGTGTGGGTGGGAGAAGGACAACCATTGCTTCTCCCAGTGGTCCCACTGCATCCATGCCAGTTTCAAATAAGGCTGGCATGCCGGAATGACTCTGGAGATATTGACAACTGTGAAATTCAATATCATTTTGGTGATTATGGGTTGGACATCTGAGTGAGCAACCATTTCTATGTCCTTGCGGACTACGGAACTACCTACCTACATAGCCGGGTGGTGTTCAGGAGGAGGGGGGCTGTGGCTATCTGATTTGGGACACCACATCCTCTGGCAGGAGAATTTACAGCCTGTCGGTACCTGGGTGATATTTTGGCAATGGAACAGATATGTTTTCCATACCCATGTAGGGCGGCAGTTTTTGAAAGTGAAGCTGAGTATGATTAGTGCATCTTGGCGATGATCACTCCGGACCACTCTGGCAGTCACGGGAGCGACGGATATTGCCATGCTGGGGTCGATTTTGTCTTCCCTGCCAGCAAGGGCCATTTTTAACTCTGCACTCAGCCTTTTGCGAGAGCGAATCTGGTGGACAGTTCAAAGCGGTATTTCTTCTGGAACCGAGGGAACAGTGGTGTTCCTTCTAACATTGTTTCTACCTCGAGATATGGGTTCCAGTGGCACACGGCTTGTGTGTTAAACGGCCAATCCGTGTACACCTGGGTGTACTCTGGTGAGGCTCCGAAGGCTCTTTCAGTTAGGAATAACAAGGCTACAATCCACGTGAACATGCCGTCTCCCTGTAGGGAACACAGATACGGAAGTCCGTCACTACTACATCTAAGCTTATACTAAACATAAATTTAAACAGGAACTATTTACATCAGTAGGGAATCAGAGAGGGCACCACTCCTCTCTGTCCCATTCAGGCGAGGCTAATTTACCCATTATCGAAAGCCTCGTAGATGGAGGCAAATGCCTTGGACAAATTAACGATATGTACTTCCTTGTTATTTAAGGAAGTCTGAGAAATTACGGGGCTCAGCTGTCTATGCTTGTGGGTCTCTGGAATTACTTGCAAGAGTGGCAGTGCCCAGTCCTGGCTTGAGACCCTTTCTTCCAAATCAAAGAGGAGGCTGGTCTTGGACCCACGTGCCTCCTGAGAACCTCTCTCTCCCAGTATGAAGCTGACTGAAAAGGAGCCATAGCTAGTCCGGACCCACTTCACAATCACCAGGGTCACAGTTAATGTGCCACTGAGTCCCTGAAGGATGTTGTGGCACCAGAACATCTGTACGGAGGGGTTGGCAGTAGCTAAATTCACCGCCGTGGGGCAGTTAGGTCTCATACTGGCTGAAATCTCTCCGATGGAATGCCGCAAAGGGGTGTGTGGGGTGTCATCACAGAGAGTGCCAGGGTGAGAGCCATTGCTGACCCTTGCTCTGGCTGGGCAGGAACCTCTTGCTGTTTAAATCCCCAGCCTCCCTTGAGATTCCCCCGAAAGATGGCATGGAGAAGAAGGACTCTCCTGGTCACGGCCTCAAGGAAATCTCAAGGGAAACTGCTGGGTTCCAGTCGGGGGCTCAGAGAAGGGACAATGGAGAGCTTTGGAAGCATGGTGCTGGCCTCCTCTGGCAGTGTGCTCTCCGTTTCCTGGCTCTCACATGGGCTGGCACTGTGCTGTGTCTGGTCAGATTTTGTGGGGGCTTCCTCCTCAACCTCAGCATGGTGCGATCCTTCGTGGTGCTCTGGAAGCACGGTGGCCTCCAAGGTGTCAGGATTTGCACTCGGGGCTGAGTCAGGAAGAAGTGCAATCTGTCTGGCGCTGGTGTGCCTGGGGCACCTGGAGTTTCTGCTGGGCTTGGATTGGGTCCCCCTCCCGTCATATCTGGGCAACTGGATAGCGTCAGGGGTGGGCTCACCCTGTTTTGCCAAGTTTGGGAACAGCACTTTTGGTGCTGCTCCAGAGTTTACAGGAGGGGTGGCAGGATTTTTCTCCCTGTAGGTCCCAGTGCCTGCCATCACCGTAGATCTACCCCATGTGTTGGGCTTCAGCTGAGCCGCAACTCACTGGGGGAGATCCCGGGACAAGGGCCCCCTATCCTGAGAGTTCTAAGTCAGGGTAATAGCCAGCTGGAGGGGGACTGTTGGTCACCGCATTCACAGGCTGGCTAATTCTCAATTGGGCCTGCTTGTCCAGGGCATCTAAGAGCTCGCTCGTGGGCTTCCCATCGAACTGGCTCATGTCCTGTCCGCACCTCCTTAGCATGCCCCAGATTCTAACTCTGTCCAAGGAGTACGTCTGGGCCGTGGGATTGTACCCACCAGACGTCTCCCGGGAAGAGCCAGACTCAGAGGGCTATTTGGGGGCAATGGGCTGCTGTGGGGGGTTCCCTGCCTTGCCTCGCTGGCTGCGGGTGTCCCTTCCCTGCCCCTGCCTGCTGTCCTGCCAGGGAGCGGGGCGCAAGTTCCAATTCCCACGAGGAATGGAATTCGGCACCGTTTTCCTGTACTAGGAAAGGGGCCCATAGTTCGAGTTCGTCGAGTACCTCAGCTATGGGTTCCCAATAACCTGCATCTCTCTTCTGGGCCTTGATGGGGGGTCGAAGGGAGCCAGCCTCTCGTAGCAGGTCTGCAACCCGACAGAGATTGGTCCCAAAGTCCTCCCAAGATGTCGTGGCAGGATCCACCAGACCCAGAGCCATCTTCGTTTTGTGGTTCAAGCCTCCATACAACAGAGTCTTGAACTCCACAATGTCAAAGTCGTACCCGTGAACGGTCAGGGGGACCTTCTCGGCCAGAATGGCAAGTAGCTGCTTCAGCGCCACGTAAGCCTCCGGGTTCTCACGAGGACCCTGCTGCTTCATGACGTAAAGCACACTCGCACTCTGTCCGGGCCAAGGGATCCTCACTACCTCTCTCATCCAGTCGTGGGCCTCGAGCCTAACCAGGCCTTGAACTGCCACGGCTGATTCAAGAGTAGGAAGCTCCGAAGGGGATATGCAAATTTAGGCCAGCTGGGTCAGGTCCTGACCATTGGCTGTCGGGTGACAACGTGTCACCTCCTTCAGCCACATGATCCTGGTGGACCGAGTTAGTGGACCCAACTGGTCCGCAATTGCTTTGGCCTCAGTGGCACGCCAGGGGACCCTAGTCTCAATGACCTGCATCTCCTGTGTCGCTGCCCTATCCGAACTGCCCTCTCCAAGGGGAGTGGTCCGTCGTGTCATGGACCGAGTCTCAACTGGGTGGATTGGGACCTTAGGGGCACTCCAGTCTGGATTGTGGGGAGAGGTTGCCAGAGCATCCTCCGGTAAGGGCTCCCGGAAAAGTCCTGGGCAAAACTTGGGAGCAGCTCCGGACACATGGCTGAAATCATTGCCTTACGTGTATGGAGCTGGCTCTCCATCTGCTGATGGCAAGTGGCATGGCTCACAGCCTCTTGCTGCTCCCTGACTTGCCCTGCTATGAACCTGGCTGCAGATTTGCAATGGGTGAGCTCAGCCTCAAAGGCGCAGGCTTGTTCCTCCCAGGTCTCTGCCAACAAGGTGGCATCACTAAGCTTTTCTGCGGAGGCCTGCGTGACGGACGCAAACATTACTTTGTCCACACGCAAGGTCTCAGTTTCGGCCTGAAGCCGGGCAATCTCTTTTTCCAAGCTTGCTACCTTGCCTCTGGTCTCTACCAGGTCAGCACTAGCGTCTCTGGCCGTAAGCAAAAGTCCCCAAGTGGCCAAGGCATCCTTGGAGGACCCGAATGGGTTCTTTGATTTACGCGCAGGGCATACAATACAACCAAAATTCACTAGCACAAACACGGGACCAGGAACTGGAGTGACGGGAAGGGCCACCTAGACCCCTGGGGCAACAAAAGGGAAACGAACTCTGTGGAACTATTCTAGGAAAGAGGGAGGGGAACCTATCTCCAGCCTGCCCAAACAAAGTTACTTTTGTACACTCAAGCCCGGTTTTACACCTCTACAGTACTGAGGACAAAAGGACGAGGCAACGGTTCAGGGACAGGGAGGCCACCTAGACCTAGGGGACCCTCAGGAGTACTCCGCCTGCCTGAAGGAGGGAAAACGAACCCTGTGGAACTTACAGTACTGCCTGGCCAAGCGGCAGGGAAAAAGGGGCAAGGAACCAAGACTGAACCGTCCCTGACTGGTTTTCTGGGTGAGGGGTACATTTCTCTACCTCGGGCTAAACTGCTAAACCCTAAGATAGGTCGGGGTTCACCTACCCGCACCTACTATGCTAGCAAATCAGGACCCACTCGAAAATTACACAGCCGGGACACACCCACACTGTCAAAGCTATGTAGCAACAACTGACGAGACACACCCGTGTCTCAACTCTGGTGGGGGGGAAGGAGGGGAGACCCCCTTTTCCTAAGTGCTTTCTGTGTGCCTTGCTGCTAAGGTGTTGGATGAGTGTAGACTGTTCCTAACGTGCTAGCGTCCTAACACTTTGGATCCCAGCCCACGATAGACCCCAAGTTAGGGATGTGATTCCTGGGTCAGATTGTGCACACCCCTTGCGATCGGCAGTGCCGGGGTGGCTGACATACACAAACCAAGCAAGAAAGGGGGATAGATTCCAACCCAATAGATTAGCTCCTAGTGCTCACAGACAGAGAATTCTCAAACACACACGTGTTCCTGCCTGATGGAATCTCTTGCGACTTGACCGGCCGTTCCCTAGGTCAGTACCAGCCTGATTTGAGGAGGTTTGCGACTCCTTCTCAAATTAAGGGTACCGGGGCTGCCTGCGTTGCTCCACCACTCTGTTACCCTGTTTACTGCGGGTCCCGTGAGGGACACCAAACGTGCTCAAAAATTGGTGGGGAAAATTAGCTCAGAGCACAAGTTAGCAAAATGAGAGGCAGAGCAACGCAGTGGAATCTTTAACAGGGTCAGGCCAAGCCAAGAAGCACACCAATTGTGAAATGATAACTTTGAATTTTATTAAATACAGGCAAACAGTGTATGCAACACACTCACACAAGTTAACTATAGAAAATAAAGATGTTAGCGGTATAGAGGGATTTTGAGAGGGATTGTTGAATTGGGAGATACTACACCTGTCAGGAACAGACTCGTACACAATATCAATAAACTTGATTAACAGGTTTATTGAAAGGTTGCAGAGAAGTTAACAGCAGACGTTAAAGCTGAAGAGTGAAGATTTGTTCCCACACTCTCCAGTTAAACAATTCAGTTTCACACAAGAGATAAGCAAGGCAGGTCAAGATGACTACAAATCACCATAGTGACAATCAGCGCTCTAACGAGTGTTTTGGGAAACTGCATGCTGAGGAATGCACACCTGCCTTGGCCTTGCCATAACACATTTAGGAAACCTACTAGCAGTCTAATATAGATCCTATTAACTATCCCTTAACCCATTAACCCCAAATATATGTGGATCATGGAGGGTATCCCGACAACACCTGTCCAAAGCCCGGGGTAGATCAATGAAGAGATCCGTAAATGCACTGTCTCAGACGGAGACCGAGGGGAAAGCTCAGCAGATGAACCAGCAGCAAGGCGGGGTGGAAATTCAGAGTGATCTGAGGAAGCTCTCGGAATTGGGGGTTTTTATAGGGAAAATATGACCGTAGGCTAGTCTGTACTTTGGGAAGAACAATGAGGTTTGGGCGCGAGGCAATGTCTCCGAAAGGTCAAAATTTAGCATGATTGAATTAAGTCCAAATCAATAATGGAATGGCCAGTATGCAGATGCAGCGTGCTTGACAGTTAAGCATCTAGCTTGTCAAGTCACCTGTTCAGGGCAGGGAGTTCTTTGTATTAGCGTGCATCTTTAATGAGGTGTTTGTCTAGGGAGGTCTCCTAAAGCGAAGATCTGGCTGAGTCCGGCCTGCCTAGGTGGAGAATGGAATGTTCAGCAATTAAGGGCCATGCCTACCTCTGTGCTTGTTCGGGGGCCTCACAAACACTTGACCGAGGGTGGCAAAATGGGGCCAAATTGTGATATCAAAACGATATCTAATATCTTCCAAAGTAAGGCTAGTAAATGGTAATAACAAATCTTTATGAAAATTCCGTATTACCACATCCACTCACCAAAACAGTATTGGAAGTTTTGCCACTGCTAGCACAAGACAATAGAGATGCCCTTTTATAAAGTTGTCAGAAAGAGTACTGTCACTGAATGCTGGAGGTGCCCAATGCCAGATGGAAGGGTGCCTTGATACCAAAGCCTCTGAAGAACTCTATCCCCAAACACTCACATTTTGTACGGCCTGCTGTGGAATTGTTTCCTCTCAACCCTGTGTGTAGGCCCAGGCTAGTCTTGCCCCCAGTCCTGAGGTAGTTTCGTCTGGTTTTGACAGGAATGTGACTGATCAGGGGAGGGATCTTTTGGTATTCATAAACCCTGCAGGAAATGACAGCAGGAAACAGAAGCATTAGCCGAAGTTCCTTAATACCTGATTCCAGATTCAAGTGAAGGCACATTGAGATCTTGAGATTTCTTAAAAACGAAACAAAAAACAGAACATCATTGTTATATTAATGTATAGGAAAGGGGTTACAATTACTGAGGGAAGCAGGCCAAACCTACCTGTATGGCAAATCATCTTTATAGATATAGTCCAAGTCACAGCTGCAAGAGAAAGAGAATGATGATTTTCTTTGTGATTTGCTTGGACATAATTGCTTCCAAATTTTCCAACACTGGTTACCCCACCACAGTTTCAACTGCAGTCCATGATATGTAGTCCAAAGGAAAGTTGGATGCTCTCTTACTTCAAATCTAGCTAATCTGAACCTGGGTCTCCTCAATCCTGGTCAAATATTCTAACTACAACACCACCCCAGTTTTCCATTTTTATATTGCTTGTGTACTCCAAAGGTGATTCATGTTGGAACTGCAGCACAGCTTATTACAGTATACACACCTAACTAGATTAACAGCTATATTGTATTCCACATAGATTTCCATTATACATTTGAATAAAGAAAGATGGTAAAAAAGGGGGAGGGAGAGGTTTGGTTTTTGTGACCTGTGAATGCCACAAGTAGGTGTTCACCTGGTGAGTTGTGATATTTAACAGAAGCTCCAACATTCAGATTTTGGGGCATTGGTATCTATTTTTCCAGAGGCAACTGAAGAGAAGTAAAGTCAGTCCTCAAATAATACAAAAAAAAAGGGGGAAGCAAAAAGCATTGTGCCCTTACCTTTAGAAGATACCCCCTTCTCTATTGTTTTAGAATGTGGAAGGGCAATATCTTTCATTTCTTCTAATGAAACCACCTTCTTTTTTCTAATGAAGAACACATTCTTCTAATGAAGAATGAAGCCACCTACCAGTGAAGCACCACCACCATCCTTTTGCTGAAGGCACCTTCAGTCCATTGTTGCCTTGCTGGCTCACCCTGTCGCAGGGTCTACAATTTTTAATATTAAATTTAATCCATCATGCCAGAGAGGTTGCCTGGATGAGCACGTAGGCACAACGGTCAAACAATCAAGAACTAGGTCAGGCCAGTAATATCCCCAGTCACGTAGCCCAAGGAGACCTCAAGCTGTGCAAACCCACAGTAAACAAAGGGTCATCAGCCACAGAGGAGCCAACTCAAGGGGATTAGTGTGTTTTCCCCACGTTGAGAATTTGGAACTCCGGAAAAATCCTGCAAGGTGAGGACCATCTACATAAATTTACACTACAACCTGTTGCAACCGAAGATCCTGAAACATTGGCAACCCATCATGAAATCACCATGCAAAATCAGTTGCTATTGAGGAGCTTCCTTCCCTTTTCAGTGTCTTTGTTCTCCCCGGAGAGAATTGCCCTCCAGGTACATTTTCCCCTACAAGTAGTCCTAGTTTTTGAGAGTTTTCTCTGGAGAACTCCCTGCCACACTAGCAGACCATCACTCTGCTGGTTGAGTAATCCCCTCAGCTGTTTCTCTGCTGAGTTCCGTGTCTGTTTGCTGGACCAAAGGACTTCAGGACAGATGCAGTATCGTCTCATTCAAAATCCCTCTCTGCATTTCCCTATCCAACTTTCCACTCTTTTGCTTCTCAATAGGTCTTGCGTGAGTGAGTGAGTGAATGCATTGATGCGTGAGAACATTTCCATTCAATAAAATCCATTTGTTTGATACATTGTCTGGTTTTTGGCTTGGCCTGACCCCGTAAAAACTGGGTAAAAGATTTTGCTAGGTTGCCCTGCCTCTCATTCAGCCATTGCTTGTGCTTCGCTAAATTCCTCAACCTTTTCTGATTTGGAGCGCATCCAGGTGTCCCCCAAGGGACCCCCAGCAAGCAGGGTAACACCATCCTCATCCAATATTCTTCACTCCCTCTAACATCTAAGTTTGCTAAGATTATGGACATGTAGTCCAAAATATAGGGCTGATGGAGCCTCAGTTTAGAAGTGCAGAACAATCAGTTTAGAACAGCCAGAATATGAATGCAGTTCTGAATGCTATTTAGTGTAACTGTATGTTAATAAACGTTTAATATAATACAAAATAAGGGGCCACTGCTTGTCAGTTCTTCCATATCTTCTAGCCCACTGGCCAGAATACTGAAAAATTAACTGGTTTCTTCTTACTGAACAATCTGATAGAATCCTGCTTGCATGTTTTCCTTTATAATTTACCTACTGGTTACATTTATGTCTCACCTTTAAAAACTGAAAGGTGACATTTATGGTACCTCTCCAAATTTTTATTCTTGCAACAGCCCCTATCAGATAGGTTAAAATAGCTCAAGAGTGATTGGGCTGGGGTCTCCTAGCAAGCTTTATGGCCATGTAGGAATTTGAATGTGGCCTCCCTGGTTCTAGTTTAACAACTATAGCACACTAGATTCAGGAGCACCTTTCTGCTTTCTTGTTTTCTGTATCAAAGTTGGATATTCCCTCAAAGGCCCCATTTGGGTTATGGTTCTATTGGGGTATGATAGAGAAGCTGCCAATGAAGTTATAGAGGTGTTAAATTCCCCTTCAACTGTCATGGCTGCATCCTATGGAATCCTGGGATTTGTAGTTTGGTGAGGTACTAGAGTTCTCTGACTGAGAAATCCAAATATCCCTCCCAAACAGAGAGTCCCAGGCTTCCATAGAATGTTCCTATGGAAGTTAAAGGGAGATTATTGTGTTACAGTTATATAGTACTGAAGTGCTCCTGATGCAGGGGCAAAGAGTTTCTTTGGAATCCCCAAACACATCATACAAAGTGCCTTTGGTTGGTCAAGAATCTGAGGGTCACTTTTAAAAACCTTTAGCGAAGATTAGAATCTCACTCCATCAGCAGAGTTGGAGTGCCTCAGTCTTTTGCTGATCTTCAGTTAGAGACTCCTAATGTTAAATTTCACAGTTACTAGGTTTTGCACAGGAACTATCCAGCCCTCAGATTCAAATGAAGAAAATGGGGGGCGGGGAATGCTGTCAGCAGAATGTATCTGCCCTGGAGGGAGCTGACGTGCCCGTAATAAATCTCATGCCTCATGACCTGGGCAGAAGAAAAAAATGGAACACTTTTGAAAAGCTTGTTTGTGCTGACCTAAGAAAAGACAGAATACAGGACTGGGGATGAAAAACGGCAGATTCTTGGACCTTCAATATCTTGTCTGGAAGAGAGATTGTCAACAGGTGGATCTTTTCTCTATGTTGCACGGCAAGCTGCACTTGCCAACATTCCCTCTTCTCTACTATTAAAAGAATTGAGAGCTCTGTATGGTGTCTGGCTGTGGCTTGGTTTCCACGGAAACAAATAGGCCATGCCCTCTTCTGGACTGAACTGGAGTGTGCCTCTTTGCAGCCTCCTTGTATTTCACTATTCCTGCTGCTTGCTCCACATAGAGGATTTCACAGAAGTAAAAAAAATGTGTAAACCCATTTATTTCATCCAGGAGTATGTTCAGAATAAAGGGAGACAAAAGTTTTTATATCCTTGAATTTGGTGCGGAGGAAGTTAGCTGTGTTATTATTCGGGATTACAAAAAAAAGAACATGTTTACTGACTGCTTCAAACCACCAATCACTATGATGACTCTCATTTGAAATACCCCGATATAAAATGATATAAAACATATATCAGCTGTCTTGTTATTTTATATATATATATATATATATATAAGCTGTGATCATTGCTACTTGAAATATTCCTTACCTTCATTTTAAACATTTGTACATTTGAAAGATTTACTCAGCTCAAAAAAGAAGGAGCAGGAGGAGGAGGGATGTCTTGGAAAAAGAGGTTGCATGGTAACCATATATTCTTATACACTTCTATGGCCAGTGCTAGAAAGTAGCTGTCATTCCACAGGGGTAGTGCATGGGAGCCAAGTTGCTAGAAACTTGGAATGTTTTGCAGAATAATTGCAATTTTTTCAGCTTCATATCCTCCTGGAAGCATCCCCCTCAGTGCAAACCTCCACTGTTAATCTCTGAAGCTGAAGCTTATGCCTCAGTGCCAAAAGGAAAGGATTTTGTGCAGCTTTATGGTACTTGTACACTCAGCAACTGTCACAGTAAAATGTCCCTGCCAAAGCAGCAATCATGTCGCTTGCATCTTCATCCCGTGGATTCATTCATCTTCCAAAACAGGTGTGGCACTGGCCAAACTGTGGCTTTTAGAATGCCTCCCTGTCCCTTTTTCGCTCTCTCGTTGGCTCAGTCACACAAAGGACAGAATAGGATAGGATCCCATGCTGGGGCCCTTTCACACTACACAAATGTATCACTATGATTCCTCTTTAACTACCATGATTCCATCTTGTGGAAACTTGGGATTTGCCATGCAAAGGAATGGTTTTTAGAATTCTCAGCCAGGGAGCTCGAGTGCCTCCCTATGTATGATCTCCAGTGTGGGTTGCCACTGAAAACTGCAGACAGACACCTCCTGTTAGTTGAACAGTTGTGTAGAACAGGAACCTTCAGCAGGTGTTACTGCTGAACAAGGAACACCTGCTGAAATTTCCTCTGCTATAGAACTGTTGAAAGTTCAGGAAGCATTTCCAGTTTTCACTCTGGAAACCCTAACCTCCAGTATCAGAAGCCATATATTTCTATACACAGTACTGGCTTGTTGCTGAACAGAAATGAAAAGGAGCTTGTGTGCTTACAGGCAACTGGTTGGCCACTATGGAAACAGAATGCTGGGCTAGACGGGACTTTGATCTGATGCAATAAAGCTCTACAGTTTTTATCAAGCAGGGCCTTTTGAGTAGCCACCTCAATTCTTGAGAGCTCTATTTCAGAAGCTGTTCACTTGGCTATTTCTGTCCAGAAACAGGCAAAGATAATTCTTTTTTGTTCTCTCTTTTTTTGAAAGCAGCCCTAGAATATATTTTCATTGTTTCATATTTTTATATTGTGTGCTTATGTGCTTGTGTCACCTTACAGTGACTCACATGAATTTCATAGGGTTTTCTTAGGCAAGGAATACTCAGAGGTGGTTTTGCCAGTTCATTCCTCTGAAATATAGCCTACAGTACCTGGAATTCATTGGTGATCTCCCATCCATGTACTAACCAGGGCTGACCCTGCTTAGCTTCCTAAATCTGATGGGACCTGGTACCTTTAGGGGTATGTTATACAATTGGTGCTCCATATCCATGGATTCTGTATCCACAGATTCAACCAACTATGGCTTGAAAATATTTTTTTAAAAGTCCAAAAAGCAAACCTTTGAGTTGTTCACCAGTTTATATAAGGGATGCCATTTTACTGCACCACGAGATTTGAGCATCCACAGATTTTGGTATCCACAAGAGATTCTTGAACCAAACCCAGTGGCTAATGAGGACCCACTGCATTTACTCTTTGGCTATTTTTTTATTGGTTTGACTGTTTTGCCTTTCATTTTTGGAGCAGCAACTGAAAAGCAATTTAGAAATAACTGTAAGCAAACAAAGAAGAGACTCCTTGTTTGTATTAGCCAAGAAGATTTTTGCAAGCAGTTGTTTTTCAGTTCCATCCTCTTGCCTGATGTGCAAGAGCCACCACTAGTTAGAAAAAGACTGGCCGAGCTAGATAGAAGATAACTTATTGTTTTAATATAAACCACTTCCTTATGGTCAGTACTATGTTTTGCAACTGGATAGTGCAGGCACAGCATTCAAGGAAGATTTGATCTTGCAAAGCTCACTAAAGAATATATAGTAAGTTTCTAGCCCTCATGATTACCAAAACATCTCTAGAAAATACTTGAGAAATTCTCAAAAACCAGAGTAGATTATGCAGGACTTCTACTGTTAGGCACAGCTGTTCACTTCCCACCCCCATAACTAGCAGAAACAGAAAACATGCAAAATAATCAAAATATATGTATATTTGCTTGCACAATTTATACACGCCACAGAATCTAGCTTTTCATGGGCATGTAGTTATTTTTAGGACAGAGGACACACTGTTCTACTTGTGGCATTTTTATTTCTGAGTCACATTCTCACTTTCTCTGCTTCCAGTGGATCAGGGTGTCCAGGTGCCATTTCTGCAAGAGCAGCTGTGTTTAGTCAATAGCAGCAAAAAGACTGGTAAGTATGTGTCACATTAGAGGCTAAATGATTTATAGTAGCATGAGCAATCAAAGGTGCAAGAACCTATGTGATGAAAGTAGAACTTCTGAAAAGGCTTGCTTCTATGTTTGTGAATGGCTCAAACTCACATGTTTGGGAAAGAAAGATGAGGTTCTCCCTCCTCTTTCAGAGACTGTTTGTATGGCTTGGGAATAGCTAAACTCCTTCACCCAGTACATTCCAGATCCCACCACAGTGCACAAATGATTCTGGAGGAGGAAACCTGAAGGCTGGGGAGTGTTTCACACCCAGGATTTGTTATTCTGGGTTGTAGGACAAAGGGGACTATGGTATTTCAGAGAGATTTAAGAATGGCTTATGCTGGCCAGCAATAGCAACACCCCTCCTTTTAAAGGCACGGTGAAACAGCACATTGGCAGCTACAAGGATAGTTGAAGCCAAGAATTCCAGAAAAGCTGTTATGCTTCAGCTATTGTTTGCTCCTGGAAGTTATTTTGGGACTCTTTGTTCAGTCCTTTTGTTTCCCAAGTTTCCATCTGTCAGATCAATGATCTCACCTCTTGGTTTCTTATTCTTCCAATTACAGAAGGAAATAGCACTTGCAAGGCCACAGGTCGCAGCATTGATGCTGTCTGACCCATCTTAGCACACTATATCACGGGGTAGGAAATAGCTGCCTTCTTGAAGTTGCTCAATTGCAGGTCCCATCAGCCCCAGCCAGCAAAACCAATGGCAAGGGATCCTGATTGCAGGAACATCAGGAGGGCCATAGATTTCTCGTTCCTGCTTTAGCATTCACTGTTCTATTGATCACATCCCATCTGGCATATAGAGGCAGTGTCATGGTTTCAGTGTTGGACTATGTCTCTAGAGACTAGGGTTCAGATCCCTGTTTGGCTATGGAAACAACTTGGGGAGGCTGTCAGTCCAGAGCCTGGAGTGTGTGGAGGGGGGCGGGAAAGGCCGGGCTATGACATGAGGGGCATGGCCACTGTGCGGCGGGTGTGGCCAGGGTGTGCAGGGCCATGGCTATGGGCCAGGATGCCCCAGCAACATTGTCACCCGGGGCCAATCCCCCCCCCCGCCCTCATGTTCCTATACAATTGTGCCAGCCTCAGAGGAAGGCGAAGACAAACCCGTTCTGAACAATTTTTTCTAAGATTTGCCCTGTGATAAGTTCAGCTTCAGGGCATTATAAATCAGAAATGGTTTGAAACACACAACAACAAATATTTGCACAGCAGACTAGTACTGATTTAACAGATTTCTCTCTCTTCTAGTAACTTTAGGAAGCAAGGTCACTTCCAGTACTAAGAAGCTTCAGAATAATGTGTTCCAGGGGCACCCCAGTCCTATGTCTTACCTAGCAGTTGCACTCAGCTGGGACCCATTCACACTAAAGATTTATAGCACTGTTATTCCAGTTTTACTACAATGGTTCCATCATATGGAATCCTGGGACTGGAAGTTTAGGGAGGGGTATTTAGATTTCTCAGCCAAAGCACTCCTGTGCCTCACCAAACTATAAACCCCAGAACTCCATACAAACCACCACTCCCAGAGATAACTATCTCTGGGCAGTTTTTAAGGTCCAGAATGTAAGATTATTCCTTCTTCTCAACATGGAAAACATAATGTTGCCTGGCTGGAAAGGCCACTCTAGTCACAGGGGATCAAGCTTTGTTACTCGATGCTCAAATCATACCCTTGAACTTTCCCACTTTGGCCTGAACAGTCCTGGTTAATTCTGATTAACTAGCCTTGCTCTGTTGCTCTCCCTACATGGAGAACTATACATCTGAACAGGAGAGTTTCTGCTACACATGGAAGTTCTCTATATTTGAAAAAATCAGCATTCAGTTAGCACAAAGAGACTGTGCATAGAAGGACTCCTGTTCAGAACTGTCACTCTCCACATGAGAAGACCAACTGAAACCTGGTGGGATGAATCTCATGATTGGAATGTAGGAATAGCAGGATATAATCTATTTCAGAGAAATAGACCAAAGGAGAAGGAGTAGCCTTATATGTCAAGGATGTTTTCACCTGTGAAGAGATCAGGACTTAAATCTGGGAAGCCAAGTCAAGAGCATCTGGATGAGAATTAAGGGAGTGAGAAACAATAGTGATGTGATTGTGGGGGTTTGCTACAGGCCTCCAGGCCAGCCTGAGGACTTGGATGAGGCCTTCCTGGAGCAGATGACCACACATTCAAAAAGGAGAGATGCCGTGTTAATGGGAGAGTCCAGTTAACCTGATATTTGTTGGCAGTCAAACTCTGCAAAGACCGCAAGGTCCAACAGGTTCCTTGCTGGCCTTGCAGACAATTTCATGGTCCAGAAGGTGGAAGAGGCAACAAGGGGATCAGCTATTTTAGATCTGATCCTGACTAACAGGGATGACCTAGTTGATGAGGTGGAGGTGGTGGGATCCTCAGGAGGGAGTGACCATGCCCTCTTGGAGTTTGTCATCCAGTGGGAAGGAGAAGCAAAGTGCAGCCAGACATGTATCCTAAACTTTAAGAAAGCTGATTTCTCTAAACTTAGGGAGTTGCTTCCTGAAATCCCGTGGACAAGAATACTAAAAGAGAAAGGAGTTCATGACGGATGGGAGTTTCCTAAAAGTGAGATACTGAAGGCACAACTGAAAACTGTGTCAATAAGGAGGGAAAATAGCAGGTCTCTAAAGAAACCAGAATGGTTCACAAAAGAACTCTCAGCTGAGCTAAATGTTAAAAGAAACACGTACAGGAAATGGGAGAATGGTGAAACCACCAAAGTGGAATTCAAGCGAATAGCCAGGAGATGTAGCGAGAAGATCAGAAAAGCTAAAGTGCAGAATGAACTCATGGAGAAGGTGACCAATTAATAACGGGGGGAAGAGAGAAGGCAGAGCTACTCAATACCTTCTTTGCCTTAGTTTTCTCCCAGAAGGATAGAAGTACCCGTCAAGGTCAGAGACCTGGGCAGCGAGCCAGCCCAGAGAAGGGAGTGTGAAAGCCAGCAAAGTCCAGCCGGGAGGAGACAATCAAGTACTTTACACAAGGGAGCTCATTTAGCGGAGTGTCAAGCGAAAGCTGTAGTCAGAGTTCCAAAAGCCGAGGGTCAAGAGATCAATTCAAGGTAGCAGGAACTAGGAGCAAGGAACAGGCAAGAGGAGGGCTTGAAAGAAGTTTGCTACAAGCAAAGGAAAGCTTCCAGGCAGGCAGTTAAATAGCCCAAGGCACAGGTGTGGCTAGTCACTGCTTCTTAAACTTAATCAAGGAAGCCTCCCTATGCTCAGCTCTCTTGAGTCTCCACCTTGTTTGTGGGCTGATTCCAAACCATCTTCAGAATCGGATCCCTGTTGCCCTAAAAGAGCAGGCAGAAGAACATCCAAGCCTGCTTGGTCCATAGCAGCAAGGGGAGCTCTTGAGCTGCAGGACTCATCTCCATCCAGAGCCACAGGGACCAACAGCTGCTGTTTGTGATCTCCATCCTGAGCAACAGGGACCAACAGCTGCTGCTCGTCATCAGCAGCTCTAACAGGGGCTTCAGTTATCACAGTACCCAACCTGGGGCGTGAGAAGCAGGTGAGGGGGGGGGGGAAAGCAGCACAGAATAAGTAGAGAAGTAGTACAGGAATATCTGGCTAAACCAGATGAATTCAAGTCCCCAGGGCCAGATGAATTACAGAAAAGAACTGGCAGAGGTCATTTTTGAACCACTTGCAATAATCTTTCAGAATTCTTGGAGAACAGGAGAAGTCCCAGCAGACTGGAGGAGGGCAAATGTTGTCCCCATCTTCAAGAAGGGGAAAAAGGAGGACCCTAATAATTATCGCCCAGTCAGCCTGACATCAATTCCAGGAATGATCCTACAGCAGATCATTAAACAGTTTGTAATCACTTAGAAAGCAATGCCGTAATCACTAGAAGCCAGCATGGATTTCTCAGAAGTAAGTCATGCCAGACTAATCCTATCTCTTTTTATGATAGGGTTGCAAGCTTGATAGATGAAGGGAATGCTATAGATGTAGCATATTTTGACCTCAGTAAGGCCTTTGACAAAGTTCCCCATGACATTCTTGTAAATAAGCTAGTAAAATGCAGGCTAGACAGAGCTACTGTTAGGTGGATTGGTAATTGGTTGACCAACCAAATCCAAAGGGTACTCACCAATGGCTGCTTTTCATCCTGGAGAGAAGTGACTAGTGGGGTGTCACAGGGTTCTGTCCTGGGCCCAGTGCTATTCAACATCTTCATCGGTGACTTCGACGAAGGAGTGGAGGGCATGCTGATCAAATTTGCAGATGATACCAAATTGGGAGGGGTTGCTAATACACCAGAGGACAGGATCAAATTTCAAAAGGACCTTGACAGATTGGAGAGCTGGGCCAAAGCTAACAAAATGAATTTCAACAGAGAGAAATGTAAGGTCCTACACTTAGGCAGAAAAAATGGAATGCACAAATACAGGATGGGGGCCACGTGGCTGGATGGCAGTATGTGTGAAAGGGATCTAGGAGTCTTGGTAGATCACAAGCTGAACATGAGTCAACAGTGTGATGCAGCAGCCAAGAAAGCCAACACAATTCTTGGTTGCATCAATAGGAGCATGGTGTCCAGATCAAGGGAGGTAATGGTACCACTCTATTCTGCATTGGTTAGGCCTCATTTGGAATACTGTTTCCAATTCTGGGCACCTCAATTCAAGAAAGATATCAACAAGCTGGAACGTGTCCAGAGGAGGGCGACCAAAATGGTGAAGGGTCTGGAAGCCATGCCCTATGAAGAACGCCTTAGGGAGCTGGGTATGTTTAGTCTGCAGAGGAGAAGGTTAAGAGGGGACATGATAGCCATGTTTAAATATTTGAAGGAATGTCATGTTGAGGAGGAACAGGGCTTGTTCTCTGCCGCTCCAGAGACTAGGACAAGGAGCAATGGATTCAAGCTGCAGGAAAGGAGATTCCACTTGAACCCCAGGAAGAACTTCCTGACAGTCAGAGCTGTCTGGCAGTGGAATATGCTGCCTCGGAGTGTGGATGAGTCTCCTTCTTTGGAGGTTTTTAAGCAGAGGCTGGATAGCCATCCATTGGGAATGCTTTGATGTGTGTTCCTGCATAGCAGGGGGTTGGACTCGATGGCCCCTTGGGTCTCTTCCATCTCTATGATTCTATGATTCTATGAGCTGGAACTGAAAGAATCAACAGGGGTAGAGTGGTCCACGTTTTCAAAAGATTAGGTCCTTAAGCCTTTAAATGAAATACAGAATCATAGAATAAAGCTGGAAGAGACTATCACGTTCAACCCCCTACCATACAGGAACACACACTCAAAGCACCCCCAGCAAATGGCCATCCAGCCTCCGTTTAAAAAATTCCCAAGAAAGTGACTCTACCACACTCCAAGGCAGCATATTCCACTGTTGAACAGGTCTTACCATGAGTAACTTCTTCTTGATGTTATCACCGTGAACTGGCCTGGCCTTTGGTATGCTTTAGATATCATTTTTGATATCACAATTTGGCCCTGTTCTGCCACCCCCAGCCACATGTTTGTGAAGGCCTCCGAACAAGCACTGAGCTAGGTATGGTGATTAAAGCTGACTCACACTTGTTTACACCAAGGCAAGCCAAAAACTGCCAGATCTGCTTTAGGAGACCTCCCGAGGCAAACACCTTCATTAGCGATGCACGCTATAACAAAGAGACCTCTGCCCCAAGCGGGCACCCTGATGAGCTGAGAGCTCAACTGCCAAGCTAGCTGCATCTGCATACTGGCTATACTATTGTCAATTCGGACCTTAACTCAATCATGTACATCCTGACCTTCGGAGACATTGTCTCAAACTCAAACCTCATTGTTTTCGCCCAAGACCAGACTAGCCCATGGTCATTCCTTCCCTAATAAAAAACTCCAGTTCCGAGAGCACTTCGGACTTGCGTTCGGACTGCTCGGACCGCCTCGGAGTGCCATCCGCCTTGCTGCCATTTCATTCTGCGAGCTCCCCTCGGCCACCACGCCAAGTTTCCTCTCTTCAATTGGACCTCTCCAGGACTACAAGAAAGGTGCCATATCACCCATTTTCCCCCAAAACTCTCATTTCCGATTTCTAGTTAGCTGTGTGGTTGTGTTTTCTAATAATCTGCTTACTTGTTAATAAATATCATTATTGTTAGCTTTAAACTGTCTGACTGCTCGCTGACCTGAACCTGTATACATAGGGTAAAAGATTCCGCAAAGTTACCCTGCCTCTCGCTAGCTTAAGAGAGTGCTCCAGCTAATTTTCCCATCTTTGCTTGGTTGTTTGATTGTTTGGGCGCCCCTCCTGGGACCCCCAATTCACAGGGTAACACTGATGTTTAGGTGAAATCTCCTGTCCTGTAGTTTGAATCCATTGCTCTGTGTCCTAGTCTCTGGAGCAGCAGGAAACAAGCTTGCTCCATTTTCAATATGACATCCCTTCAAATATTTGAATATAG
The DNA here is from genome assembly GCA_948472985.1 of Iguana delicatissima. Lineage (NCBI taxonomy): Eukaryota > Metazoa > Chordata > Lepidosauria > Squamata > Iguanidae > Iguana > Iguana delicatissima. The sequence continues at coordinate 418,578 of CAOKZL010002179.1, forward strand.
CTATCATGTCACCTCTGAACCTTGTTTTCATCAGGCTAAACATACCTATCTCCCTAAGTCTCTCCTCACAGGCCCATTCACCATTTTGGTTGCCCTCTTCTGGGCACATACCAGCTTGTCAATACCCTTCTTAAACAGTGGTGCCCAGAACTGGACACAGTATTCCAGGTGAGATCTAACAAAAACAGAATAGAGTAAGTAATATAGTACTATAATCCTATTGATGCAGCCTAGAATTGCATTGGTTTTTTTAGCTGCTGCATTACACTGTTATCTCATGCACAGCTTGTGGTCAACTAAGACTCCTAGATCCCTTTCACAGTACTGTTTTCAAGCCAGATGACACTCATATATGTACATTTCATTCTTTCTTCCAAAGTACAGTAACCTACATTTCTCACTGTTAAAATTCATTTGGTTACTTTTGGCCCAACCCTCTTATTTGCCAAGTCATTTTGAATTCTGATCCTGTCCTCTGGGGTATTAGCTAATTAGGTGTCATCTGCAAATTTGATGAGCATGCCCTCTATTCCCTTATCCAAATCATTGATAAAGATGTTGAACAGCACTGGGTCTAGGACAGAACCCTGTGGCACCCCACATCTTTCCAGGATGAAGAGGAGCCATTGGTGAGCACCTTTTCTGTTCAGCTGGTCAGCCAATTACAAATCCACCTAACTGTAGCATTGTCTAACCCAAATTTTACTACCTTGCTTGCAAGAATATCATGGGAGACCTTGTCAAAAGCAGTACTGAAATCAAGATAAACTATACCCACAACCTTCCCTTCATCTACTAAGCTTTAAAACTCTATAAAAAAAAGAGAGAGAGATCGGATTAGTCTGGAATGACTATTCCCTTCTAAGTGCTTACAGACTATCAGATTAATTATCTGCTCTAGTACCTTTCCTGGTACTGATGTCAGGCTGACTGGGTGGTAATTGTTTGGGCCCTCTTTTTCCCCCTATTTGAAGATGGAGACATTTGCCCTCCTCCTGTCTACTGGGACTTCTCCTGATCTCCAGGAACTCTCAAGGATTATTGCCAGTGGTTTTGAAATTACTTCTGCCAATTATTTTGATAACCTTGGAGGTAGTTCATCTGGCCCTGGTGGCTTGAAATCATTAAGAGTAGCCAGGTATTCCTGTACTACCTCTTTAACTATTCCGTTCCATTTTCTCTGGGTTAAACACTACTTTTCTTTTCGGAGAAGATCAGGGCAAAGAAGATGTTAAGTAGTTCTCCCTTTTCTCTGTCCCCTATTACCACTTCACCATCTTCTCCTCACAGTGGCCCTACCATCCTGCTGTCTTTCCTCTTGCTATAGACATAACCAAAAAAGCCCTTTTTATTGTTTTCAACTTCTCTAGCAAGCCTGAGCTTGTTCTATAATTTCGCTTTTCTGACTTTTTCTCTATACATGCTAGCTATTTGTTTGAATTCCTCATTGGTGATTCCCCCTTTTTCCATTTCTTGTACATGGTCCTTTTAAATCTTAGTTCATTTGAAAGTTCCTGAGACATCCATTCTGGTTTCTTTAGATGCCTCCCATTTTTCCTCTTCAATGAAATTGTTTGAAATTGTGTCTTCAGTATCTCACTTTTAGGAAACTCCCATTCATCATAAACTCCTTTCCCTTTTAATATGTCTGATTATGGGATGACACCTAATATTTCCCTAAGCTTAATGAAATTATCTTTCTTAAATCTAGAATGTGATTCTGGCAATGCTTGGCTTTCCCTTTCCACTATACTGTATAACAAACTTCAGGAGAACATGGTCACTCTCACCTAAGGATCCTGCTACTTCTACCCCATTAACCAAGTCATCACCATTGCTTAGGATCAAGTCTAAAATAGCTGATCCCTTTGTTGCCTCTTCCACCTTCTGGACAATGAAAGACAAGTGAGGACTTTGTTGGAGCTGATATTCTTGGCAGAATATGACTTCCAACAAATATCAGGATAGTTGAAATCTCCCATTACTACTATCTTTTTCTGGCTGTGTGGACATCTGTTTTAGGAAGGCCTTATCTAAGTCTTCAGTCTGGTTTGGGGGTCTGTAGTAGACTCCCAAAATGACATATCTGTTTTTTCTATCTCTTTAATTTTTACCCAGATGCTCTCAATCTGCCTTGTAGGATTTAAGTCATGAAGCTCTTCACAGGTGTAAACATCCTTGACATATAATGCTACTCCTCTTCCCTTCCTGTTTGGTCTATTTCTCAGAAAAAAAGATTGAACTCCCTTATTACTACATTCTAATCATGGTCATTTCTACACTACACTGTTATAGTCCTATTTTTCCACTTTCAACATCCTATGGAATCCTGGGGTTTGTAGTTTAGAGAGGGCATTTAGAATTCTCAGCCAGAGGGCTCTTTGGTCTCAGTAAACTACAAACCCTCAAACTCCACAGGATGTGGAAAGTAAAATAATAGCACTATAATAATAAAATGGCCCATGAGTCTCATCTCGTTAGGTTTCAATGATGGCTATTATATCGTATCTGCTTTGCTGTGTTAAGAGGTCATGCAGAAATGGACAGGCCATGTCCAATTCTCACTCATATCTCTACAACAAGTAGTACTCCTTATCTGCATACCAGGCTGCTTTGCAAAGGCAGAGGAATAAGGCTGGTGAAAATATTGGGAATGCACCAATATCTGCCTGCCACTCCATTCCTGACTGGCTTCCTGAAGCTTTTTCTCACTTCAGATTTCTTTCCAGGCCTTGCCCATTCATTTAGTCTCGAATGTTTCTCCATCCTTTCTTGTCTTGCCTTTGTCCCAGTGTAATTGCCTTGGCCATCCCACGTGTTTGGAAACAACATTGGATATAATTTTTGATATCAGTAATTTGGCTTTCTTCCACCACCCTTCTCCATGTGCTTGTGAGGCCACCGAACAAGCTCGCAAGACAGACACGGCCGATAATTGCCGCAATATTCCACACAATACAGGCTGGCCAGAAATAGTGATCCCAACGCTTCAGGAGACCTCAAGGGCAAGTGCACAATTATGTATGCATGCAACTCACAAAAGAACTCCCTGCCCTGAGCAGGCAGCTTGATTAGAAGTGTCCTCACCTGTCAAGCACTCTGTGTTTGCATACTGTCCATTCCATTGTCAATTTGGAACAAATTCAATCATGCTAAATTCTGACCTTTTGGAGGCTTTGTCTCCAGCTCAAAACTCATTGTTTTTCCCGAATGCAGGATGGCCTGTGGTCACATTTCTCCCTATAGAAACCCCTGATTCCAAGACCATCCTTGGATCACTCGGACCACTCGAATCGCCCCCGATTTCCATCCCGCCTTGCTTGGCGAGCTGTCCCCTCATTTCCATGGACTGAGACTACACACCTTTGAACTTTCACAGTGATCTACCCAGGCTTCAGGACAGGTGTAGTATCACCCCAAATCAACAATCCCTCTTAAAATTCCCTCTGTCCCACTCACACCTTTATTTTCTCTAGTTCTCTGTGTGATTGTGTTGCATACACCATTTGTTTGTATTTTAATAAAAGATCACAATTATTCTTATAACCTGGTATGCTTCTTGGCTCGGCCTGACCCCGTAGACGTTGGGTAAAAGATTCCGCTGCATTGCCCTGCTTCTCACATTGCTAGCTTGTGCTCTTGGCTAATTTCCCCACCTTTCGAGAACACACTTCGGTGTCCCTCACGGGACCCCCAGTAAACAGGGTAACACCAGACCTGAATCTGCTTAAACAAGAATGCTATTTGTGCCACACCTAGCTAGCTCTTGAAATGGAGAAATTAGATGAAGATGGTGCTTGGCAAATTACTCTTAGAATCCAAGAGGAAAGAAGCAGATTCGCAGCTACTGCTTCCATGCTCCCAATATACACAATGCCTTTGCTATCCAAACAGCTGCACCCATAATTTTCTTTACCAGCCAAATAAATGAATGAATGAATGAATGCAATAAAACTTTGCTTAATCCCATAGTTCTAATCAGGTTTCTTGACAATGGAGCAAGCCTCATATGAGAGGAAGAAATACAGCAGTAATGGAATATAACAGTCTATTCCTTTATCTACATCAATTACCAAAAGCAAGGGAAATGAGACAATTTCTGTCAAAGAATGCCCCATTCTTGCTGACAGGCCAATATTTTAATTAGAAGGAAACAGAAAAATGCACTGGAGATTGACCATAGATAATTGATTCCCATTTGAGACTCACTAGACTAATTAGGAAAGCTAGCATAGTGTAACAGGTGCTGAACTAAAACTCGGAAGACCAGGGTTCAAATCCCCACCTGGCCATGGAAACCTATTGGGTGGTCTTGGGCAACTCACACTCTCTCAGAGTGAGAAAAATGTGGACCTCCAGATGTTGTTGGACTGCAGGTCACAGTAGGCCTAGTCAGGACAGCCATTGGTGAAGAATACTAGGAAGTTCAACAACATTAGAAGAGACACATGATTCCTGGTGAGGTACTGTGATTTGAATGTTAGATTAGGACTCTGGAAGAACAGGGTTCAAATCACTTTCTCAGCTGTTGGGTGAACTTGGGCAATTCACACTTTCTCAGCCTAAGAGTAAAGCAATAACAAACTTCCTCAAGAATAAATCTTTCCAAGAAGACCCTATGAGAGGGTTGCCATATTGGAGCCAGCAGGGTCTTATAATTCTTGCATTAGGACTATCAGAGGCCCAGGTTTGAATCTCTAGTCAGCCACTGAAACCCACCTTGGGCAAAACATATTCTCCCAGGCTCAGAGGAAGGCAATGGCAAACTCCCTCTGAATAAATGCTTGCCAAGAAAACCTTAGAATAGGGTTGCCATTAAGTTGATGTTGACATGAAGGCACATAACAGTAACAACAACAGTCTCCTCAAAGAACTATAGTTCTCAGGATCCTCTCAGGGAGATGTCATGACAGTTAAGCCCAGTGAGGTCTACAGTGTATAGATGCCCACATAAGAGCCAGGGCTACAAACTGTCTTGACGGAAGCTTTAGCATGATACTTATTATTAGGGCCCCTCCATCACTGTTTTCCCAATGTTCATATTCATTGTTATTCCTTTTATGGTAGCCAAGTAATTCATCTGATCAGACAGAATGGCTTCATATCTTATCTGACTATTTGGGCTTAGGGTAGACAGCAATGCTGGTAGAAATCTGCCAAAGTACAGGGTTCTTAGCAGGTGCTCAAGAGGTTCAGTCATAGAACACATTCTTTGCATGCAGAAAGTCCCACTTTCAATTTGGTACCTCCATATAGAATTAGGAAAAACTCAGCCTGCACCCATGAAAAGCAGATGCCAATCAGAATCCACAACATCAATGGTTTTCAGCCACTGTTCCTACAGATTTTGAGACTTTAGATCTCAGAATTCCTGAATGTTGACCCATACTGGCTAGGGCTTCTGGGAGTTGAAGTCCAAAAATCTGGAGGACCAAAGGTTGAATGTTATTGGGGTAACGGTAGCAATGGCCTGAGTATAAGGCAGTTTCCTATGTTCCTATGGTACTGTGTGCTAAGCCTGGCCATGGGAGAAGCAATCCATGATGTTACACGCTGACAAAGTAATTAATAGCTGTAATTAATTAAAGTAATTAATTTTCACTACCCTCTGAAATACCTCAGTAAACCCCTAGTGTCTCATTGCTCCGTGTGTCTCATATTTTAAAAGTGCAGTTAAAAAAAAAAAAAAAATAGCCCTAAGCAGACACACAGCACAATAGAGGATTCTCACATTCCTCCCCCCTTGTCTAGAACTGCCATCTTCTGAATGGGCTCCTGCACCTGGTCATCTAGCAACATCCGCAGCTATCAGCAAAAGAGCATATTTAGCATGAAAAACATTGTATGCTGTTCTCTTGTGCATGCTCTGGAGAAATTGATTCCGAGATTCTGGTTTTTGATTCCTTGCTGCTTAAACTGCAGTGGAATTTAAAGTCTAGATGTTCTGTATTAGACAAGTTATCTCACCTGTTCTCCTTGTTTTCCATATTCACAAACATAAAAACATACATGATTCTAAAATCCATATGTTCTGGTACACTCAGTCTAAATACGATGCTCCTGAGCTCATTCCACCCTCTCCTAATTCTGAACAGACATATCGTTCTTCTCCAGCCCTGCCAACATCAGTCATGGAGTACCACTAAATCAAGTAAACTGGATTATCCCTAAAACCCAGAGGTTACTTTAATTTTTTTGTTAGCCACCCATTCAATGGATAACAATTTCATTTGCCATCTGTCCACTTTCAGTCCAGGCAGTCAGTCAAGGAGCAGCTGATAAGGGCCAGCAGCAAGCAAGCGTTCCACAATGCGATTCCTTATTTTAATCTAGTAGAAAAATGGACTTGAAACAAATATGAAGCATAACAACAGTCCCAGAAATATTAATAAATCAAAGCACAGTCAATATAATTCTAAGTCAGAGGTCGGATACACAGCACGAGAAACAGTCAGTTTTGGAGAGGAACGATTGAGCTTTCATAGGTTCACAGATCAGCACAGCTGGTGCCTAATTAGCTGCTGTCTGTTATAAATGCCTTGAGATCTGTATACACTTTCCTTTTGGCATCTATGCTTGGCAAAGGTGGGTATAGGTCAGTTATCTTCTATGTCAGAAGAGACAGGGCTCTCTGGTGGAGCTGGCACTGTCCCCTGTTCTGTCTCTGGGGTGGGTGGTACTGTTTCCACTGTTTCAGTCTCTGAGTCAATGTCTAGGTCCTGAAAGCAGGGCTTGACACCAACTGACAATCTGACCCCTTGAACTCCATTATTAGCCCAATAGCACAATTGCTCCAAATGGAAGTCCAACAGGGCATTGCTAATACTGTTATCAGCCTGAGGGTAAATGAGAGTAAAAACTCACGCATATAGGTCCCCACCACGTTGCCTCTTCTGACCAGGTCTGGTATGGCTTAGCTTAGGTTCCTGCGCCATGTCTAGATAGAAGAGAAAGCAGAAGGATAAAGATGTGACAGAGAGAGTGCAGGCATGAAGAGGCCAGTTGAGCAAAAGAAATCATCTTTCACAATGAGTAATTTTAACCTAATTCAAGGCAAATTCAGATAGCTCCAGGAGAGTGTAAGTGTGAATCTTCACAACATTTCATGGGTACATAAACTGATCCAGCCATGATTCATGTAAAATCAGAATTAGTTCCCATTCTCTGGAGATTAAGAGCTGAAATGAATAATGACACTGGCAGAGGTGGCATTACAAGGAAGGATGAAAAAAAAAAGTTGAATGCCCCTTCAAAAAATTGCTTTGTCCACTCCTTCACCTTCTAACTTGTAGAATGTGGTTAAAGGCAAACCTTTCTGGCAGACCAAAAAGGCTTCTTCTTACTGTTTTCTATTCAGGGGAAAGGAAAACCTTCCATTCTTAACTGCATCTAGACACTATAAACAAATGAATAGAATAAACAGAATACTATTTTAGGAGTGAATTTGAATAACGACTACAATCCTAAACATATTTACTTGGATGTATATAATACTGGCAAGAGCCATAGTGGTTTGAATGTTGGATTAACTCTGGGACAGCAGAGTCAAACCCCCTCTCAACCATGGAAACCCATTGGGTGCCTTTGGGCAAGTCATGCTCTCTCAAGCTTCAGAGGAAGGCCATGGCAAACTCTCCTCCGAACAAATCTTGCCAAGAAAGCCCATGATACAGTTCCCTTAGGGTCACAAAAAGTCAGACATGACTTAAAGACACACAACAACAAATAATACTGAAAACATAATAATGAAATCAGGGAGATTTCAGGTTTAAGATTTTAGAGCGCTAATGTGAAAGACATGGAGAGGTTTCTGTCTGGGAAGATTCATTGTGTGAAACAATACTTGGCTCCTCAGCATCTATTTCTAACCTTCTGTGCCTTTCCAGTTTTTCGGGTTTTTTTTTTTTTTTTTTAAACTCTGGGCCCTTGATTGCCTGGGAATTGCTGATGCTGGATTCCTGCCTGCTTGATCCAGCCTCAAGAGGTGCAGAGCAATTGGTGCTCTTAGAATCATAGAATTATAGAGTTGTAAGAGACTACAGGGGCCATTCAGTGCAACCCCCTGCCATTGTCTCTTTCAAAACTAGACAGGTGTTCTTTTTGCGTTGAGTACCTAAAATTATAGGCACACTCAATCATTCAGCATCAAGGAATTTACCTTGGACTCTCCAACAAGTGAAGAGTCAGAGCCACAAACTCAACTGTCCTAATCCCCATTCCCTTCAGGGCATGGATACCCTGAGGAAGCCAGCTACTGTATAGCAGTATGTTTCAACAATATGAAAACCCCAGATCTTCATAACTTAGGACACAGTGCTGTAGTTTCAAAGGCTGCTACTTCTCAAAGGCTGCTCCAGAGCAGAATCAAAAATGTCCTTGCCAATTTCCATCACCACTCTGATCTAAACTTTCTTTCAACAAGTTGGTTAGTCTGAGTACAGAAATAACATTTTTTTTAAAAAAACCCCACTACTTTCTTGACAAGCCAAAACCAAACAATAATGACATAGAAAACTGGCAAGCCCAAATCCACCAGCCTAATAAAACGTTTCTATTTCTGGAGACCTTGTCATCCAACCTAGTACCCAAGGGAGCAAGGAGGAGAAACCCTGATCCAATTTTCAGTTCCTGGCTCCCCGCAACCTCCCGGGCTGCTTTCCCCTTGTTGCCTCCTGGTGGCAGCATCTTTTGCCATCCCGCGGGGGGAGTGCGGGGGGCCAAGGGCTGAAGCCGCGCGCACAGAAACAAACACAATAGGATTACGGACTACTCACATCTCCAGCACCCTTCACTGTTGCCAAAAAGTGCCATGCCACCCTAGGGCGAGGGGAAAAGAGGCCTGATGCCAGGCCTCGGATCCTTTCTGCCCAGCCTTGGTGAGCTCACTGTCTCTTGCCCTCTAAGCTTCCAACAAGGGATGGCAGCAAGAGCAGCAGTTATTTGTTAGGGAGAACGGAGCTGAGCTCAGGTCCGAATGCTGTGCCGGAGGAACGTACCATCTGTCCTTGGGGAAGGGTTGGGCGGCGGCGGGAACAAACGAAGCAAACCATCACACGGGCAGGGGTGTGCTGTACAGCGATGCAACGCCAAGTATTTCCGTCGCGGTGATCTCAGTGATCTGGTCCAGAAGAGGAGGGATTTAGGCAGGCGAGGGAGCGTGGGATTTTGGGAGGCAGGGCGAGGATGTTCACAGAGTGGTGGCTTTCTCAGGCCCATCCCTACAACTGATATTTTTCCGGGGAGATTCTATGGAGAGGGATCCTTTCCAAAAAGGATGCTGTTGGAACATAGATAGCACTGCGTTTCTAAGGTTTCGGCCCCTCCGCCAGCCTCTGGCTAAATTTAGGGGAGGAGGCGGGAGAGGAGATGCGTGTGGACTTCGGAAGGCCTGGGTGTAAATGCACGCACGGGTTGGCATGCGGGCGCCCGGCTTCCTTGCCTTCCGCGGCCCCCCCCCGCCGCCACCGCCATCCCAGAACTGCTGGTTCCCGTCGCTAATTTTTGCCGGAGGAGTTTGACCTGCAGCATTTTGCTAAAGCTCAGACAGTCACGTGGAAAATGGAGCCGGCCGTTCCAACAAGGACCGGGTCACAGGGAAGCCAGGGACCGCGGGACTGACGTACTTAGGGTTGCTAGATGAGATGAGGGTGCCCATTCTACAGTTTCTGGAGCGAGGGGTCAGTTCTGGCCAAGAGAAAAGCCTCTGTGCAAATCTCCAGCACACCTAATAGAACACCAACTGGCTGATTTAACTGATCTGTTAACTGCAGCTTGCAAAGGCTACTCAGGTTGGCCTGCTACTATATTTACTTAGTTGTTGTTCTTGTTGTTGTGTGCCTTCAAGTCACTGCCAACTTAAGAGGACCCTTAGGCAAACCTATTGTGGGTTTTTTTGTGGACTGAGAGTATATGATGGTCCCAAGGTCACCCTGTGGGTTTCCATGGCCAAGCAAGAAATCAAGCCCTGGTCTCCAGTGTAGTCCAGTGCTCAAACTACTACATGATGCTGGTTCATTTACTGAGCTTCTTCCTTTCCTCCCAGACCTTGTGGTGCCAGGACTCACCCTCCACTCCGCTCTGCATCCATCTTCTGGCCAGAAACAAGTAAACTAGGTTAAATGCTCCTTCTCTCATGTCCCTAAGCAGCTGATAAGGAATAATCCCTACATTCCACCTTGATGTAGGATCAGTCCCTTAGATAAGATTTCTGTCTCAATGTCCTAATAGGTATAAATATGTTCTTTGTGTATGAGAGAGTATGTGTGTGTTTTGAATGACAAACTGTGAGAACCTGAAGTTGGTACTTAGTGTGTAGCACTTAAAAACATAACCAGAGCCACCCCCAGGTCTCATATTTTGGCCTGGAAACCTCAGACTCTGTGATGATCAGGAACTGGCAACCCTACGAGGACTGTTTGATTAAGAAGGACAATAATGTCATATTTCCACAACTACCAACCAGGCTTCTTTGCTGTCCTCACAGTAGCAGGGCAATCAATTTTCCCAGCCTATATATGTATGCATGTGTATTGTTGCCGAGCTATCCTTGTTGTAATGTAAAATATTTCGGAGTGGCCTGATCTGGATACCCATTTTCTTTGCAAAATATCTGTTCTTGGTAGAGATGACAGTTGATATAGAATTATAGAAACTACAAGAGCCATCAAATCAACACCCTGCCATGCAGGTATACACCATCAAACCATTCCAAACAGATGTGAATTAACACAGGTCCTTGCATTTTGAGATTGTCCTTTGCATGAGAGTAACTAGGAGCACCCACACTATGCAAAGAAGATAACTCTTTCATTTTCTGAGAGGTAGATTTCAGTAACTATGAGGGGAAACTTCATAACAATTGAGGCTGTTCAGCAGTTGGAAGTAGATTGCTTGGGGGAAGCTGTGGGCTTTCTGCCCTTAGAGCTATAGATATACCTCAATTAGTGATGTATTCCTGGACTTCTTTTAACAAAAATTTGGTACCAGAGGCAAAAATAACACTGAAAGAATAGGGATAGCTTCCTACCCTACAAAAAAGAAAAGCAGTTCAACATATGTCTGCAAATTTTTTATTCAAAACTAATAATACACACATGGAAAATGAAACAACCAGACAAAAACATTTTGAAAGCATTTGCCAAAAAGGCATCCAGGGGTTGTTACCCTGTTCTCTGGGGGTCCCGGGAGGGACACCTAAATAACCAAACAATAAAACACAACCTTGGGGAAAATTAGCTGGAGCGCTCACTTAAGCTAGCGAGAGGCAGGGTAACTTAGCAGGATCTTGCAACCCAGCATCTACGGGGTCAGATCAGTCAAGCAGCCAGAAGGGTTTAAAGTAACAAAAATGATGTTTTATTGAATACAGACAAATATTAAAGACACCACAGTCACACAGATAACTAAGGAATCAGAGATTGAATTAGGGATAGGGATTTTCAGAGGGAAGTGGGTGATACGACACCTGTCTCGTCATCCTGGACCTTAGGAGAGAAGTTGGGGATGCGGAGAAGAAGCTCATCTCCATTAGCTGAGGGGAGCTCGCCAAACGAAATGGCAGCAAGGCGGGATGGAACTCTGGAGTGGCCGAGCAATCTGAGGAAGGTCTCGGAATCGGAGGTTTTTATAGGGTGAATTGTGACTGCAGGCTATGCCTTACTTGGGGAATAACAATGAGGTTTGGGTGTGAGACAACGTCTGGGAAAGGTCACAACTTTGCATGATGGAATCATAGCCGAATTGACAAAGAGGTAGACTGTATGCAAATACGCAGTGCTTACTAGTGGACGGCACAACCTTTGTCCAGAAGCCTGCTTGGGGCAGGAGGCTTTTGTTATTATCACGCATATGTAATGAGGTGTTTGCCAGAGAGGTCCCCGAAGCAACGAACCAGCGGTATCTGGCCTGCCTGGGTGGAGAATGGAATGTCCAGCAATTATTGGCCATGCCTGTTTGCGTGCTTGTCTGGTGGCCTCACAAACACATGGAGCAGGGGAAAGCCAAATTGTTTGATATCAAAATGATATCTAGGGGTGTCCCCAAGGAGGTCTAAACTGCAGTAACAGGGTGATGTATGGTTTTTGTTTTGTTTTTTACTTTTACCATGCTGGGAGTGGCTAGTGAGGGAAGCTAATCTGCTTTCCCCTTTTCTCTCTGTTTTGCTGTTCAGGCATGCTTGGTAAAGATTTTGGAAGCGGCTGCTGTTTTCCTTGCCTGTTATAAGCAGGCACAGCTACAATAAGATCAGCTGGAATAGAATCCCACTTTTTCCCAGCTTAAAATTTATTACACTACATTATTTAATGTAGGCAAAGTGCTGCAACCTGCCACCAAATCACTATTTCTCCTGTCCTCTTTTGCCAGAAAAGAGGTTCCTCCAAAATATTAGGAAAAATTTCTTTACGAACTGTTCAGCAGTGGAATAGACTACCTCAGAGAGGGGAAGTGCATTCTCTTCCTTTGGAGATCTTTAAGCAGAAATTGGATAAGCATCTTTCAGGGATATTGTAGTTGTATATTCAAGGATGGTGGGGTTACGTTAGATGATCATTGTGCCCTCTTCCAACTCAGATTCTATGATCCTCTCAGTGCTGATACTGCTAAAAACTTCCAGCTTGTAAAAAGACAAGGAAGAAATTGAGGAGCCAGGCAGGCATTAAAACTCTTTGTCAAAAGGGGCTTCTGTGTCAGAGGTTTTATTAACTGAGGGATGCATGTATTTAAGCAGAACCTTGATTGCTATCTATCATGGATGCCATAGTTGCATCCTCTTGTATTATAGATTCTGCACTGAACAAGGGCTTGGACTAGATGACTTCTAAGTCCCCTTCCAACTTTATACAGTTTTAATTCGTTCTCCTGCACATTCATATCCAGCATAGCCTCATAGGAAGCAAAGTGCAACACATCTCAGAAAAAGATGAAAACCTCTCAGCATATTCAATGTACAGGTGCACCTTGCTTAAGCGGAGATGTCATGCAAGAAGAACCAAAGCAGCAAAAGGAAAAGGAAAGACTGAGGGAAACTGAGGATTATGGGCAATTTGCAAAAGGGGCAATGGCTATTCCTCCACTGCCACTGTTTTGCAGTCATCATCCCAAGGAGTCCTCAGTGTTAATGCATGCAAACATCAGTCCTCTGCACAAGGCCAAGTACAATGTGTGGGTGTAATGAGGAGGAGAATAAGAAGAGAAAACCTGGTGAGATTCACTAGGCTTGAGCAGGAGTAGGAATGTGTAACCCTCCAGATATGGTTGAACTGCGACTCCAATCAAGCCCAGTCAGGATCACCAATGGTGAGGGTCCATGGGAGCTACAGTCTATTCCTGGTCTAGAGGCTTCACAAGACCAAAAGTAATAAATCGCTTACTATGAGAGAAAGAGTGAAGCTGCACTGTGAATTTTATAGCTATTCTATCTCTTACTGCTCTCTTGGGAATGGAGAGCATGGAAAGGAAAAGTTAAAAGTACCAACTTAATTGTAACATATTACCATTTCTGGTAACAAAGTTAAATTTCAAAAGCAAGGCTACAGTGGCACCAAAGGAAAAAAGAAGTAGTTTTCTCGTTACAAGTGCATTTTAAGGAACTTTAGCAAAAGTTTGCCAAATGTTATGCTGTTCTCTTATCATTCCTAAATTGGTTTCTTTTTTTAAAAGCAAAGAAAAGGTAGCAAGCAGTGCAGAGTGAGAGCCACTGTGGTGCAGTGCCTAATCCAGCTCTAAAACTTTGACCAAATGGATGTGCTCTAAGTGTGCTAGACCCCAGTTCCCATCAGTTCCAAGTTGCATTAGCAAGCTGCTGGCTGAGTATGATGGAAGAAGTAGGCCAATACATCAAGGGACACCATATTTAGGAAAGTTGCTCTCACCACCACAGAACAGTCGGACTATGCATTATTGTATCTACAATGAGAGCCATCAGGGTGCAGTGGTTTAAGTACTGGACTAGGGCTCTGTTAGACTATAGTTTGAATCCCTGTTCAACAATAGACACTCACTGGGTGACCTTGGACATGCCAGACTCTCTCAGCCTCAGAGGAAGGTAATGGCAAAGCCCCTTTGAAGAAATCTTGCCAAGATAGTTTTGCCTTAGGGTCACCATAAGTTGGAAACAACCTGAAGGCACACAGCAGCAGCAGCAGCAGCAGCACAAACAATAATGCAACACATTTTTTTCCAAGCTTGGGTAATTTGAGGGAAAAAATGGGGATCAAAAATTTGAGGGGCATGTGGGGTGATCAAAATGGTCCTAAGAAAATGAGTGAGACCCATAGGCCATGCTTTGTTTCCCTATGACCGAAAGGCTCTCTTGTGGTCATGTTACACTGTAAAGGGGGGCCCCCTGGGGGGCACCCAAATACCAAACCAAACAAGCAAAGATGGGGAAATTAGCTGGAGCACTCTCTTGGCTAATGAGAGGCAGGGCAACACAGCGAGACCTTTTATCCTATGTATACCGGTTCAGGTCAGTGAGGAGTAAGCAGTTTAAAATACTAACAGTTTTTATTAAGCAAAGAAAATAAAAAAACTCAAACACACCTAACTAGAGAGGAAGGAGAGAGAAAGTTTTAAAAAAATAAAAAAACCACCTGTCTAAAGCCCTTTAGACATCAATTGAAGATAAGGGGGGAAAACCCCGGGCATGAGGGGGAATCTGTGGAGCCAAGCGGCAGCAAGGCAAGGACGAAGATCCAAATAAAGTTTCAGTTTAGGATTTCAAGTGATTTCAGCTCAGTCCAGTGAGAGTTCCGAAGAGCCCCCCAAAGTGAGACAACTTTTATAGGGACAGAACGACCGCAAGCTAGTCTGGTTTTTGCATGAGAACAATGGGTTTTGGGATGGAGAAAAGACTCCAAAAGGTAAGATCCACATGATTGAATTATGAACCGAATTGACAATGGATGGCTGGACAGATGTGGCTAGCTCGGCCGTTAAGTGCCTGGCTTGCCAGGGTGCTTTACAGGCAAAGAGTCTTTTTTGTTTTACAATCTAGGTGTTTTTTGGGGCTACCCCCTGAAGCGGAACTGGCTATATCTGGTCTTAACTATCGCCCATGCCTACTCCGTTTGTCCGGGGGCCCCCAAAAAACCTAGCAGAGGGGGGAAAAGGGGCCGAATTATGATATCAAAATGATATCACCAAAAACCGACCAGAATGCTGTAGTAACAATCCCCCCCCCCCCAAAAAGGGCAATTTGGTACAAATTGTTCATTTTCCAATAAACATTTAAAAAGGAATTTAGAGCCAAATAGAGGTCTCCAAGATTAGGGGCTATTACACCAAGGGATTTTGAAACATTCCATCAAAAAAAACATTCCCTAACTAACAACAAATTCAATGCAAAGCAAGCAACAAGAAAGCCTAACTCTAATAATATACAAATCAATGCAATAAAATACAGAGCAGATGAAATGCAATACATTCTGCACAAGGAAAACAATTCGAAACTGCAAATGCGGGAATATCCAAATGAAAAATGGAGGAAATGCTAATGCGGGAGTCTTTCTGCAAGCAGAGTCTCATATGAAAAATTGGATAAATGCGGGCAGAGTTATTAAAGGTGGGTAGTTAAATAGTCCAATGATGATATGCGGGCAAGGTTCAAAACTGTCCCACTGGAATTTGGGTGAATGCGGGCAAATTGAATGCCCAATGGGTTGGAAATATAGCAACACAAGTCCAAAGTCCGGGGGAGGTGAGGCATAGGCAAAGTTTTGACTTCCTCCCTGGAAACGGGAGAAGTTCGGGGTCTGAAGAATGCAAGTACCAAAATAATTCCAGTCCATGGTAGAAACCCCAGGCAGCAGCTCTTTTCAGGAACGGGTTTGCAAAGTGGCAACAGGAACAGTTGGCAACAGAAACATTGGAAAGCGGCAACAGGAACAGTCCAAAACAGGAAAATGGGCTTTTTACTCTGGATGGTCTTGCCTGAGCCAAATCCTGCAGTAGCTGGTAAAGGGGAAGCTGGAATGGTCAGGGAACCGTTTAACCTCGGGAACTGGGCGATGCAGTTCATAGTGTTCGTTGAGGAGCGGTTGGTGCTGACTCTCAACAAGCTCGGGAAAAAGGGATGTCACTGGAGTCTGGATCCTCAGCTGGTCATAGAGGTTTGGGTACTCACACACACACCCATGGTGCTCGGGGGGGGTGGGGTCCGGAGATGACCGGCTACAGATTTTTTAAGAAAAAACGACAACAGTTATCACCAATACAAAATGTCATGAATTGCGGCACAAAGTCTTCTGGGAGCCAAGTTACCATACTGAAAAGGTTTTGGAAAGGTGGGGGTTTAAAAGGCAACAGATCCTGCAGTGTATTTGCGGGGGGACCGGCCAGGGATGGCGATGGTAGGCGGATGCTCCAGCTCCTTTATCCCCCAAGCCTGGAGATGCCAGGGTGGACCTACCCAAAGGCTCATGGAGCCCCCATATGATGAAGGTTCCATTTGCGCTCTGGTCTTCCACGTACTGGACCACTCCTCACACCCTTCCCTCTCCCAACTAAAGCCGAAGCTCTAGGCCTGATGATGTAACCCGGGGGCCCGGGGGTGGAAGGTAACATTAATGCTAGTTCCGGCGCAACAACATTAACATCCAAAAAAACCCAAAAAGTGGACTCCGAGGGCAGGCCTAAAAGATTGGCCGCCCGGGATGGCTTTTGAAGCCAAGGGAACTAACACAAATTATTACACTTATATTCTACACTATCTTTAACTATTTACAAGCATTACCAGTTACACTCCAGAGTCTCAAAAAGGTTGGAAAATTTCCCAGCTTGAAGGGGGAAAATCTGTTTCTTGGCCCACAGAGCCAGAACAATCAAACATATTAGCTGTACAATCTAAATATTATCAGAATGATCAAAGGGTGCATGGCGTATTTAGCAATCTGCTGTTTGGGAAGATACCAATTAAAAATATCCCCCACAAATGTTTGAGAGCTTTTCTTTTCTATTTGATGTTTTCACAACCTTCGGGGCTAATGGCCCATTTACAATAATTTGGTGGAGGGCGTGGGAAACCTCCTTTGCCTATTGGCCAGATTGGTGAGATTCCTGAGCCATGAAGACGCAGGGATCTCATCTCTAAGGTGGAAACCGTCCAATTCGGATTCCGGGGGAAAATTTTAAATTTAAAAACATAGTCCCGCTTTTCTTGCCGAATATAAAAGTCTTGGGAAAAGCATCCATTACCTGCTGGCCGCAAAAACAAGGATTACTGGCAGCGAGGTCAATCCAAAGGGGAAACCCCACTAGGTACCAAGGTCCCTGTCACACGGGGTTCATAAAAAAAAACAATTTTTGGTAAGCGGGACATTACTGTGCGATTGATGGGCCCAAAACACCTCAGAGGGTTGCCATGCCCAATGCTGCCAATTCTGTGAAAGCATTGCACCCACTGTTGATGAAACAAACATCCGGAAATCTAATAAATGTGTACCATTGGACCAATGATACAAAGTTAACGGTAGCAATGTGGCATTGACGGATATGAGGGGTAGTCCTAGAGGGGATAATGGATGTATGATTACTGGATCCAGAATCCTTTTCGTGGGCAACATCTACCGTGAGAGTTAGGTTCTGCCAGGACGTGCCGTTCTTACCAAAGCGGCAGGGTGTTCCAGCGACTCTGGATATCGCTCTCTCAGTAGGCTCAGGAGCTCAGGGTATAGCAAACCCATGAGGCTGGCCTGGATCACATGAGCAGCAAAGGTGATCACATTGCTTTGCAGTTGCATGCACTGTATCGCAACTGCCAAATCGTGGGTCATTTTCTGTAACATGCGGCTGAGGTCGGCTATGATATCTCGCTCGGCACCAACCCATTGCGGTAGCAGTTGGCTAATTAAGTCCATGTTTGGGAAATTGGTGGTGGGGTGGAAGAAATGCCTAAATTTTGGTTTTACCAAACCCCAATTTATTTCCCAAAAATTTTTTTTAAATTATTGAATGGGCCCCTTTCCCAATACCTCCTAAAACTTTTCCCCAGAATGTCTCGCTTAGGGCGAGAGTGTAAATGAGAGGAGGACAACCAAAGTTTTCCCCAAAGTTCCCATTGCTTCCATGCCAATTTCAAAAAGGCGCACAGGTTGGGGGTACTTTGGAGATGTTGCGACAGTGAAATTAAGCACCATCGTCATGAGCAGGGGCTGTACGGGAATTCTACCATTTCAAAACTTTTTATCACTAACTGCCAACATACATGGCCGGTCACTTATCTGGATGAGTCCCGCGATGTGGGGATCGGGACACTAACTTGTTTGACGGGAAACAGCCTGTAGGAGGTCTGGTGATGTTGTGGCACCGGAACATGAAACTCCCATACCCATTTGGGGCAACAGTTATCCATTTCAAAAGCACCCAAAACAGTACTCCTTACGGCAATTGCTCTGGATGACATTAATGGTTGCTGGTGCTGTACTGGTTAGCACATCCACATGAATAGTCATGTTGTGTTCGGGGGGGCACCCATGGTTAGGGATGAGCCAAACCAGTCATGGGAATAAGCTATAGGGTGTGATTAGCTCAAAGGGGTATTTCCTTTTTTCCATGTGTATAACTAATTTCGGAGACAGTTTGTTTTATAGGGATTAATGGGATAAACATGCACATTGTACTCCCCATTCGTGTGGATATAAGTGAATTCTGGGGCTCGCTATTAAACCCTAAACCCAAACAGCACCGAAAATATTGACAACATCGACGGGTCCATTCCGTTTCCCTTTGGGAACAGAGATGGAACCTCCGTAGCAACTATAACAACAAGGGCATTTAAAGGGGAAAGGGGGGGGAGGCCGACCCCCTCTTCAAAGGGGGTTCCATCCCATGAAGGGAGGCAAAATCTTGCCTGCACTGAGGACGCATCGAAGGGATTTTCTATCAGGGGGTTTCCCTTTTTCCCAAACCTCTGTGAGGGTTGCCAAAAAGATCAGCAGGAGCAACACAACAACTCCTAGTGGGAACCCTTCCCAAATTCATGGGGGGCCTGGTGTAAGCCGACGAACCTCCGGTACAACAGTCTCGTCAGGTAGGATGGTGACCAGAGTGAACCCAAATTACACTGGCCCCAAATCAAATCACCCAAAATCACAATAACAGGGCTGCGAGGGCCTCTAAAGGCAAAATGGCAGCAAAAGGTCCAAAAAGGAGATGTTGGGAGTGGCCACATTCCCCATACAAGACAAAGCCAAGCTAGGGACAGGAATGGTGCCACTGCCTTGTGCAGCCAAAACTACCTGGACCCCGCACATCGACCTTCGGAATGTGCTTTCGCTGCTGGAAAGGCTCAGGGTGCCGAGGGAGAACGATGTCCCAAAGGCCATTGTCCTCGCCACGGCTTCCCCAAGTCAAAACCCTCAAAAAGCACCTCCAAAAGGGGCCCCGGGAAACTCCAACCAGTAGCGCCAGTACCCCCCCCCACCATATCCGAAGAGCTGGATAGGGCCAGGCATGGGTTTGTTAGGTAACCGGTTCTAAGGGCAGCACACTCGGTCCGCTCCAGGGTCTACTTCAAGGGTGGCAGGAGGGTCCCCCCTCGGTCTGGGTGCCTGCCATCACCTGGGGTCTCCTTCGCCTGCGTGGCCATACTAGCCATCGCTCGGTTTTGGAAAGCGTGGGACTGAGGGCACCCCAGCCCAAAACCAAATCAAAATGACCACCAGCCGGGGGGGCCGTTCGTGATGGCCTGGACCGGCTGGTGGTCCGGAAAACAATGCCCTCTAGGGCATCAAGAAACTCAGAAGTAGGCTTCCTGTCCAAGGAGGCTCTGTCTACACCTACGTTCTGCAGCATTTCCCCAAAACTTGGCCCTATCCATGAGGGCTGGCTGGATGGGGTGCCGCACCCCCAGACATTTCTTTCGGGAAACCAGACTCAGGATCTGCTTAGGGGCAGTGGAAGTTGGGAAAGGATTCCTTGCCTTGCCGAGCTGGCTGCGGGGGCCCTACCCTGCCATTGCCTATCCTGTCGGGGGCGTGAATTCCAGTTCCCTCGAGGAATGGAGTTTGGGGCCGCATTCTAGGTTGGGAGTGGGATCCATAGTTGGAGGGCCTAATCTCCATATGGGTTCCCAATTCCCAGGGTCCTTCCTGTGTGTCTTGGTAGGTCGCAGGGCGTCAGCCTCTCGCAGTGGTCGGGAACCCTCGGGGGTTGTTCCCAAATTCTTCCCAGGCGTGTTGGTGGAGTCTACCAAGCCCAGGGCCAATCTTGTCTCTCAGTTCAAGCCTCCGTATAACAGAGTCTTGAACTCGAAATGATCAAAAGTGTCCAGGCCGTTGGGGTACTTTATTTGCTAAAGTGGCGGAACTGCTTCCCCTATGAAACCTTAGGGTTTTCCCCGAGGACCCTGTCTATAACGTAGAGAGCATTAACACTCTGCCCAGGCCAAAGGATCTTACAATTTTCGCATCCATTCATGGGCCTCAAGTTAACAGACCTCGGGCTGCCATGGTGGACTCAAAAGTCGAGAGGTCTGAAGGGGACATACAAAAGGGGAGCCAGTTGGGTTAGGTCCTGGCCATTGGCTGTGGGGTGCGAATGTGACACCGCGTTGAGCCACATGATGCCGGTGGCTTTTAGGGGCCCAACTGATCAGCAATTGCCTTTGCTTCGGTGGCACGCCGGGAACTTGGGTCTCAGTGACCTGTGTCTCCCGGACTTCTTCACCATCCCGTTAGCGGGAATTGTTCTACGGGTCATAGATCTGGTCTCACTGGTTGGACTGGTGCCTTAGGGGCCTCCCAGTCTGGATTATGTGGAGAGGACGGCAAGTGTCTTCTGGCAAAGCTAGGGAGCAGCTCTGGACACACCACCGAAATTAAACCTTTGTTTCCAAGGTGGCAATCTGTTTGTGACAGGCTGCATGACTAACAGCCTCCTGCTGTTCCTTTACCTGGTTCACCATGAACCAAACCGCAGACCTGGCATGATCAAGCTCGGCCTCTAAGGCATGGGCTCTCTCCTCCCAAGTCTGAGCAGCTAGGGACATATCACTGCTGCTGTGGCATGGACTGTGCAACGGACGCGAAAGTTACTTTTTATCACAAGGCCACATTTTCGGCATAAGAGGCATTCTCCTTCTTACTTCTGTAGCTTCCCACGGATTTCAACTAGGGCAGAACTAGCATCTCAGCCGCAAGCCAAAGTCCCCAAACTGCCAACGAATCCTTCGAAGGCCCGAATGGGTTTTTGTTTTGTGCGCCAGGGTGTATGGTTCACGGAGAGAGGCAAAGGGTCGTCCGTCTGAAAGACAGAGTCTTTCCAGGGGCACTTTCCCCTTTCCTAAAACCCATCTCTCCAGTTTCCCCTTTGGGCCTCCTCCTTACACATAGGTCCTTCACAACAATAGGGCTCTCCTTAGCCATTTCTATACTACCAAGACACTTCACAGCAAAAAAAGGCTTCCCGCAGAAAGCACAACAATTCCAAACTATTTCCTTTACCAAAATACGGGACCAGGACTCTGGAGTGACGTGGAGGATCACCAGACCCCTGGGGGGGCTAAAAAAGAACTCTCTGGAATTTTTTTAGGGAAGGGGAAAAGGAACCAAAATCCAGCCTGCCCAACAAAGTTTTTGTCCCCCTTCCTCGGCGACAAAAATGACAAGGCCATGGGTTCAGGGACGGGGAGGCCCACCTGGGGGCCCAAAGGGGGAAAACCCCCAGGAGCACTTCCGAGGCTCAACTGAAAAAGGGGGGGTGCGAACTAGAGGAACTTACTATGCCTTCCGGCCCAACAGCGGGGGAGAGGGACGAGGAACCCAAAACTGAACCCCCTACTGGTTTTCTGGGTAGGGGCCGTTAATGCCCGGCTTGCCAGGATGCTTTCACAGGAAAAGAGTCCTTTTTGTCTTACAATCAAGGTGTCTGTTTCGGGTGGACCCCCTGAAGCAGAACTGGCTATATCTGATACTTTACAACTATCGCCCATGCCTAGCATTGCGCTTGTCTGGTGGGACCCAACAAACACTCAGCTGATGTCCCATATGATATCAAAATATATTTATTACCAAAAACCAGACCAGAATGCTGTGGTAACAGTCACATATGTTGAACATGCATAGGGAAGAATGTAAGGGCACTGATTGTAATCCACTCATCTTTACCTTTGTGCTACAGCTCAGGGTAATCTTTTTTGGATACAGTTTCTGGAATCTGGATAGTCCAAAAAAGTAACATTGTCAGGTTCTGAATTTTGTGAATGGTAATGGTTTATGAAGTATCCATGATAATATGTCTGCAAACCTTTCAATACTTGCTAACTGCTGCAGATCCCATTAGCAGTCAAATATTTCACCCCCCACCTTAGCCAACCCCCATCATCTAAGAAGTTTTATGATCTGTAGTTTTGTGAAAGTCTAGAAATCTCCCAGGGGAGTGAGGACAGTTTTAGCAACCCCACAAAAGTCAGTTGAATTAAACTTCGCTGTTCACATCAACATTTATTGTTATTTGCCACCAAGTTGGCTTTGACTTACAGTGATCCTATCCTAGATTTACTCCAAGGAAGTTTACCATTACCTTCTTTTGAGGCGAAGAGCGTGTGGATTGCACAGTGTCACCAACTGGGTTTCCATGGGTAAGCAGAGATTTGGACTGGAATTCACCATTGCAATTATGGATGAATATTCACAGTCCCTGCATATTTACAATTGTGACATTATAGCCACAAATATAAACATTCCTCCAATCCTACTTTAGTGGGCAGAAGCCACTGTGAACAACAGAGGCCTATTCTCCTATTGACTGGAGTGCAGCATACTAAGGTTTGCTCTCCCCTTCTCCAGTTCAGGGAGGAATTGCAACAGAGATCCTGCTTCTGATTGTCTCACCAGAGATCACTGGAGGGAGAGGGTGGAAACATCAGTATGCTGTACTGTGGTCAATAGGAAAGCAGGCTTCCATTACTCACAGCAGCTGAGTAATGCAAGATGGAGGTGGAGGGGTGGCCAGGAGATACTACTTAGTTACATACAGGTATACCCCAGTTAAAAAACGTAGATGTGTTCCTGGGCTTTACTTCTTTAACAGAAACTTTGATACCAGAGGTAGAAACAGTAAGAAAAGGATAGGGATAGGTTCCAATACCACCAAAAAAAGAAAATTGTTCAACATGTTTCAGAAATATTAAATGAAAAATAAGATTAGGTAATCCTTTTGAATCTTCTAGAGACCACTAGAATCTTCTAGAGACCACTTACAGTTTCTTCCAAAATGCATCCCAGGATGATTTTTTCTTTCTCTCAACAGCCTCCACTTTTTTATGATCTCAATTTTGGTGGCAAAACGTATAGATCTATGTTTTTTCTTTTTCTTTTTTTTTAATCATTTTATTCAATTTCCCATATAAAACAAACAATTGTTACTGTAATAGTACATGACATATTTTTGATCTTCCACACTGATCTAGAATTTATTTTCAATACCTCTTAATACTTCTATCTCTATTTGTACCTCATTTTAATGATGTTGTTACATGTCAGTTCTTGCATTTCAATCTCTTCATTACAGTTCCATGACTTACTACAGTAGTTTCCTCATTTCAAATCCTGGTCACGAATTACTCATTTTCATTCAACATTACCCAGCTGTTTTCCATTACTATCTGCCATTCCTTTTTATTCTCCTCTTCTGATTTCCCTTTAATCTCTGTGACATAATATCTGCATTTCTGTTTTCTGTAAATGTTCCCCACCATTGTTCTATAGTTGGTATCTGTTGAGTTTTCCAATGCTTTGCGTATTCTATCCTAGCTGTCGTTATCACATACAGAATTATTCTCCAATATTTCTTAGTATCAGTACCATCAAATACATTTGTCATATTTAACAAGTAAAGTTCCAGTATTTTAACAAATTGTATTTTCAATAAATCACAAATTTTATTATGTACATCAATCCAATATTTCTTAGCTCTGTGACATGTGCACCACATATAATATATTGTACCGACCTCTTTCTGACATTTCCAACAGAGTCCTGTACCAGTATTGTAAATCTTTTTCAATTTATTTGGTGTCATGTACCATCTATGGAACATCTTGTAGTAGTTCTCTTTCAAATTCTGGGCAACTGTAAATTTTTGTGTCTTTTTCCAGCTTTCTTCCCAGAATTCTAATTGAATTGAATGTCCTATATTTTGAGCCCACGAAATCATTACTGACTTGATTGTTTCTTCTTGTCTTTCTCATTGTAATATTTCTTGATATACATAAGATAGTAGATGAGGAGAATTCTCCAATAGTCGTTTAATCATGCCCGTTGTCTCTTTTGGGTCTATTCCATAAGTCTTTAAATCCATTTGGAACCTTTCAGTTAACTGCCTATATGGAAACCAACTTAATGTTATTCCTTCCAATTCCAATTTTTCTCTTGTTTTAATCTTGTAGTTATTTAAAGTTGACCTTTCCAACATGTCTTCATATTGAAGCCATTTGTCTGTTTCTGTCCATCTACCAAAGAAAGCTTCTTGAGGGGAGACCCATGTGGAAAGCTGCCTTATGTTCTTATTCTTATATTCTTCCCAAATTCTCAAAAGAGATTTCCTGATATAATGATCAGTGAAGTCTTTATCAATTCTGGCTATATCATAGAACATATAGGCATGCCAACCCATCCTCAAATCCGTGCTTTCCAATGCCAACATTCTTGTATCTTGTAAATCTATCCAATCCTTTATCCATGTAAGGCTGAGGCTTTGTAATATATCTGAAAGTCTGGTGTTCCCATTCCACCTCTAGTCTTTTGGTCCATCAAAACTTTCCATTTTATTCTAGGTTTTTACCCTTGGTGTATAAATTTGTTTAACTCTCTTTTCCATTGTATAAAGGGCTTATTTGTTATTATGAGAAGATTTTGAAACAAAAAGTTCATTTTTGGAAGTACATTCATTTTTATTGCTGCTATCCTTCCCATCATTGATAGTCGCATTGAAGTCCAACTTTCAAAGTCTTTCGTTATTTTTTTTTCCATTTTTTGTCATAATTATTTTGAAATAATTCATTGTTTCTTTTAGCTATCCAGACACCCAGATGCCTTGTCTTTTGTACTCTGTTAAATCCTGTTAATTTTGCTAATTCCATCTCTTCTGTCTCAGTCATGTTTTTCATTAGCAGAGCTGTTTTTTCTTTGTTGACTCAAAATCCAGAGTATTCTCCATATTCTTGAAGTGTTCTAATCAGCTCTTTAATACTTCTCCCTGGATCATCTAAAAACAAAACCAAATCATCAGTGAACGCTTTCAACTTGTATTGATACTTCTTAACTTGAACTCCTATTATAGCTTTATTCTCTCTTATAGCATTTGTTACCACCATGTCCTGGCCTGGCCTTTGGTGAACCAAAGATATCATTTTGATATCATAATTCGGCCCTACTCTGCCATGAGCCAAGTGTTTGTGAGGACCGCCAAACAATCACAGCACATTTTCTTATGCTTATTTTGATACAATTGATAGAGATGCTACAAGAAAAGTTCAAGCTGCAAAGGGTGAATCCATGCAGATCCTGGGATTAGGTAGCTGTACTTTAAACTGCCTATTGCCTAATGTCAAAGTTACCCAGAATATAGCAAGTGATGTCTTGTTTGTTCCTGAATTACACTGGAACATGCTCAGTGTGTCTGCTTTAGATAAAAAAGGATTTGAAATACTTTTCAAACAAGGAAAATGCACAGTTACCAAAGATAATGTCCTTTTTGCAGAAGCATTTGAGAATAATGGTGTCTGTGAGTTACATTTTTCAGCTCAACAAGCTAATGTTGCTAGAGCACAGATGAATGAGAACAGCCTTGACCTATGGCACAGACGTCTTGGACATTGTGATCCAAAGGCAGTTCATGAACTACAGAACCAGAACTTGGCCACAGGAATCAAAGTGAATCAACAATACAATGAGAACGCTACCAGGTGTGTAACTTGTGTTGAACAAAAGTCAGTCAGACTCTCCTTTCAGCTAAGGACTGAAAAGAGAACCACTAAGGTACTGGATCTCATTCACAGTGATTTGTGTGGTCCATTTAATGTCCCTTCACTTGGTGGAAACAGATATGCTTTAATTTTTGTTTATGATTTTTCAAGGTATTGTGTTACTTATCTTCTGAAAGAGAAGAGTCAAGCCCAAGACATGCTACAGAAGTATGCTGCCATGGTGAGAACCAAGTTTGAGACAACACCTAAAGCTATCCAGACAGATGGCACTGGTGAATACATTTCACATCGCACACAAGCTTTCCTGGAAGAGCATGGCATTTTGCACAGGAGGAGCATTCCTTACACTCCTGAGCAGAATGGGATTGCTGAAAGGAAACTGAGATCTCTGCTTGAGATGACAAAGTGTATGCTGGCAGATGCTCATCTTCCCAGTAAATTTTAGGTGATGCCTTTATGACCGCAACATATCCCCAGAATAGATTGCCAACAAAAGGCACCACACAAACACCATTTCAACTATGGCATGGCAGAGTACCAGACATGAAACACATTAGAACCTTTGGAAGCATTGCGTATTCATACATACCACAACAGAAGTGACACAAACTAGGTGCAAGAGCAGAGCAGACTAATTGGCTATGCTCCTGGAAGCAAAGGCTATAGCTACCAAGCATGTAGTTTACTTTGATGAAAAAGGCAGAGTTGATAAGAGAGGAACTGTCACAGACTTTCCAGATGAACGAGAGACTATCTTAGAATCACTGGAAGAAGAGCAAAGTGTTGAACCTCTCTTAGAAGTGCAAATGGTGCCTTCATCTGAAATACCACAAGCAGCTACACAACCTGATTCTGAACAAAGGACTGAGATGTATGCTGCAGAAAGCGATCTAAAGGCTGAGAGCAGTACACTAAGAGAAGGGGATGCAGATGGCTCTGACGTGAGTACTGGATTGGAGGGTGCTGCAGAAACAGAACAGGTCCCAGAACAGATTCCCAGATGCTCAATGCGACCCAAAAAAGGAGTACCAGCTCCATGCTTATCCTGCCTCACAACATCGGTGTTACCAAATGAACCATCAAGTTTTGAAGAAACTGAACAGATGCCTGCTGTTGTCAAACACAGCACCATAAGACTGTTCTCAGTTTAGCTGCTTCCAAACAAATGGATGTCAGACACCTTGATGTGAAAACTGCTTTCTTACATGGACAAATAACAGAGGAACTGTACATGCAACAGCCTCCAGGCTTTGTAGACCAGAAGCAACCACATCTGGTTTGCAAGCTTAACAAGAGATTGTATGGTCTTAAACTGCTAGAGCTTGGAATAAGAAACTAGACACTATGTTGAAACAATTAGGCTTTAAGCAAGAAGAAGCAGATCAGTGTCTATACACCAAACCAAAGAAGGTTATTCAACCTTTATCCTGACCTATGTTGATGATTTGATTATAGCCACCAACAGAAATAAAGACTACTCAGAAGTTGTACATCACTTGAACAAAGAAGTGGAATTGAAAGAGTTTGGAGATGCAAAATACTACTTGGGCATGGAGATTCAAAGAGAACAAGATGGCTCATTTATACTAATTCATAAACAAAAGATTGCTGAACTTTTAGAAAGTTTAGGACTCCAAGATGCCAATACTGTAGCAACGCCCATGACCATAGATTTTCTTAAAAATACTGAAGAAAGTGATGCTTTACCAGATAACAGTCTCTACAGAACAGCAATAGGAAAACTCCTGTACCTCTCTACCAACACAAGACCTGATATTGCATCTGCTGTAGGGATTCTGAGCAGGAAAGTTAGCTCACCCACAAAGAAAGATTGGACTGGAATAAAAAGGGTGGCTAGATACTTGAAAGGGACTATCAACTTTAAATTGAAGCTACCAGCTAGTAGCAATCCAAAGTTAGTATGCTACACTGATGCAGATTGGGCTGGTGATACTGCAGATTATCACTCAGTCAGTGGTTTCCTATTTTTATGTGGAGATGGCCTATTTCATGGGGCAGCCACAAGCAGAGTGTGGTGGTTCTATCCTCTACAGAAGCAGAGTATATTTCAGCATCAGAAGCATGTAGAGAATTACTATGGCTTGATCAATTGTTGTCTGATTTTGGAATAAATAAAGAAAAACCAATTCAAGTTATGGAAAACAACCAGAGCTGTATTAAACTTTCTCAAACAGAGAAGATGACACCACGCAGCAAGCACATAGGAACAAGATACCACAAAGTATGTGAGCTCACAGAAAATGGAATGATCAAGATGATCTACTGTCCAACCACTGAGATGGTAGCTGATATCCTGACCAAACCTCTACCAAGAGACGGCTTTGAGAACCTGCGAGTCAAGATGGGACTTCAGGGTGCATGCACAGTTGAGAAGAGTTGTTGGGAGTGGCAATCTTTGCATGCTTAATTAACTGGCTAGTTAGTTTGCATGTTTATTGTAGGCACAGAGAGATAGCCTAGAGAAAACTTCCTGTTTGTTTTGGTCAACACCTCTTCCTCCAGCACGTACACATTCTTTGTTCTTAAAAAAGTTCTCTTACCATTTACATCTCTCTTTTGTATTTGCCTTTTGCATGCTCTGAGATCTCCTAACAGGGATTATTTTCAGCGAACATGTGAGTGCTTAATTTCTTACCTTTCTTCAAGAATTGAACCTGTGTAAACTATGCACAAGATTTTGTGAGCAAACTCTTTTATATTCTTAACCAAACTGTTTGTGTTTATTTTGAGCTAGATTAAGTATGTTTGGGGCGGAGTGATAGAAGTGGGACTGGTAATCTGTTCAACTTCAGTTTTTGTGCAATTACTAGATACTAAACTGATTGAGAGACTCATTACCAAAATCTCTCAATTCCCCAACAAAGACAAGATGGGGATCACCGTGCCACATCTCAGGCTGAAGGCAGAAAGCAACCAGGAAAGCCACTTTGTCTCAGAGACCGCTTCCTGCAAAGCGGTTGTGGCAGCTTCCTCTCTGGACCAAAAAGGAAGCATAACCAGCCACACGTCCTACCATCTCCTTAGAGGAAAGCAAACCTTATCTTAAAGAAATTGGCACATTCCTTCTAAAGTTGGCTGGATGCACTAAAGCACAGCCAGAGTTTAGTTCTTTTCTTTTTCTTGTATGGAGAGGAGCAGCCTCCATAAATATAAAAAACCATTTCCACCAGATGCAGTATAAAACTGTGATTTACTTTCCTTTGCAACAGTGACTTGGTTTTTCCTAGCTTTTCCCCTGCCTTTCCTCCCACCCGTTGCTCGTTTTCTACTAGCCTGGCAAAACAGACAGGGAAGCAGGGAGAGGCAGTAGGTGGAGAGGGTGGGCCTCATGCTTTTCCTTTCTTAGGCAAGGGAGACCAAAGCGCTTCCTTCTGCTCCCTCTCCCGCCCTCTTCCAAATCTTCTGAATATTTCCAAGCTTTATAAGCTTCTCAACCCCTGTAGCTTGCCTGAGTTCATCTTCTTTAATCGTGTGTTACTACGAATTCTTGTTCCTTGGTATAAAAAGAGAGCCTTCACTCTGAGCTAAGACACTTTTCATTATATGTTTTCTGGGGACAGTCCTAGGATTGAGGACACTGTCCTTGGCTCTACAATCTACAATGAGTACCTTGTATTTAAGAAATCTTGCCATACTGTATATAGAACAGCAACTGAGTGATGAAATAGACTTCAACAATGTCATTGATTATTTTGCTAACAGTAAAGCAAGAAACAGAAAAGCAAGAAAAATATCATTTTAGACTGTTAGAATTAAAGTTTTACTTCAAAAATAAACATAGTGTTTTAATTTATTTCCCTATACATTGTTTTGACTTTTTGTAGTATTTTTGGTGCGGGGCAGCAAACTCAGGGGCCACCCTGGATGGCAAAAGCTCTAGCTACACCACTGGTAAAAAGAGACATAAAAAGGAGCTTATTTGTCAAAGGCTTTGTTAACCAAGGTATGCCTATATACTGAACTAAGTAGCTGATCTAGGATCTGGGCCAACAACCCTCATTTCCCAGAGTCCTAGTCCATTATACCACACTAGCTTCCCCATGGCAGTCCTATGAATAAGAGACCTTCAAGGTCTTTCACAAACCATCTGGCCTCACCAAGCCAGGGGCATGGCTTTCTTGATTGGAGCAAGCCACCTGTCATGTGATTTTTACTCTTTTCCTTCTGCCTACTTCCTTCTAGAGCACTAACATCTTTTCCATGAGTCATGTTGTCTCATGATATATCCAACTTATAACAGACTCAGTTTAGTCATTTTGGCTTCTAGTGGGATCACTAAAAGCCACAACCTTCCAGTGGGATCCCTAGAAGCCACTCGGCACTACTGTTCCAATTGGTTTGTGTACTCCCACAATTTATTTATTTATTTATTTTTGGAAATATTTTTATTAAAGTTTAAAGTGAAAATAAAAACCTTCCCCACTTCCAAGCTTTTTTCTTTTTTCCCCCAGTTGAGTCTGCTTGTTTACATTCAATTCATACATAGTTTCTCTTCGAAAGGTAATCTTACATTGTTACATCTTTCATTGGTACATTGCTGCTTTGTTACATTGCCTTATCACATTGTTGCCTTATATACAATCTTACTTTATTCTTTTCCTTTTCTTATTACTATATCTTTATCCAATTTAAGACTTCTCTCCATTCCCTTTCAAAGTTCTGGATAGACTTATTTTTCAATGAAAATGTTACTTTTCTATCTCTATCATATCCAGAACTTTTAATTTCCATTCTTTTATATCAACATGGTTCCTTTCTTTCCAATATTGTGCATATGTCAATCTTGCAGCAGTTCATAGAATCATAGAAATGTAGAGTTGGAAGAGACCACAAGGGCCATCCAGTCCAACCCCCTGCCATGCAGGAAAACCCTCAAAGCACTCCCGACAAGTGGTCATCCAGCCTCCGCTTAAAAACCTCCAACGAAGGAGACTCCACCACACTCTGTGGCAGCACATTCCACTGCCGGACAGCCCTGACCGTCAGGAAATTCCTCCTGAGGTTCAGGCAGAATCTGCCCTCCTGCAGCTTGCATCCATTGCTCCTTGTCCTGGTCTCAAGAGCAGGAGAAAACAAGCCCACTCCCTCCTCGACATGACATCCCTTCAATATTTAAACATGGCTATCATGTCCCCTCTCAACCTTCTCTTCTGCAGACTAAACATACCCAGCTCTCTAAGTCTGTCCTCATAGGGCATGGCTTCCAGGCCCCTCACCATTTTGGTTGCCCTCCTCTGGACCTGCTCCAGCTTATCCATATCCTTCTTGAATTGGGGTGCCCAGAACTGGACACAGTATTCAAGATGAGGTCTAACCAATGCAGAATAAAGTGGTACCAATACCTCCCTCGATCTAGACACCATACTCCTATTGATGCAACCAAGAATTGCATTGGCCTTCTTGGCTGCCGCATCACACTGCTGACTCACGTTCAGCTTGTAGTCTATTAAGACTCCTAGATCCCTTTCACACGTACTGTTAGCCAGCCACGTGTCCCCCATCCTATATTTCTGCATACCATTTTTTCTGCCTAAGTGTAGGACCTTACATTTCTCTCTGTTGAAATTCATTTTGTTAGCCTTGGCCCAGCTCTCCAATCTGTCCAGGTCCTTTTGAATTTTGATCCTATCATCAGGTGTATTAGCAACCCCTCCCAATTTGGTGTCATCTGCAAATTTGATCAACCAAGTCATTAATGAAGATATTGAACAACACCGAGCCCAGGACAGAACCCTGTGGCACCCCGCTAGTCACTTCTCTCCAGGATTAGAATCTGCCATTGGTGACCACCCTTTGGGTATGGTCAGTCAACCAGTTACAAATCCACCTGACAGTAGCCCTGTCCAGTCCACATCTTACTAGTTTCTTTGCAAGAATGTCATGGGGAACTTTGTCAAAGGCCTTACTGAAATCAAGATATACTATGTCCACAGCATTCCTTTCATCTATCAAGCAAGTAACTCTATCATAAAAAGAGATAAGATTAGTCTGGCATGACCTATTTTTGAGAAATCCATGTTGACTTTTTGTAATTACGGCATTATTTTCTAAGTGATTAGAAACTGACTGTTTGATGATCTGCTCCAGGATCTTTCCAGGTATTGATGTCAGACTGACTGGGCGATAATTATTTGGGTCCTCTTTTTTCCCCTTCTTGAAGATGGGGACAACATTTGCCCTCCTCCAGTCTGCCGGAACTTCTCCTGTCCGCCAAGAGTTTTCAAAGATTATAGCAAGAGGTTCCGCAATGACCTCTGCTAGTTCTTTTAAAATCCTAGGATGCAATTCATCTGGCCCTGGAGACTTGAATTCATCCAGTGTGGCCAGGTATTCCTGTACTACCTCTCTATCTATTCTGTGCTGCATTTCCCCCACTTTCTCACCTGCTCCCCAACCGCCAGGTTGAGTGTTTTTATCCTTTTGGGAAAAAACTGAGGCGAAGAAGGTGTTGAGGAGTTCTGCCTTTTTTCTTCCTCCTGTTATTAATTCACCATCTTCCTTGCGCAGTGACCCTATCGTCTCCTTCTTTTTCCTTTTGCTGCGGACGTATTTAAAAAAGCCCTTTTTATTGTTTTTAATGTCTCTGGCCAGCCTAAGTTTGTTCTGTGCTTTAGCCTTTCTGACCTTCTCCCTACATCTCCTGGCTACTTGCTTATAATCTTCTTTGGTGATTTCCCCCTTCTTCCATTTCCTGTACATGTTTTTCTTAATGCTTAGCTCAGCTGAGAGCTCTTTAGTCAACCATTCCAGTTTCTTCAGATGCCTTCCATTTTTCCTCCTTAATGGCACAGTTTTAGCCTGTGCCTTCAGTACCTCCCTTTTAAAGAACTCCCATGCATCCTGAACTCCTTTCTCATTGACTATTCTTGACCACGGGATTTCAGCCAGCAGCTCCTTCAGTTTACAGAAGTCTGCTTTTTTAAAATCTAAGACGAATGCCTGGCTACACTTGCCTTCTCTTCCCCACTGAATGCCAAATTCTAATAGGGCATGGCCACTCTCTCCTAAAGATCCAAACAGTTCTACGTCATTAACAAGGTCTTCCCTGTTGGTCAGGATCAGATCCAGAATATTTGATCCCCTTGTCGCCTGTTCCACCTTCTGGACCATGAAATTGTCTGCAAGACAAGTAAGAAACTTGCTGGACCTTGCCGCCTTTGCAGAGTTTGATTGCCAACATATATCCGGGTAGTTGAAATCTCCCATTATTACTGTATCTCTCCTTTTTGAATGTGCAGTCATTTGGTCTATGAAAGCGCCATCGAGGTCCTCCGTCTGGCTTGGAGGTCTGTAGTAAACCCCCACTATAATATCCCTATTGTTTCTCGCTCCCTTAATTCTTACCCAAATGCTCTCGACCTGGCTTCCGGTGTTCAAGTCATGGATCTCTTCACAGGTGAAAACATCCTTGACATATAAGGCTACTCCTCCTCCTTTCTTATTTGGTCTATTTCTACAAAATAGGCTATACCCCTCTATTCCTACATTCCAATCGTGAGACTCATCCCACCAGGTCTCAGTGATGCCTGTCAAATCATATTTATTTTGTTGTACTAGGAGTTCGAGTTCATCCTGCTTGTTTCCCATACTCCGTGCATTATCAAATATAACAATGTCTTCTGATGATATCTTATCTCTCTTTGTTATCCCAACATATTTAATAAATAAAACTCTGACTTCATTTCAAAATTTAAATTGTAAATTCTTTGAATTCCATCATGTATTTCCTTCCAGAATTTCCTTGCTATCTTACAGGTCCACCACATATGAAAGAACGACCCCATCTTTTCATCACATTTCCAATATCTTTCATTTCCATTTTTAGTTATTTTCTGCAATCTTTCAGGTGTCATAGACCATTTATGTAGCATTTTATAAAAGTTTTCTCTTAAATTTAAACTTGGTGTAAATTTTATGTCTTGTTTCGCATGCCCTCACCCATGTATCCAACTCAGTTGGATGTCCAATATTTTGTGCCCATCTAACCATATTATCTTTAACAGTTTCTGATTCCATTTCTCTTTGCAACAATAGCTTACAGAATTTGGAGATTCTCTTCTTTTGGTCCTCCTTCATCATTAAATCTAATTCATTTTCTTTTCCTTCAAATCCATATAATTTTTGATCCATTTTAAATCTCTCTTTTAAGTTGTCTCCATGGGACCCAATTAAATTCATGTCCCAAAGCCTTTAATTCTTCTTCTGTGCACATTCTTGGCTTATCTCCTTCCCATTTCAACAAATCTTGATAGGTTAGTAAATTTCCTTGTTTTGTTAGGGCAATTTTGTGTGCTTCTTGAGGTGAGGTCTGAATCGGAAGTCCTCTGTAAAATTTATGCTTTATTTGTAACCACACTTTCAATAATGTCTTTTGAATACAATGATTATTAAACTCTTTATTCACTTTTATTTTGTCGTAACATAAGTATCCATGCCATCCAAACCTATTATTAATTCTTTCCAGTTCTTTACATCTTTACAAATGTATTTTCTACATGTATCCAGTCTTTGATTAAATCTAAACAGCATGCTTCGTAATAGGTTTTTAACAATGGCACATCAAATCCTCCTCTCTCTTTTGCATCTTGTAATATTTTAAACCTAATTCTTGTTTTTTTCCCTTGCCAGATAAACTTTCATAATTCTTTTTCCCATTCTTTAAAAATCTTTTCTCTTCCTATTATTGGTAAGTTCTGAAAGAGAAACATAAGCTTTGGTAATAAAGACCTTTTAAAAGCATTTATCCTTCCCAGGAGAGACAAATTAAAATGATCCATCTTTCCATTTCACATTTAATCTCCTTCCATATCTTTAAGTAATTATTATCAAACAATTCTTGATTTTTGTTTGTGATTATGATACCTAAGCATTTTACTTTCTTAGTAATTTGATATCCTGATCTTCTCTCCAGGTCCGCTTGTTCTTTTTTGTCATATTTAATGTCATCATCATTGTCTTTTCTCTGTTTATCTTGTATCCTGCCATTTGTCCATATTTTTGTAAGATGTCTGTCAACACCTGAATTGAATCTTGAGGTTCCTCCAAAAATATAATTACGTCATTGGCAAAAGCTTTATATTTTATTTCCTTATTCTTTATTCTCAAGCCACATATCTGTAAATCTTCATTTATTGCAAATCAGTAATACCTCCAATACAGCTATGAATAATATTGGTGATAAAGGGCACCCTTGCCGTACCCCCTTGTTTATACCAAAACTTGTCGTATACTCCCACAATTTAAGAAACTGTTCTGATCATTGCTGCTCAGGTCAGATAGACCTGTACTGAGCTATCCAGACTAAATGTGCTAAGCAGCTTCTTGGTGGCAGCAGTAGTGGGGGGATGGCACTGATGGAGAATCTCTCAGAGACAATAGCAGTGTCACTTAGCCAACAGTTGTTAAGTACAGTGCAGAAGATGGCAATGGTAAATCAGTTTTGAATTGCTTTTACTTCAAAAATGCTATGATGAGATAATCCAAAATAAAGCAAAAGTTAGTGCTGGACAATTAGATTCCCACATTGGAAGGCTCTCACTTCTACCTAAAGTGATCAAAAGGGAAAAATAATTCACAAACCCCAGCATTAAGAGTCACGCTCTTCTCCAGTTTCAGCCAAATGAAGTTCTTGGTACTTATCACACCACACTGTTATAATATCATAGCTATGGTTTGGGCTCTAGGGGAGGAGCCAAGATGGTGATGAGGCAGCAGCTGCTGTAAAGAGCTCCTCTGAAGGTGTATCCCTTTGTTATCTTTTTGTTGCCTTTTTTTGCATAGTTTATTGTTTTGGAAGGGACAGAGGGAGTAGACACAGATAAGCAAACCAACCTCTCGACAAAACACAACTGACAACTTATTTGGGGAGTTTCACTCTCAGCCATATTCTCTCAGCCATAATTCAAGGACTTTGTAATTGACTGCAAACGCTGTTGCTCTAGTGCCTGAGCTGAGCACTAAGCTCCGGAGCCCCGTCTGCCGTCTGAATTGAGAGCATTTACAATTAGCTAAATTGATTAACCGGTTTGTTTTGAGGACTTACAACCTTATCTTTCCTGGAAATTTTACGAGGGAGGCCTGCAAAAAAAACCTAAAAGACGCCAGTAACTACCTTCAAATGGGAAATAAAAAACGAGCTAGATCAAGTCCTGGGGCAGCAAAACATGACAAGGCCTCTAAACAGCTGAAGATTGACGAGCTGCTTATCTGTGAGGAAACTGTGAGTAATTTAAACTCTAATACAAACATAGCATTTGCAGTTCCTACTGCCAACTGCTTTTCAGCCTTAGACACAGATAATGAGTCTGTATCGGAGCTCCTGGAAAATCCGGACAATAGTCTGGACTCGTACCAGGTAGGGGTGTCCCCAGTAGCTAATAGGGTAGATGAAGCAGTCCTCAAACACTTGCCTACTAATGGAAAGAAATAATATACCAAGCAACAATCCTACCCCCCAGATTTTATAACAAAACAGTGCCTTTTAACAGCTCATACTGTCATTTCAATTTACGAACAACTAGAATTAATTGTTAAAGAACTCCACTTGGTCAAGCACTCCTTCGATACCTTCATGCAGAGATTTGCAGCTTGGGAGGGGAGACCAGTTCAAGGTAACAATATAAGATCAAAAAAGAGGAAAACTTGAGGTATAGTGAAAACATTACAATGAATCACAGGGGCTGCTCAGTAGCAGCGGTAGAGGCCCTGGGGAAGGGAAGCTGCAATAGGATTCTGCAAGCAAATCAAATCACGCTACAGATTGCTTTTAATAGAATAAACAATGGTAGATGGGGGTCATTCAAAGCTACCAAACACTCCCTGAGTCAGCTGCTGCATATACATCCTCACTGCATTGATTTGGTTGCTGTAGAATGGCTCCCCCGTATAGCAGCACACTCGAGAATCATGGTCACATTTGAGCAGTCCATAATTCCTTCCATGCTGTTGAAAATGAGGTCCTTTTTGTCTAGCTTCCGAATAACACCAATGCGTGTCTTTCGAGATACAGTCATTACTCCCTTAATTACCATCAAGCATAACAGTGGAACGCCTAAGGAGGAAAGGAGTTCTGGTCTGCAGTACCCACAGAAACATCCTTCAACATGGTTCCACAGCTTGGTACAGTTAAAACATCTGAGGCCAAGAAGCAACATATAGACCTAAGGGAATTAATCTCTAATGATGAACAAAAAGATATCGCCTGTAGACTGGAGGACCTCAAGACCATGTTATTTACTATTAAGGACCTAGCTGAACCATTGGTAGACATAGTATCCACAAATGAACCTACCCAAGTGGAGAATGATCACGCTGGGGATTCCATTGACGAATTATTAGCCATGAACGAGGATGTGTTGATAACCACTATGCCTCTTCAACTGTCGAAACCAAAGAGGACTAATAACATACCTGTTCTGTTTAAAGAGCTTCCCATACAGAAAACCCCCGCTCAGATCAAATCCCCACTAGCCTTGGAATCTAAATCTCCACTATCCCTGGAATCTATGAGAGCTAATAATATACTTGCTCCACTTGAAGAGCTTCCAATACAAAAACCCCCTGTCCAAATTGAATCTTTGGATATTTGTGAAGATACAAATTCTGCAATACCAGTCTGACAACTACAGTTACTCTCTTGGAATGTCACAGGCTGGGCAAATAAATTTTATGATGCAGACTTTGCGACCTACCTACAAAAATTTAAAATTATTTGTCTACAGGAAACATGGGCTACTGAAACTAACCCACCAACACTCTATGGATTCCAAGCATTTTCTGTTCCAGCCATTAAAACAAGTAGTAAAGGTCGTGGCAGTGGTGGCCTTACCATACTTATCTCAGTGGACTTGCAAGCTGAATTTGAAACACTGGCTAGTTCCTGCCCGCATTATATACAGGTACTTCTTATTAAGAGTAAAAATAGTGGCTCCCTCATTTGTATAAATGTTTATTTCCCACCCAGTCTATCAAAAAATGTAGGTTCCAACAGTATCTGGGATAGTCTATCTGAAACCCTTACTGCCTTAGAGGATAAGTATTCCCTCATAAGGCTTTTGCTCTGTGGAGATTTTAATGCTAGAATTGGGACTGGTCCAAAACAGGTGGTGTCTTCTAATTTTGGACAACATTTTCAAGCTACACCACCCACTAGGGTATCTCAAGATACTTGTATAAATAAGCCAGGCCTGAGACTTTTAGAAGTTCTGTCTCTGCACCATTTGCAATGCCTTAATGGATCCCAATGCGATACAACACTGGGTACTTTCACCTATATTACTAATAGGGGAGCCAGCACAATAGACTATATAGCAGTCTCCACTAATCTGCTTTCTAACATCCACAGTTTTGAAGTTGACTGCAGGGTCGAGAGCGATCATTTTCCTCTCCTATTGCAACTCCACCTCGAATCATCTCATCTTCCTCAGTTGTCTCAAAATATGAATATAAACGGGATGTACGTAGGGGAAAGGAGAATACGATGGTCAACCAACCTTGGGGCCTCAGTCTCCCATTTATTTGCAAGTCCCACTTTTAAATCTCTTCGCCAGGCCATTTTGCATTCAGACTCAGACAGCTTGCTTGTCTACCATACTATCATCTTGAATCTCAGATCTAATTTGGTCAGTGATAAGCATTTCAATCCCAACAGAACTGTACAAAATAGATGGTTCGACTCTGAATGTAAAGCCGCCCGGAAAGCACTAATGGCGTGCTCACGCCAGACAGCTAGAAATAAGGAGGCTGTCGCTCCCGGCACCCTAGCCTCTATGAGAAGATCTTATAAGGCACTTTTAAAGCAAAAAAAATGGAAACAATTAGCCCAAGCTGTAACGGAAAAGAATGAGAAGTTGTTCTGGGACGTCATTTCTTTCGGTATGCATACAGTTAGACCGGTAATTGTCAGACATATTGCATCATCTCAGTGGTTTAACCACTATAATAGGCTT
This sequence comes from Iguana delicatissima, assembly GCA_948472985.1. Taxonomy (NCBI): domain Eukaryota; kingdom Metazoa; phylum Chordata; class Lepidosauria; order Squamata; family Iguanidae; genus Iguana; species Iguana delicatissima. Next base: position 457,470 of record CAOKZL010002179.1, read on the forward strand.
TATGGAGCAACATCCTCAGGTTGCCAAGACACCCTGGTTACTAAATTCGACGAACTACCATGTTGGCCACCAGTATCAGCAGCCGAGATAAAGGAACTGATTGCATCAGTCGCCCTGAACAAGGCCCCGGGAGAAAATATGATGCCCGCAGAAATATTCAAACACTTCTCAGAGTGGTGGGCGCCAATACTGGCTAAGGTATTTACACAAATTAACAGTACAGGCAGGATGCCAGAAGGTTGGAAACAGAGTATAGCTGTCCCTATTTATAAGAAGGGTGACAAGCAAGACCCTAGCAACTATCGACCAATTAGTCTTTTGGACATTGACTCCAAGTTATACAGCAAACGTTTGTTAAATAAATTAGAAGATTGGGAATCTACTAATCACATCATTTATCCTGAGCAGGCTGGCTTTAGGAGAGGACAGAGTACCATCGACCACTGCCTGACTCTCTATTTCTTAGCCCAACAAGGAATTCTGGGCCCAACCAAACACCTATTTGTTGCCTTTGTTGACTTAGCAGCAGCTTTTGATTCAATTGATCGAAACTTGCTGTGGCATAAACTGACTACCACCAATATAGACAATCACCTACTGCTGCTTATTAAGGAACTTTATTCTAATACATCAACCAGAATAAGAGTGGGCATCTCTGGCTCGCTAACTGTTCCGATTCCCACTAATAGGGGAGTCAAACAGGGCTGTTTATTGGCACCAGCACTTTTCAACTTATACCTGAATGATATAATCCCAGCAGTATCTGGATCAGAATTTTTCCCGCCCTCTTTAGGGTCAAAGAAGGTTTCTATCCTTCTGTATGCTGATGATATGGTTTTAATTTCTTTGACCTGTATAGGTTTGAAAAGGTTGCTGGCTAAGCTCAATGTATATTGTTCCAATGAAATGTTGAATATCAATTATACTAAAACAAAGGTGATGGTATTTGGTAAAAGGCACTCTTCCTTTAAATGGTCTATTAATGGTCATCAAATTGAGCAATGCCGGGAATTTAAGTACCTAGGAATTCATTTCACAGAAAATCTTTCCTGGAAGCCCCACATTGAAGCTATTAGAGCATCTGCTCTGAGATCCACTGGAGCAATCCTTAGATTCTATAATACCACAGGGGGTCATCAGATTGTCCCAGCCCTCAAAATTTTCCAGAGTAAAGTTATAGCCCAGATTCTGTACGGTGCTGCAGTTTGGGGATGGGATAGTTCCTTGTTAGCCAAACTGGAAACCATCCAAAATGCTTTTCTCAAAAAATTATTAAGACTCCCACCCGGCAGCCCTGCGGCTCTGGTCCGAGCTGAGGTTGGTCTGGCCCCGATCAAATCACATGTTCATTTTATTTTGTTTAATTACTGGAGAACTATAAAAGGTTCCTGTGTCAGAGTCTTCCCTAAGCTTTGTCTTGAACAGTTAACATATTGTAAAACCTGGAGTGCAGGTTACGATAGACTATTGAAACTGTACCCTACCCTCGGTGACAATTTACCTACCCTGAACTCAAAAGAGAAACTTTGCAATTTTTTTTTGAATACGGTGTCCATTTGGACAGACAGGACATCAACCACTCTAAATTTTCAAAATGGTACAAACTATTTAAATTTGATCACCAAAGGGCTGTGTACCTGACGAAACTAACATATCTAAACCTTCGCCAGGCTTTTACAGCCCTCCGATTCCAAACTATGCCCACAGCCATGATTGATGGCAGATATTTGCATGTTCCATTGGCCCTTCGTACATGTATTTGCAGGGCTTCAGAAATAGAGGACCTGCCGCACTATCTGTTTTCTTGTTCTTTGTATGATGAACCAAGAACAAAGGTCTTGCGGGCTATTCTGTCTTCTTTACATGCAAATACCACAACCGAAAAGATTTTACCTGCTGTCCGATACCAACTCTGTGGTAACCCGTAAGGTCTCTCTTTATGCCCTCGCAGCTATGAAAATCAGGGCCAGTCTCATCAAGGATATGGCAGTTGACTGTGCTGGGGATGATTTTTATTGATTTTTATTGATTTTAATAATTTTAGCACTAATGTTCACCCTAATATATTTAATGATTATATAGTTTTTTATATCTTATATATTTTATAACTCTATATGTCCATATTTTATTGTATAGTCACCTACTGTATTTTATATGTTTTTAATATATGATCTACTGTAATATTTTAATGCTTTTTTTGTACTTTTATCAAAGATTCTGGTGACATGTGTGCAAATAGCCTATGGCTAAAGCATTATAATAATAAAGTAAGTAAGCTATGGTTTGGTTTTGCTTTTCTCTCAGCTGTAGTGATTTGAGCATTGGACTATAATCCTGGAGACCAGGATTCGATTCCCTGCTCAGCCATGGAAACTCACTGGGTGACCTTGGGCATGTCACACACTTTCAGCCCCAGAAAATGCTGTGATAGGTTCGCCTTAGGGTCACCATAAGTTGGAAACCACTTGGAGGCACACAACAACAACTTGTTGCATAATGTTATGGTTCTCCCATTGTTGTTGTGCTGTACAGTTGTTGGGTATGTGATTTTCTTCATGCTGAAAACAATCCATTAATGATCCTCTTTCCCACTATTATCCAGCAGCCAGTTCGAATACAGATGTGTGATCTGGTTGACCCTTCCTAAGGGGGTGTGTTACCCTGATTTCTGGGATCCCGGGAGGGACACCTAAATGTGCTCATGGTGGGGAATGGGAATTAGCAGAGCACAAGCTAGCAATACAAGAGGCAGGGCAACCTAGCAAGATCTTGAACGGGGTCAGGCCGAGTCAAGGAGCAAACAGAAGTAAATAATAATAGTTGCTTTTATTGATGTACAGCACAGTCAAACACGTGTATGCAAACACACTCACATAAAGAACTATTGAAATAAAGGTAGGAGTTGGACAGAGGGTTTTTAAGAGGAGGCTTTGTATGGGAAATACTACACCTGTCCTGAAGCCCGGGTAGTCTGAAAAAAAGGTCCAGAGAAGAGGAGATTCTCAGCACGAGGAGCTGAGGGGAAAGCTTGTCGAATAAAGCAACAGCAAGGCGGGATGGAAGCCAAAAGTGATCCGAGTGATCCGAAGAAGCGCTCAAAATCAGGGGGCCTTATAGGGGGAAATGTGCCTGTAGGCTAGTCCGTTCCCAGGGAAAACAATGAGTTTCGGTTTGGAGACAAAGCCTATGAAAGGTCAGCATTTTGCATGATTGAGTTATGACAGAGTTATCAATAGAGTAGCCAATATGCAAACACGGAGTGCTTGACAGTTGAGTATTCGGCTCGTCAAGCTGCCTGTTCGGGGCAGGGGATCTATTGTAAGCTGCGTGCATATGTAATGTGATCTTAAGAAGGTACTTGCCTGGAGGTCTCCTAAAACGGCAGTCCGGCAAATACTGGCCAGCCTGGAGTGGTTTTGAATAGTTCAGCTATTTTTGGCCATGCATGCTTGTCTGGGGGCCTCACAAGCACGTGGAGAGGAATGGGTAAAGAAGGCCAAATTATTGATATCAAGTGATAGCTAATATACCACAAACCCAGACTAGAAAACTACGGTAATAGGTGCCAAGGAAAACTTGAACTAATTCTGGTGTTTGGGTGGGGAGGACAAGACTCTTGAAGAGAATAGCTGTGTTTTCAGTGGTCTTTGTTCCTGAAACACTTTTCATTTTTTTTTTCTAAATCGCAGTCATGGCCTGTTAACCACTGAAAGTCACTGGGGTTCCAGCCGCTAGTTGCATCAAGTTCTGCTAGATTGTGGTCCCCAGAAGCATCATGCCTGACAGGAGGGCTCCCCCTGTCAATCTAGTGGACTCCCCAGTTGATGGGGAGGCCGAAGATTCTGCTGAGCCAGGATTGGGACCAGAAACATGTCTGCTGAGGAACAGAGCAGCCACAGCAGGTCCCCAGGCTCCAGGAGAATTGTGTACTTCAGTGGAGCCCAGGTGTACGTGTGAGGATTTTACACACACCCCCCATGTGGACACTACCTTCCTGGCATCTGTACCTCTTGTTAAGTATGCAATTTGACTCTTTGTACCTTTATTGATAGAAGATGGGAAGCCCTTTGTGTGCTACTGTGTGAACTTGCCTATTTACTTTAAGGCTTTCTTGTACAGCATTTAAAGGAACAGTACTTCCTTCTGGATTGCTATTGGAACTACATACAACTTAAGTTTAAATATTCAATCTCTTTTTTTCCCTTTCTGCTTTAGTTGTCATTGTTGCTTTGGGACTTAATTTTTTCATTTTTACAAGCTCAGATGTGGATGTGGGTTTTGAATGTTTTCCTTTTTCAATTTTTAAAGGACTGATTGCTTACTTTTGATATTGGACTATTTGTACTGCTTGGCTATTAAATTACTTTGATTCTGTTTTTCTATTTGAATAATACTTGTACCTGATTCATCAATAATAGAATAAGATTTTGTTTTTATTACTGAGACAATCCTATTGGATAATATGAAGTTGGAATCTGTAAAGTTACTTACCCAATTGTTTTCATGCATAGTGCTGTTCTAATTTTAACATCTGTGGGAAATTTTACAGTGAGATCTCCTATTATCTAATGTTTTGGGAACATAGCCTTATTGTTTAAGAAATACAGGAAATATCAAACAGAATCTATCATGGCTTTAATTGTGGACTGTGACATTCAAATTAAAAAGGAACCTAGAAAGGTCAGATGATGCACCTGAACATGTTTTGCAATTCTTGGCTGGGTTTAGACAAGCTAATTTACATACTGAGAAAAAGTTTGGAGAACAACTGTCACAAGATCTTAAAGATAAACTTCTTGAAAATGAAGATTTTAAATCACAATAAATGGTTGAGATGACATGTTGGCAAGCAGAGGAAAAAGAATATGCAGTATAGTTACTACAAGAGATGACCTGTGACTTGGGACTCATGCTTCAAGGTGAGGTTGTATTTACAGAAAGAGATGGAGAGAGTGAACACAGCTAATTCTGGAAAGATGAAAAACGTAAGAGATGTCACAACCCAAGCAGCAACTGCAAAGTTGAGTGCTCAAAACTATAGTGAACTCGCATGACTTTGGAGAATTTATGACAAGTGGCCTGTGAAGTTTTCTTTGGAAAAAAAGGAGAATTATTCTTATTGATGGACTACTGATGGACAGATCTTCCAGAAAAAATGTTTCCTTCAGCTGGGACAGATGCGAAGAATGAATTTTCATGTAGAAAAGTAAAAGACATAGATTATGCATGGTTGTCTTGATAAAAGACCTTCTAAGATTACTTATAAATGATTCTGTTTTGGGGAATAATAAAAATAAAAAGAAGTAAAAAAAGAAGAAAGTGTCTGATGACGAAAATGGTTTATGATCTATGATTTATGAAAATGGTTTATGATTAAGAGCTACTAGAAGTAAAAGTTATGAAGGGACTGAGGATATTTGATGTTGACAGATGGCTCTTTTTTCCTCCTTAAATTGTTAATTTTAGGCTTGTTATTTTTACTACCTCAAGGAGAGTAGTTGGAAAATAGTTTTACTTTCTTTGTTGCTTTTAAAAAATACAGAAAATTATTGTTTTAAGAATTACTCATTTAATTTTAATATAGAATAAAATAATTACTAATGATTAATTATTAAGCAATTATTAAGTTTCTAAATATGATTTTTAAGAATTAAGTTAGAATTATTAATGTACTTAGAGTTATTAATTATTAACTCATATTTTAACAAGCATTTACTTTAAGTCTAGTTTAATGAGTAGAAGTGAAGCAGTTTGGAACAGGACAACCTGAAACAACTGACCAGTGTGATGAGCACTTTTCTTTTTCACAGAAGAAAGACATCAAAAATGGCAGAGGGATGGTGTGATCTGTTTCTCTTCCTGTGTCACTTCCTGTTATGAGAGTTTTGGGTGTGCCATAATGGCATCATGTTGTATTCTGTTAGGGAGATAGATAGATACCATATTTGCCGGCCTATAAGATGCACTCATATGTGAGACGCACACCATTTATACACTGGCAAATACGATAGATAGATAGATAGATAGATAGATAGATAGATAGATAGATAGATAGATAGATAGGTGCAAACCAGTTTCAAAGCAAAAGGCAGGGCAAATGAGGTGGTGATAATAGCATTAGTGGAGATGGGAAAAATTGTGCAAATCATGCTATTACAGTGCAAATACACCAAAGTTGTGATACACAGCATGAGCAATCAGTTATTGTTGCTAGTATAGCTGAAGCAGTTTTTGAATGGTATAGCCCAGCATAGCAATGTGGTGTGATAAGGACCCTTCATACTCTTTTTAGGGCTTTAGTAAAGGCAGTTGACAAAAGTTGGGAAAGAGCTGGCTGTTCCCCCTCTACTTTTAGCATTATACGGACCTATCCATTATCATCCCCCCTCTTCCCCTAATTTTCATGCAAAGCCTCCATCTTCTGCAGAATCTTCTCCCCTTCAGAGTTCCCCAGCTGTTGCTTTTAAAGTATTCTCTTGATACTATTTATTGCCTTGGGGATTATGGAAGATTATTTTCTCCACAGCAGCCTGAGACCAGTGGTTATCAGTTATAACCCTGTAGATTTTGAGCTAGACAGTAGAATTTGGGAGGCAAATGGTGGAAGTGAGTGAGATGTAGAACTAAAAGAGGAATTTCATTGCTTTCATGAACCCAGAATGGGAATTCCCATGAGGCAATTGAGCCTCACTTGTCAAGCAGCTCTCTTGCCCTCCATTCCGTCTTCACCACCATTGTTCACACACAGAGAATCTGTTTCTTCAGGATTCCATATAAAAGACATTTTCTGGAGATACTTCAGAACTTAACATGGAACATTCTGTATGCAAAGCATGGGATACTACTGAACTACAATTTATTTTTGCTTCTGACTGGAAATGCTTGCCCTCCAGCACTTCACAGATGAACACATGTGGCCAGGACACATCATAGTGAGGAAGAGCATACAAGCTAGGAGAGGTTGTGGCTGTTTGCTTTTGTCTAGGCCTACAAGGAAGGGCAAAATTACATCCTCTGCTCTCTCTGCTCCACTGCTGAGTTAACTGAGTGCAAAGTACAGTCAACCTTCCACATTGTGAGGCTTAGAGGCACAGACCCCTTGCAAAAGTAAAAAAAAAACCATGAATAACTGCTCCCCACTTGAGTGAGTGCTCCTCCTCCAATTCCCTCCCAGGGCCCCTCCTCCCCCCAGTTCTCCTACCTGTCACCTGCATGTCGTGCCTTCTTTCTCCCTGTGTGGGTGACAGGCAGGAGAATGGAGGGTGAAAGGCTTGAATGAATTCACACCTTTCCTTCTCCCATTTGCTTGCCTTTTGCTGGGGCACAGAGAAGGAAGGCAGCATGCCTGTCACCCATGTGGCACTCCCTCCCCCATTTGTCTGCCTGTTGCCTGTGCATCCTGCCTTCTTTCTGTCTGTACAGGAAACAGGAAAATGAATGGAAAGGAAAACACTCCCCCACTCTGTTCACTGCCTGTCACCCATGTACCTTGCCATCTCTCTGCCCCTGTGGACGACAGGCAGGAGAATGGAGGGCGAAGACCTTGTATGCATATAAACCTTTCCCTCTCCCATTCACTTGCCTTTTGCTGGGGCATAGAGAAAGAAGGCAGTACTCCTGGCCAAAAGACCAGGGAATAGGGGGGGCGAATGGGGGGACTCAAGTGGCCATTTTGTAAAATCAAAATCATGAAGGTGAAGGGAGAACTGTATTTCTGTACCTTGAACTCATTTTCCAGCAACTTCAGTTGCTGGAAAATGAATTGTCAGGGTACAGAGCCCTCACAAAAGTGGAAAAACCATGAATAACTCTGCCCCATGTAATCCCCCCTCCCATTCCCTTCTGGGGCTCCCCCCTTCCCTTCCCTTTTGCCTTGGGGTGAGTGGCGGGGCCAGAGGCAAGGGAATGGGAGGGGGGTGTGGAGGGGAGAAGGAAGGCAGGTATGTGCCTCCCTGCCATTTCCCTGCCTTTTTGTCCAGGTGCTTGCATTCCTTTTTCATGCCCAGCAAAACACAAAGGAATGGGAAGGAGGAGAAGAGGGGAAAGCACATGCACAGCTCACAAATAATCAAATTCATGAAAGTCAAACCCATGAATGTGGGAGGAGAACAACATTTCCATCTCTTTTCGCCTACTGATCATGTGATGATCTGTTTCAATCCCAAAGTGAGGGTGCATTTCTTAGAGGGGAACAGCAAATGTGTTAGGCAACAGGCTTGAGGTGAGGTAAAGGTCTGCTCAGCAGCCTGCCAATACAGCATATTAGAGGAGCCTTCTAAAACTTTTCCTAATACAGAAGGCAAGACTTGCCCCAAAGAGCAGGGAGCGTTTCTCAGAGGGGAACAGCAAATGTGTAAGGCAACAGGCTTGAGGTGAGGTAAAGGTCTGCTCAGCAGCCTGCCAATACAGCATATTAGAGGAGCCTTCTAAAACTTTTCCTAATACAGAAGGCAAGACTTGCCCCAAAGAGCAGGGAGCGTTTCTCAGAGGGGAACAGCAAATGTGTAAGGCAACAGGCTTGAGGAGGAAGGATCCTTCCTCTAAAGCTTTTGAAGCTTCAGTAATAGGGAATAAGAAGAATCCTATTCCCCTCTTCTAAAAAAAATATCCAGCTTTGGAAATGGGGCATAAGCAAGATCCTATTCAGAAGCTGCAGACTCTTTTATGCCCATTGGCACAATAGCCTCCAGCTTGAGGAATAGGGAATAAGATGGATCCTATTCCTCATTTCTGAAGCTGCAGTCCCCTGTAAGCCAATTTACCCCCCAATACACCCCTCCACCTCTTTTTTTGTTTGTTTGTTAAAGTTGGCTCCCACACTTGAGACTTGACTTGAAACTTGGAGTAAAAGACTTAAATACATCACTCGTATCAACATATAGTAAAATTGCCTTGAGTCCTGTGCTAGAAGAAAGCTGGGATCTAAATTACATTTAAAAAGAAATAGACAAACTCATTCTTGGCTAATAGGGCTGCATTCAGTATGGGGGATCACAAGCATGGCAAACTTCGTCCAAATCATCCTATGATGGAAACAGATTCAGATCTAGAAAAACCTCTCTAAAAGGTCTCCTTTGAGGGTGAGCAGATATATTGGCACACAGTCCCCCCGAATAGATGTGGGAGACCTTGAGCTCATGGGATTGATTTTAATAGGTTCAGTGGATTATCTTTGATTATATAATGTAGTAGGACTGGCTTTGTTTTTACAGAGCCAGGTACAAATAAAAGAGGGTGACAAAGCAATAACAGCAGACCTAATCCTGTGCTGCTATAGATTGGGGATTCTCACAGGAAAATAATGGAAATGTGTGAGCTACATGAACTATCCAAAGACAACCGATAATCAACAGATCTCAGATTATAAAGGAGGAAATACAGAGGAAGGGGCTCTACACACATTTTGTGACAGAAAAGACGGTGGTTAAGGGATAAGTGGTTAGCACAAGTCTGGCCATGGAAGATTTTTTAAAATCCAGTCTTGCAGCCATTGTTAGATATCAGAAATCCACACTGATCTTTCTGAGACCTGCTAGGGAATCCTAGTCTCCTGACTGTCTGCTGTGCTGTGTAATAGAAGTGCCAAAAAAGAATTCTTGAAAATGCACGTTATGGGGGTGAGTGGATAAAAATAATTACACATTCCCTCTGTTACTCAGAAGAACTATCCTAGTGTGTCTGGACAATGAAATCTCTCTATTGGAATAAGATTCTGGCTTGTTCTTGCCCCACTGCAGGGATCGACTTGGATTTAGACCTGTTCCCATAGATTTTGTGGTGCGCAGATCTAAGGAGGCAGGTAACTAGAGCTCTCTGGCTAAGAAATATCCTTCCCTAAACTGCAGATCCCAGGATCCCATAAGATTCATGGAATTGCATGTATGAGTAGGAAAGGGCCAAGCAGCCAGCATGGTGCAGTGGTCTGGGTGTTGGACTACAATTCTGGAGACCAGGATTCAAATCCCTACTCAGCCATGGAAACCCAGTGGTTGACCTTGGGCAACTCACACTCTCTCAGCCTCAGAGGAAGGCAAAGGCAACCCCCCCCAACAAATCTTAGGATCTCTATAAGTTGGAAATGACTTGAAGGCACACAGCAACAGCAATGACATGAACTTAACAAACTTTCAGACTCGGTATGTAGCACTTCCTGAATTCAGCACAAGATGGCACCACAATGCCAAGTATTAAATTTGCTTTGCTACATATGTGATATTGGTCAAGGGCTTAAAAAGGAATTTGATCAGTGGTGGCTGGTGCCTCCTATGTCTATTGGGGGGTAAATCCCTTCTGGGTTTTCATATGAACTTTAATGGAGGCTTACAAGATCTTAAACCTATTTTGGAGATAGAGTTCAACATCATACATATTTCCTTTGAAGTTTAAGTTAAAAACTGGAGCAGATTCACTGCTCCAGTTACATGCAAGCCTCCAGTTGCTGCTGAGCCCAGATGGAGAAATGGTTGAATGCTAGGATATCATACAGTTTAGAATACACTTACTTTTTATCCTGGAAGCATATAAAGAGATATTACAACCTTCCTAAATGCTAAAAAGTGTTCAAGGGAAGAGAAGTGGGAATCCACAGCCAGACAATGATTCAAGACTATGGGCAGCAGCACAGTACAGTGATTAACATACATTACTGGGAGATCACGTAAACAAATACTGTCTGGCCTTCTATTAAGGGCATATGTTCCTTATGTGCCTGTACGTCCTTTTTGGGGGGCACTGCAGAGTTGGTATTCTTCTCTTCCCTCTAAAGCACCCCAATACCCCTCCTAGATCAACTGTAGAACCTCTGAAGACCCTCTGCGTGGCCATTCTATGACTCATGGGGAGTGGGCGGGATTGGCAAAGCATCTGGCCAGGTCCCTATAAATCAGATACAAAATGATTACCGCAGCACTAAGACCTCCAGAAGATTCCAGTAGATCTCAATGCTGATGTAATTATTTTATGTCTGACTGTGAAAACATACCAGATGCTTCTCTGGTCCTGCCTATTCCCCCCATGGCACAGAATGGCGTAGTCTCTCCTTAATTCTTTGATGATCTTCAAAGGATGGCAGCACATCCTCAGCATCTTCCACCTCCTGCTGGGGAGTGAGCCTCCCAGCTGCCTCAGCCTCCAGTCCCTCAGACTTGGAGAGGCCACCATCATCAGGAGCTGTAAATTCCTGGAAATGTGACTCCTCTGTGTATGAATCTTCCAAATCCAAAGTTAGTTTGTTTGTTAGTTATGACAACAAGAACAATTTACTAGTACTTGTCATCACAGATGATGATGCTCACAACTGGCCATTTTGATTTTAAATTGGGGTGGGCTACTGAAATCCTTCAGATTTTTGGGAACTGCAGTTCCCATACTTCCTCACCATGGATTGTGTTGACTAGTACTGATGGGGATTGTCAAAATATATAAATAAGTCCACCTGGAGGACTAGAGTTGACCACCTCTGTATGAAATGAATGCAATACAATTTTGCATGTTGTTTGTTCTTTTGCTTTGGAATGTTGTTTTCCAGCTCTAAAAATTAATGAGGTTCTTATCTTTTATTGATTTATTGATCTACAAAGAATATTGAATTAGGTTTTATGAACCAGGTAACAAGAAACAAAAGTTCAAAAATGAGCTCCAACACTAGTGACTGGTGAGAAAATAACAACGTAGCATGGCATGGCATGCTTTTGCACCTTAAACATTCTCAGCTGGTGACTGCTACATCTGAAACTGCAATAACATGAAGAGAAACCAAGGAAACCAGGTAATAAATTTGGAACTGTAATTAAGTAAAGGCTTTTACTGCATGGAACATTTCTGGGCCATATGCTGTTTGGTTTATAATGGAAATAGTATTCAATTATTATTCTCCACTATTTTGACCTTGTGGTGGTCTTTTAATCTCAAATGATGTTCACCCATAAGCCTTCAGATTTATAAGTTATGGTTGCATTAGCCTTCACTTTTACTTTTAAAAAAATCAGAAGGGATGAAGGAGAAGGCTGGAAGAGAACAGAAAGCAAGGAGTTGGAGATAATGCATAGTAAGAACCAAACAAATAATGTAACATCATCATACGTTCCATTTATAATCTTCAGGAGGAGCATCCATGATCATGTAGCCATAACAGCACTGTTCATGCACAAGAGAGAAGTATGAGCAACCTCAGGGAAACTTCAGGTTTGCAAAAGCACAAGAAAAGTCTTCAGGAAAAAGCACCCTATAGCAGAGTTCCCAAGATCATCCAATAAGGACTGACTATGCACCATGAAAGATTGCCTTTGTGGAGGGGAGAGGGGAGGACAGAGGGCAGAGAGAAAACAGCAGGAGAGTTGGAAATTGCAGCAGCATCCTCTCTCCCCCACCTCTTTGGCTATCCTTGCTAGGGTTCTCAACTGTCAATCAGTTTTAAATTGTCACCTGTCTCTGAGAACACAGTTCTTCTTTGTCATCACAGAGAGTAGAATCATTATTCTACTCTCTGACTCTGAGTAAACACATATTGATTTAACTGCTGCTTAAATGTCAACTGATATTAACTGCTCTTAACTTCTAAAGTATGCTAAGCATATCTCTAATCTAATTATTTAATTGGTGAGTTTATTGTTTTGTAAATATTTTCTTTTATATTTTTTAATTTGCTGTCTGCTTTGTCTTTCAAGTTAGCCATCATATATTAAAAAGCCATAGTGAAACTGGGAAACATTTTCTCTGTTACTCTGCTAATATTGAGTTCCCATAGGACTAATCAACCACCTGGGTAACTCACACCTCCCAACACTTTTTCTGGGTTACGGGCCCAGAATCCACTGTAATGTGTGTGTGCTTCATCTATTAATCACAAGGCTGATGAGACTGTCTGCTTAAGCAATAGAAAATTAAAAGAAAATGGCAGCAGTGTTACCACCGTGAACTGGCCTGGCCTTTGGTAACCTTAGGTATCATTTTGATATCATAATTCGGCCCTGCTCTGCCACCAGCCAAGTGTTTGTGAGGCCACCGAACAAGCGCGAAGCTAGGCATGGCTATCACTTGCTGAGTCATATTTGTTTACACCAAGGCAAGCCAGACACTGCCAGATCTGCTTTAGGGGACCTCCCGAAACAAACACCTTCATTACAAATGCGTGTTAAAACAAAGAGACCCTCTGCCCCGAGAGGGCACCCTGGCGAGCTGAGTGCTTAAACTGCCAAGCTAGCCGTATCTACATACTGGCCATACTATTGTCAATTCAGTCCATAACTCAATCATGTAAATTCTGACCTTTCGGAGACATTGCCTCCAGCCCAGAACTCATTGTTTTTGCCCAAGACCAGGCTAGCCTACGGTCATGTCTTCCCCTAATAAAAACTCCCAGCTCTGAGAGCTCCTCGGACTGCTCGGAATGCTTGGACTTCGCTGAACTTCTATCCCGCCTTACTGCTGCTTCTTCGGCGAGCTCCCCTTGACAACCACGCCGAGTTTCCTTCTCTCCAATTGGCTTCTTCAGGACTACGAGAAAGGTGGCGTATCACCCGTTTTCCCCAAACTCTCTTTTCTATTTCTTAGTAGTAGTGAGGTTGTGTTTTTTTAATAATTGTTTAATAAATATTGTTGTTATTTCAACTGTCTGGCTGCTCACTGACCTGATGCTGTATACATTGGGTAAAAGATCCCCGCTAAGTTACCCTGCCTCTCGTTAGCCAAGAGAGTGCTCCAGCTAATTTCCCCATCTTTGTTTGGTTTGGTTTGGTTATTTGGGCGCCCCTCATGGGACCCCCCAAGTCACAGGGTAACAGCAGCTAGTCGTAATCCATTTCTTGTTACTGAAAAGCTAAATGAAAGAAATGATAAAACCTGGCCATGGAATGTCCAGATGCAGTTAACTACTATGGGATTGTTACCTCACTGGCATACTCTATCCCGGGGACTATAAATTTAATATTGATATGCCCACCATGCCAGAGAGGTTGCCCAAATGGGTATGTGGACAAGGAGGTCGAATGACTGAAAATAGGTCAGGCCAGGAAAATCCCCAGTCACTTTCTCCTAGGAGAACTCAGGCTAAACACGTCCGCACGGACAAAGAGTCTTCAGCCAAGGAATAGCCAACTTGAGTGGATTATTGGGTTTTCCCCAGGTTGAGCAACTCTGATGTTAGTAAACCCTGCACT